>CM060709.1:58824861-59289336 GCA_030686995.1 Artemisia argyi
GTAAAGTTTATATGAAATACAATTATGTATTTAGTTAATGAATACTTGTAAAAGTAAAAAACAGTAGTTAAGCATGCATCTCCCCGATAAACGTTTATAAATAATTGTAAAACAAGTAAAAGTAGGGGTTATGACTCACCTTAGTAGTACGGTAGACAGAGTATAAGTAATGTCAGAAGTGAAGATGGAATTGACTTCAAGAGATAACCTGAATGATACGGAAGTCCGAGATAAGTTCGACTTATCAAGAATCATGATTTGAATAGTGTTCGATGACAAAATGACTTTTGTGGCAGAGGTGGCTTGCGTGGCAAAACACTTAATAGTTCAAGAGCAAGTTATATACAATATAACTTGTCTTTATGCATAAGTATCGTTTAATGTTTATATATTCTTGTCATTGGTAGTGATATATGTAATTTATCAAAAATCTTAGTGGGTGATAAATTATAGTAAATATAAGTTACTCCTGGTTAAGTGAATCAATGAGTTTTTGTATGAATAACCATTTCTTAATGTGTATTCAGGTTATCAATAATAACTTCAAGTTATATAATTTACGTTATAAATTATATATATTCAGAAATATATAGTTATTCGTATTTAACACTTCATTATCGCCTCAAAATGTAGGTTTCTATATACGTCATCATGATGCCGTCATTTTTATATTTATCATTTTTGTTAGGTTTCGAGGAGTGAAAATATACAAAGTATATATTTATTAAATTCGTGATAATATATTAGGACCAATATATATAACTTACGTCAATGTGGTTACCAAATAAAATAAGTGTTATACAACTTCATTTAGTGAGAAATGGTAAGAAAACAAATAAGTTCATTATTTAGTAAGTTTTATTAGCTTTCATTCATTTTGGTTACGTCTAAGTACTCGAAATTCGTTCTAAAAGCTTACTTAATGTTATTCTGTAGTTCATTTGTTGTTGTTTCGTATGGCCACATAAGAACAAGACACGTTTTAAACATGAGTTCTTATGTTAAGTAATCCATGTTTTACTGTTAAAGGACTTCACATAAACCTAAAACATTTTAAAGAGTTAACTGTTTCATAGTAGCCGAGTGAAAAACAAGTTTTTAGAAAGTGCTCACATTTTAACGAGAGCATGTAAATGAAAATAAGTATAGTTGCATTTATACAAACTTCTTGGACATAACCAAACCACGACTCACAGTTTGCATGAAAGTCGAAAATGAGTTCATTAGTATTGTTCGTTCAAGTGTTTGTTTTTAAGTTAATAAGCACTAATATCCCAACAAAGGAGTCGAAACCTTTAGTTTCTATGTTTAGTCATTTTGTATTTTAAAAATCTCCAAAGTAAACTGTGAAATATGAGTGCATGCTATGCGTTAATCATTTAGTTTCTTTGTGAAAGTTGATAAGTTTTAGACTATTAAGCTATAATTACCACACAAGCTTTCAAAAGCTTAACGCGAGTTGTACCACACAAGTCTTGACAATACCACGTTGATTACTTTATATATGAAGAAGAGATGGAATAGGTTCAGAAACTTACTACACCAACTGGTGGTGGAGAACAACGAGAATGGGATGAACGAGAAATAGGGCAAGACGACTCCAACGACGAACCAAGACCAACACTCTTTTGCCTTAAAAGTCGAGCTACACTCCTTGAATTGGTCAAGTTACTGCTCGTATCCACCACAGGAGACCAAGACTCATGAACTAAGTTCTTATGAATGTGAAAATGTGTGTACATATGAAAGGGAAAGGGAAGAAGTACACATTACTATTTAAATACAAAGAACTATGTAGTAACATCTTGAGCATTGTTTGTATCGTAAATTTGTTACACGTTTCTACTAAGGCATACACGTGTCTTACTTCATAGGCATGTACATGTTCTCAAGCAAGGCATCTCCATGATTGGGGAGAGTTAGAGGTGGAGTGTGTCATAGCTTGTGTGTGAGAAAGTAACATGGTTCTCTAGGTCATACTTGGGGTAGTAACAAGTGAGTGAAGGTGTGAGTTGTAGGTTGTATTTGAGGGAGGTTTACTTGGGTCAGGTTTGTATTCCATAGATAACAACCACGAATTACATTTTTGGTTCAAAATCTCGCGAGTCTAGACGTAAAACATTATTTCGGACAACTTTCGTGTTTTATACTTTTCCTGGTTCGGACCAGAAGGGCCTTAAAATTGGGATTTAAATTCGTTACAGAAAGTTAGTGGTTCATTAGAATTTATACGAAGTGGTATTGGAACAAAATTACTATTTGTGTCAAATTGAGATGAAACTTGTAAGGTGCCTTAACTTGATCAATATTCTAGTATAGTAATTATATTTGAAAGTTGATAATAATTGTTGTTCATGGTTCTTAGAGGTCCAATATTATTAGCGAGTACACATGAGAATTTTAGTAGGCTCGGGATTTATTTAAATTGTATTTGTTAATTATTGAAACGTATACTTATTAAGTATCAATGTTTTAAGTTATGTATGGTATCTAGGTTATTAAGGTTTAGGTGTAAATGTCGTTTCAAGGTAAGAGTGAATAACGTTGTAATTGACAAAGTATATATATATATATATATATATATATATATATATATATATATATATATATAGTGAAGCGTTCAAATGAGAAGCCTAAATTTTGTGAGAACGCGAGAAGCAATCCTAGCCACTCATTTTATACTCCTTTAACTTGAATCTAATGGCTAATATTAGTTAATCAACTTTTTAAAAATTTCTTACAAAATTTTGAAAAATTTTAAAAAAAAATTTGAAAATTTTCAATAAAATTTCGAAATTTTTTTTTTCAAAAAATATTTTCGAAAAAAAAATTTCGAATTTTTTTTTTCGAAAAAAAAAATTTCCGAACTTTTTTTCTGAAAAAAAAAATTTCGAAATTTTTTTTCTGAAAATTTTTTTGTCACATGTGAAACAAAATTTGGAAATTTTTACGAAATTTTTTTTGTCACGTATGAAAAAAAATTTCGTTACATGTGAAAAAAAAATTCGTCGCATGTAAAATTTTTTTCGTCACATGTGAAAAAAAAATTCTGTCACATTTGAAAAAATAAATTTCGTCAGATGTGAAAAAAATTTGGAAATTTTAACGAAATATTTTTTGTCACTTTTGAAAAAAAATTCGTCACACGTGAAAAAAAAATTCCGTCACATGTGAAAAAAAAATTCGTGACATGTGAAAAAAAATTTGAAAATTTTCACGAAATTTTTTTTGTCATGTGTGAAAAAAAATTGTCACATGTGAAAAAAAAAATTTCGTCGCATGTAAATTTTTTTTTCGTCACATGTGAAAAAAAATTCCGTCACATATGAAAAAAAAAATTCGTCACATGTGAAAAAAAAATTCGGAAATTTTTCAAAAAAATTTTCCAAAATTTTTCAAAAAAATTTTCAAAAGTTTTTTGAAAATTATTCAAAAAAAATTTTGTAAATTTTTTGAAAATTTTTCAAATAAATTTTCAAAAAATTTTTGAAAATTTTTCAAAAAAATTTTTGAAATTTTTTTGAAATTTAAAAAAAAAAATAGTTAGCTAATAATAGCCATTAGATCAAAATTTAAGGAGGATAAAATGTGTGGCTAGGATTAGTTCTCGCGTTCTCACAAAAATTAGATTTCTCACATGAATGACCCCCTATATATATATATATATATATATATATATATATATATATATATATATATATATATATATATATATATATATATAAATTGTTATGGGTAAAAATGGTTAATCTATGTTATGGTAACGTGTTAATCATAGGAAAATTTTTCGTGATGTTATATAAACTCCATATCAAAGCAATGATTTGAATTAAATTCCACATAAACTTCATAATTGACAACTACGGTTTAAATTTCACAAATTCGTTATGATTAAAAATTCCAAATATTTAATTAAAATTAAACTTTAACGTAATGCGGGTTTTTAAAGTCTCCCTAATTTGCCAGTTGTCACAGTGTGCCAGCTCAGCATCATTTTTGTTGTTTAGCGACTTTTGACAGCGACATGGCATCCCCGCCGAAACCCTCCTCGCCCGTCCTCCTGATTGTTGTAGTATAATTGCATCAATTATTATATAACATAAAAAGATATAGTTAAGGTAAAAGTTGAAAAAGAAATACTTCAAAAAGTCAAATAGGACAATTAATATATGACAGATAGAGTAATTACTTTGTTTATTTTTTCTTGAAAAAAATATTTATATCTTTTGATTTAACAACCATCACCATAAGGGGTGTTTACTTTCTACTCAATAGGAAAAATATGTGAGCCTAAAGCCTTAGTCCCTCTTAATTGGGACAGGCATTAAAGCTTCCATTTCCTTTATAAGAGGCTAAATAACCACTTAATTTGGTAAACATCTCTATTCTTCTACTTCAGTCATTTTCAAATTCATCCAAACACTCAAGAAAATTGAACATCCTCAAACTTGAACATCTAAATTATAAAGCTATGTAAATTCAATGCTAACATTTACACATACAAAATCGATCTTTCTATCTTTATCGTCACACAATCTAAACGTAATAAATCTTGGTATAGTTTGTAACTCTTCTTTTTATTTCAAACTCCACAACTTTCCACAATAAATCAACCATTTCAATTTTCATGAACACCAACAAAACACCACACTAACAGTCATCAATGACAAGGCCACCACCACGCCGCTGCCCAGATCCGGCCAAAGTCACCGCTAATTCGACCGGCCACCATCATGTGTTTTTTGTGTGGTTTAAGTCAAGTTTAGTGTTTATTTTGGAACGGTCTTGGTTTGATAATTTTTTTTTTTGGTTAAGTTAAATTGATTATGTGGTTTTGACTTTAATGTATTTATACTTGTGTGCTTGTAGTATAAAGATCTAATTGTTGTAAAAATAGGTTAGGTAATTTCAAAATATGAATTTTTGGGTGTTGAAATTTGAAGATGAGATTTTTTTAAGGTGTGTTTATATATATATATATATATATATATATATATATATATATATATATATATATATATATATATATATATATATATATGATTGATTGTGTAAGTGGTTTTATATAAATTTGTATTTTAATTTTTGTGATGGTAGTCAAGTGTGGTGGTCGAATGAAGAACACTAAGATATTTGGTTGGGATTGTGAATTTGTTAGTGTGGTGCCAGATGGAAAAATCAGTATGAGTAAGTGTTAGTAAGGATGAGACCCCACTTAGTTCTTTTAAATAGTGATATAACCTAAACCTAACACGTATAAAGAGTGTTTAGAAGACTTACTTGTTAATCCTGCTGATTGTAAGCTTCTCTGAACTTATCTGCTGCACGGAACACCTTCTTGAACTTCTTGCTACCTCATGATCATTTTTAGAGTTTCTTGGAGATTACCACCTTTAGGGTTATGTCAAGTATCCACCGGTACTGCACATGTAGAACTAGGGCTTCGAACCTATAGCAAGTTAGGAGAGTACGAAACCGGGTAAAACCCTAAATCAACTAGATTTAGGAGTAGGGTGTGATCAGTTTAGGGCTCGAACAAAGAATCTTCGAAACCATTTTTGGGTTTAGTCGACCGAACGCAGGAGAAGGATAGACAAGGTAGGATTTTAGGGATTGAGGAGTGTGTTATGAGGACCCTTGAAAGCCCTTGGTATTTATAATACCAAAGAGGTTCTAAAATACTTGTGGAACAAGCCTTCAAGTTTGACAAGAAGTTAAACTCCCCCCTTTGGAGTTTCGGTTGACTGTCCAAGGCAAAAAACCCTTTGGGTTGTTTGTTTTGCCTTTTGTCATTAATTATCCTCTAATATTTATCCCGAACAAATATTAGACTTTCGGGTAAGAACCGTTTAACCCTAAAATGAAAATATCATCGTATTTTCATTTCCTTACAAACCTCGACTAGTACAAATCTGGGATTTCGTCACACATGTGAGATATTGAACGGCCACACAGTAACTTATTTGTGTGAGTGAATGTACCAGAATAAAATAAACAGTCACACTTGATCCAATTTGTGTGACCATTTCGTCAGGCTACAGTCACACATTCGAATATTTTCGTGACTAGAGGTATCTTGTAAATTTTTTTTTATTGTTTAGTCACATATAATTTGGGACGTGTGACAGATACAAATAAGTTTGAAACATTAGTCACAATATATATATACGTATGTGACAAGTGAATGTCACACAATTGAACAGTGTGACCAAAATCCATATATGGTCACATGAAGTAATTGTGTATGTGGCTAAATCATATACTCAAGTTTGTCACCCATTATTTAAAAGTGACTAAATCATATAGTCAAGTTTGTCACACATTATTTAAAAGTGACTAAATCATATACATGTACCGCACTTAGTTTATCCCAAAATAAAATTTCCCTCTTCTCAACTTTTCACAAGCTCCGCCTAAATTTTCCCCAAAATCAAATTGCCCTCCTTCCCAAATTCTCGAATATTTCATTAACCATCCCAAATATCCCTCTCAGCTTTTCACATAGATCCGGTCTTCTTCTTCTTCTACCACACTCGCACCACCACCACCACACTCGCATATGTTCTATCACACTAGGTCATGACCTTTCTTCACAGTTCTTCTTCTCCACCTTCACCCTTAGAAACACACACACGAAACAAAACCAACGATCTGCCACATCCCCTAATCCCAAATCAAAATGACGATTGATGATCAAAAAACAACTTTCATTAGCATCACTTATTCTGAAAATTGCATGCATTTAGTTGTACAGAAATCACTTCTGAACTTTATCATCGTGATTACATCTTTGAGGATTTTCATTCTTACCTTATTTAATTTCAATTAGAGGTTTTCAGTTTTGGGTTTGACCAATTTTTTGGTCCAACTTTTTTTTCAGGCGCTTCAATTTTTGGCTAAGTTCATCAATAGAAACGGTTACACAAGGGGCTGTGATTACACAAGCGTTTAATCTTAAAGGTGCGTTGTTTATTAATGATGTTTAAGATAAACTAAGCAGCGGGGTTTTGGTTGATGGTGTGGAAAAGGTAGGTGGAATTGTGCCTACCTTGTGTTTGATGAAATTTTAAGAGAAGTTATGGTCTTACTAAATTAATTTTTGAATGTAATATTGTAGGTGATGTAACTTGGCCAAAGAAAGACGAGTCCATCTACAAGGATGCAAATGAGGTTACATGTCATGCTTTTTAGTAATTCATTTTTTTTTAATTTTTGTTACTCTGCAAAAAGTTGACATTTCTTACTCATCTGTCACAACACAGGTTCTCGTGAAGTTGGGAGCGATAGCGTTGAGGCACGTTGTTGAAACTGCTGAAAAATATAAGGTGAAGAAGTCAGTCTAAAATATATGGAGTATTTCTTGTCTGCACTTGTTAGGATAATGAGACTTAGGAAATGGTGTTGAGACTAGTTATAGAGCTTTAGTTTTTGCAAATTCAATAATTTGACCTGTAATTACTATTTTTGCAGATCTTGGATGATCCTACAAAAGTTGAAGTCAACCAAAAACCAAGTGAAGAGACCTTGCGATTAGAGCCACTCGGTGATAAGGTACGTGTTTATATTTTGTACTCTTTCATTTAGATGGACAATCTGTAGTATGAGTTCGTAATGATGTCTTTGTTACAGTTTAGTTAATGTCATATATATTTTTTCATTGTCAAATGTGGAACAATTGAGATCAAGATTCTAAAATCAAGTATAAGACTTGTAGGATGAGTTTGCATGTATTTTCATATCATATAGTATGCCATAGATTCACATTACCATTTATTCATTGATTAAAAACACGGATGGTCCGCCATAAATTCACATTAATCATAAATTTAACAATCAGGTGCATCACATGGGATATTAACCATGAGAAGTGTTAGGTCACCATATTGATTTCACACAAACAAGAATGAGATAGATATAAGGATGGGATGAATATTTGAATAAGAGAATGATAAGAGCAAGAGTTTCCTTATGATTTCAAATAAACAACCAAGTTTTACAATAGCCTAAGACTTCTATTTATAGGTGAGGAGCTAGGGCAACACTCCTAGCCCTCCCTACTTGGATTTCGTATGGGCTTTAGGCCCATGGACTCAATAGCTTAAGCCTTGTAAACTAATAACATAACATAAATGAAAGTAACTAGTAACTTAAGCAACCTATTATTACAAATGACCGAGACTTGATAAAATGGTAAAAACTAAGATCCCAACAATCTCCCCCTAAGGGTCGGTCATCATGGTTGCTTGACGTCTTTGTCATTTCTTCATCTTTGACTTTCATAGCTTGAGACGTCTTTCAATAATAATGAGATAAGAATCATTCATCGTTCTTTGTGCTTTGTTCATTGTTGTTGTGATAGTGATCAAATAATGAAGTTGTCTGCCTTTCGTCACTTCCACGTCAGTGGTGGTAGTCCGCCATTACAACATGCTCATACATCTTTGAGTTCTGACTTATACATGCACGTAGTCCCTTTCTTTCACTTAAGATCTTTAGTCTTTAAACTTTGTAGATTCTTCTTTTTGGCGTAGAATCTTTCTTTGAACTTTGTGTTGCTTTGATATTTGAGGGAGCTTTTGATGACTTCAAGATGCAAGTATGAGCATGTGGAATCTGTCGCCATGGAGATGATGTAACCCTGCATGTAAACAGTTAGCAATAAAACATCCGGTACTTACAGATAAGGAATTAGAGATCGTCAACAGCATAGTGTGAAGACTCCTTCCAACCCTTATCAAGGCCGTTCCCATATCAGATACTCCCGAGGGAGCTTACAAGACCTACTAAGTAGCTCAATGACTGGGTGAGTCGCTGGGGATCACTCCACGACTGTAGACCGCTAACAAACCACCGCAAACACTAAGCGTAACCCGCAAGGAGTTACCGAAGTGACCTGCTGTCAGGGCTGTTTGAAGTTGACCCTGGCAGGATTTCCGTTCAATCATTGAGAAATACTTATGTAAATTCTCTCATAAACGTTCTCGGCAGATTGCTAAGATCTGCGAAGGACTCGATAATTTACAGCTGGTGTCCATTGATGTAGAACACCAGTTGCAGAAATACTAAGTGTTCCTAAGAGATCTTTGATGTATCTCATGGCTCTAGACTCAAAAAGTGCACACTTAGGTTTCCTATGTGGAGACTAGGGAGGGGTCTCCTGCTTCAATATCAACCATCTCTAAGAGATAAGTCGATAGATTACATTGGTTCCCCGTGAGAATGAAACATGCTCTTTTAAGAGAACTTGAGTGGTTAGAAGGTTTAGTGCACTGTGTCACTGGGTCCATGACGGCTTTATCTTCAATACCAGTGTCTACCCTAAAGTTGAACATATGGAGGGCTATTTCTTTTCACCCTTTTCTTTACTTTTCTTTTTAATTCTTCAACTCCTTTTTTCCCTTTCATTCTTTTCTCCTTTTATCGTATCATACCTAAGGACTTCTAATTCTAACTAATGGTGATGTCCTTAGGTAGATCCCTCCGGCTCTGGCAGATCATAGGACTGTAATTCCTATCTTAATCACCTTATAACTCCATGATTATCCGACAATAGCCAAGAAACCTTTGAAAAAATCTCTCAAAGTGTTTGTGAATATCAAACATTTTGTTTAACACTTTGAGAGTTTTGTGTTTACTTTTGAAGGGCTCCCCCTTCACATGTGCTCATAAGTGTTTAAATAAGTTTGCACATGTGGGAGGAGCAAGCACTTTTTGAATTGATCCACTTTCAGTGAACCTGACCAATTCGAGACACGCTTACATCACTAGTTAGACTAGCTTGAAGTTATTACCCGGCCTGGTCAAATCCACAGAAAGTTTCTCGAAACGGTACATTTCTACTAAGACAAATCCTTTTCGAGACACGCTTACGTGGCTAGTTAAAGAGTTCCATTGTCAGCTTTTAGGTGACAACTAGCGCTAGTAACTAACTTGATGTTATTACCCGTCGAGGATAAGTCTTTTCGAGATTACTAACTTTTATGTTTCGTCAATTCTTGGGTCAATTCTGAGTCTATCTCGCATGAGATTTGACTTTAAGCAACTTTGAACTTTCATATTTTAATCACTTTCACTTTTCTCCCCCTCAAAAATAGCATATGAGATGTTGTTTTTGATAAACTTTTGATTAAAATATGCTTTTTGAGTCTTATGGGGAGATATCAACAAGAACTTTTGGTTTGCAAATGATGAAATTTTTCAAGTGCTCCCCCTCAACAAGTGAATACTCATTGAGGTGAAATACTTGCCTTTTGAGCAGAGTTATGAAAATCAGAAATTTTTTGATTAACTCTACTCAAAAGTAAGAAGCCTTCACTCCTTATATAAGGATTGAGGCACTGAAGCGTACCTCAGGGTCCTTTCATTACAAGTGCGGGTTGTACACTGTTATGTGTGCACAAGCCATTATGAAATTCAATTAAATGAAACAATGAATGATCAAATGTACCAAGTTAATCTTTGTCAGGAAGTGGAGCATCAAAGTCAGTGAACTTAGGTTCAGGTCTTTCAAAGTTTCTGATAGGAAACGATGGTCTGACACCGATATAGCTTTCCAGTCGTCTGATCTGTTCCTGTCGAAATAACCTTTCTTCAATCCTTAAGACAAAGTTACGAACTTGTCTTCTTGAGCTGGATTTCCATCTAGGTTGTTCCCCCTTTGCTATCTTTCGGCGATCATCATTCAACCTTTTGACAAGCCCATCACGGACGGATTTGAGTGTAACATCACAGAATTTGTGTACCTCATCGAACCTCATGAAACTTTGTAGCTTTTTGCTGTTGATGTAGGTGAAACCAAAAGGTTCTTGGTTGAGAGTAAACTGTGGCGTTTGATAGATTCCATCAAATGTGAATTGCGGCTTTGTCAAATTGATATTCTGTTGGTAACTTTCCACTCCAAGCTGAAGATCTTCCACTCTTTCTTGAACTAACAATCGTCGGATGTATAGAAGTAGTGATGCCATGAAGTTGTATTGTACTTCTCTATCGAATCCACGCATTCTTCCTTGAACCTTTTCGAGACACATGTCTTCGATGTCATTGAGATTAAGGTCTGGAAAGTCTGCTTCGGAGAACTTATACTTCTTTTCATCTTGTCGTTTAACAACAATTTCACGCATGAATATGTAGTTAAATCGTTGTGACTCTTGAATCTCGAAGATAGCGATGATCTTTGATTTCTGCTTCACGTTTTCCAATGATTTCTCTCCTAATCTGCAGGTATAACCGAGACGACGACGTTCTGGCCAGTGTTGAATTCTGTGTAGAGCATCTCTGTCGGAAGCTACGATGGAGTTGCTAAAAATTCGAGTGGTCTCTTCAATGGCAGGAATTTCGTATCTTGCGGCTGGTACTGAGATAGTGAGTGAGGAAGCATATTTCGTCTTGGATGTCTCTTGGTTGAGTTAGATGTTACGAAGATATTTGTTGAAGAAGAAGCTGTAAGGTATCTTGGGTTTGTTTGGAAATCCTTTCAAAGGTAATGATTTAGTCCAGTCAGTGAAGTAAGGTTTTTCATGGTTTTTGGAACTGAGATTGATATTCACTTCAGGATTTAGCCAGTCAAAATCGGCGGACATTGCACTAGCTATATTCTGCATGTGATACTCGTATTCCACTTTGTTTCCGGATCTAGACTTAAGGAATTCTTGTGCATCCCTATTGATTCTTCTAAGCTCCGTCTTTGTGAGTTTGTTGATCTGAAGATCCTTCATTATGACTTGGGTGAACTGTAGAGTGTTACCAGGAAGGGGTTCTTCTTCTTCGAGAGGAGTTTGAGCTTGAACCATTTCTGTCAACCAATCATTCTGAGGAGTGTCATCATTGTCGAGCCATGAATGACGTCTTTTCTTCTTTGATTTCTTGGACTTAGATGTAGCATCTTTGTCTTTATCCTTGGATGGTGACGATGGTCCAGCATGAGAATCGTGAATAGGTGAAGCACGGTAATCGGTGTCAGGTTGACCCTGGTAGTCATCAGTAGGTTCCATGAAAGTTTTTCCTCTTCAGTAGGACCTTGACCGGTAGCTGAGTGGTGTTGTTGATTTCCAGGAGGAGTGGAGTCCTTTCGTGGTTGTGGAGAAGATGAGGGACCGGTTCCAGACTTAGGTTTCTTGCTTTTTGAGTTTGGGTCAGGGTCGTAATCTTTTCTTGACCTTTTCAGGGTTCCAGCTGCTTCTTTGCATGACTCTTTGGAAATGTAAGCCGCCATAGCATCAACAAGTGCTTTTTCTTCAGTAGTTGGTGTGGTTTTGGAGGCAACATTGTCGAAGAGTTTAGCAAGCATTTCATTAAAGGATAATTCAGGGACGGTTGGAGCTGCAGTAGAAGCTTTTGCAGTGTGAAGCGTGAATGGTGTTGTTGACAACATTTTTCTAACGACACTCCTAATTCTGTGATCCAAGTTGTCCTTGATTGGTTCAAGAAGGTTTGCTACTTTAGGAGTGACCATCTCAACTAGATTATCAGTGAGAAAGTCTTGTGTGACAGTCCTTACAAATCCTGTGTAATCAGAGTTCAAGAATTTATCGATCAGCTGCTTTGACTCCTGAAAATCTTCAACTTGTTTGGTAAGACCGGTAACCATGTTGGTAAGTTTGTTGACTTGTTCCTGAAGATCAACTGGTTGTTTCGATTCATTGATTGAATGCTGCTTTGATGCGGTTTCGAAAGGTGTGGGAAATGAATGCTCAGGTGATGATTCGGATGATGACTCGTTGTGAGAGTTTGAAGAAGAAGCAGGAGGAGTCAGATCCTTTGGTGGAGAGTCTTGAGGAGGTGGAGGTTGTGCTGAGGAAGTCTGCTGAGAAGATGACTAAAGAAATATGTTGGTGTCGAATGTGTTCTTCTCTTCGTTTTCTTTTCTTCGACGTTTCTCTGCTTCCTCTGCTTCTCGTGCAAGAAACTCTGGAGTAATGAGGTATTCATGTTCCTGATCCGTAGCAATATTCTCTTGTCTGCCAACATTCTCCTCTACATTAGCAGTCTCAGTCATATTGACATCTCCTGTATCGTCTGTATCTTTAACGGTGTCATCAGACTGTGGAGCTGATTCTAACGTAGTGGACACAATGGGAGGAATCATGCTGCTTGTAGCTCCTTCATGTTCTGACTGATCGATAGGTGGTGGTGTTGGAGGTTGAGACATAAGTCGGCTTTCGAGAATTTCTTTCCTTTGTTCTTTGCGAAGTTGCTTTTCTTCAGCTCGTGTGTCGACAACTATACTTTTCAGTTTGCGTTTATCGGCCAACTGTTCAACGATTGGTTCGTCTTCATCATCATCATTAGGCTCATTAATAGTGATCCCTTTCCTTTTTCTAGTCTCTTCTTCATAAGTTTCTAGACTTTGTTGTATAGCGATCTCTGTAGCAGGGAATCCTTCTTCAGGTGCTCTTACTCTCAGTTCATAGTCTGGTTCTTCTTCTTCTTCAGATTCCGTGTCGAACTCAGATTTGGTGTCAGAAGGTGGAGGTGTAGGTTCATCACGAAGAATGTACTCTGGAGTTACCTTCTGCTTTGGCTTGGTTGCAGGTTTGGGTTTGGATGTTGGTTTAGGTTTGGTGGAAGTCTTGGGTTTAGTTGATGGTTTTTTTATGGGAGCAGCCTTAGACTTAGTCTGAGGTGAGCCAGTGGTGCTTGTAGTACTCCCAGACTTCACACCTCCTTTGCTTCGAGTCTGTATAGTAGCTTCTTCCTGTACCCCTTTGTAAGCATCATCATAGTATTTGTAGTTCAGACTTTTCTTGATCTTGTCATCAAGAAGGTATTCTGGAAGCCTCATTCCTTTGATCTTGGTAGAGGAAGTGGTTGTCTTGATGAATGAGGTGGTGAAGTCGTCCTCGAAGAGGTGCTTCGGCTCATTAGGATCTGCCATCCTCTTGATAAATTCTGGTGTGTCTTTGCAGAAATATTCTATGAGAAGCTTGGTGAATCTTGTGAACGGGATTATAGTCTTTACACGTTCGGTTTGAATGTTGTAGACTATATCGTTCATGGTTGGAACTGCAAAGTCAATAGGTGTCAAAGTCACCATTCCCCAAAATGTTTGCAAATGTTCAAGCCTAGGATGTTCATGACCACTCTTTCTTCCTGATATCGATCTTACAACCAACAGACAGAATGTTCTCCAAGGCTGAGGGATATTCTTGGCATTGAATCGGGAATGTTTGACTAGAGGTACGTCATCATCAACATCATATCCTAATTCAACAAAGAAGTCAAGAAGGTCCAGTTCAGGTAGTATTGGAGCAAATTCGTTGTCAGTTTGAGGCAGGAGAAGGACTGTACGAAGAACGTCGTGATCTACAGTGTAGACTTGGCTATCCAATGTAACAGTGAAAGACTCATCATCCAAATTTGCCTTAACCGTAAGCCAGAACTGATGAAGGTAGAACAGAGGAACTGAAGTAGAATAGATGAGCAGATGTTTGCATGGATGTGCTAGTAGAATATCTTTGACAATCCTGCACGAGTTCTCCGTAATTCTCAATTTCTCGAAATCGACTCGTGGATTGTTGTTGCCAATCGTAACATTGTAGTTTTCGGGAGTGATATCATCCATGGTGAGTAATGGAAGAGCTTGTTCAGGGACATTCTCGTTGTGTTCAGCCATGTTATTCTGAAAAACATTATCATAAACAAAACATCGAGATTTGTTACGAGTTAGCACGGTTGCAATGTTTGATTATGAATAAGCATTTAGAATTACGTATGGTACAATAATAGCATGTGAGCTTAGAAATACATATGCACAATGAATAAATCATAACACATCATATTATACATGACTGGAATCCATAATCACATTGTCACTTAAAACACGTTTTCGAAATTACATAATCACAGAGTTTTCGAAATGTTACAATTGAAGTACAAGATATAACATAGTTAGTGATTTCGAAAACAATGCACTTCTGACCAATTTTTCGCAAACCTAGTCACAAATGCCAATAATTTCGAAAGACAGTCATAAAGTAACAAGTTTTTCGCAATCCTGAATAATAAGCATTTTCGAAAAAAACTTCAAGTGTGATCTCGTTAAAAAATTTATCGAGAACAGACCACTAGAGAGAAAATTTCGAGAATACATGTTATAAGGGATTTCGGAAAAAAATTGCAATTTTGAGGATTTCGAAAAAATATGGCAATGGTTGAGATAATTTCGCAAACACACAAATATTTTCGAGAAGATGACGAAATGAACATTTTCGAAAAATACAACATTTTGAAATTTCTTGAAAAACTTGTGATTGCGAAATTTTCAAACATGATTGCGAAAAGATTTTCTCAAAAATTCTTATACAAGAATTTCGAAATATTGCCAACGTACGTACTTATGCGAAAGTATGAATTCCAAGTGATATAACCTGTAGTAAATGATGTTATTCATCAATTAGAAACACACAAATCAAACGAGTATAGAAATTTCGAAGAATGTTCAAGAACATAATCTCGATAAAATGCACACTCATGAGATAATCGATGATGACAGGTACTTGTGTATTACAAACGTGCATTAGAAGCATTTAGGCACAACAAGTCTGCTCACACAAACACAAAACGAGAGAACCCATATAGAACGAAGCCCTATGTTACCGAGAATCATGCATACTAGGAAGAAAGTCTAATTAATAATCATAACCATGATACTCATACACAAAATATCATATCCCACCAAGAATAATAACGAAAACATCAACAAATCAATAAAACCCAATTCGTACTAAACCCTAGGTTTCGAAAAACATACAATCGTGTGTAAAAATAAGATTAAACGTGATAGAAAGAATAGACACATGTTATATCACAAAAGCCCTATCATTAATTAACCTTATAATCACATATTGCATGATCCCGAAATTATATAAACCCTAACTTTTAAATCGAAAATTTGTGATATCTAGCCATTAACTTTGTGATTAAACAAAAACCAATGATAGAAATCAACTAAGAATCATGTAGAGACTTACGTATTGAAGATCACAAGCACGGATTATTCGAAAGAATTAGGGCCGTGGATATGGAGAGAAAGGGTTTAAGGGTTTTAGAATTTTTGATTTTAATGAAAAGGAAAAAACTGGGGGTGATGGTTTTAGTGATATTTTTGAAACTTTTAATAGTTGACACTTAAAGTCCCCTACCTACAATAATTACAATACTAGTCCTAAATTTTAGTACTAAGTAAAGGCACAAAGATATAACAACTTACGATACCATATTGAGACAAAGAAATAAGAGATATGAGTTATGAAATCCCGAAACAACTTAACTTACCGCATCAAAGGTAATATGCAAGTATATCGTTTTTTGGAAAGAATTTGTAAAATTTTAGGCGAATCTCCCCCTCGACACTTGTAAGCAGACAAAGTGTTGAAAAAAAAGCGATATACTTGCAGGTTTAAAAGATTTTTTTTTTTTTTTTTTTTTTTTTTTTTTTTTTTTTTTTTTTTTTTTTTGAGGATTAATAAAAAATAAAGAAAAGATATTTATTTTACAAAGATAGTAAGATAATTGATGTTTGACACTTTACTTTTGTTTTAAAAACTTTTGTAAATCAAATGGTGTCAAACATCGCATACCAATTTGGTGAACTAAATTTGCAAACCTTGATGGAGCTAAGGGTTTTGTAAGTAAGTCCGCTAATTGGTACTCAGTGCCCATAAAATATAACTCAACTGTACCCTTCTCGACGTGCTCTTTGATGAAATGGTATCGGAGATAAATGTGTTTTGATTTGCAATGATGAACTGTGTTGCAGGAGATTGCAATGGCACTCTTAGAATCGCAATAAATCGGAATCTTGTTGAATAAGTAGCCATAGTCTTTAAGTTGGGATCTCATCCAAATGACTTGAGCGCAACAAGCAGACATAGCTACGTATTCAGATTCTGTAGATGACAGTGATGTGTAATCCTGCTTCTTTGATTGCCAAGACACAAGTTTATCTCCAAGAAACTGTAAGCCACCTGATGTACTTTTTCGCGAGTCTATGCATCCTGCATGGTCAGCATCAGAAAAAGCTATTAGTTCAAAACCAGAATCCTTCGGATACCAGATCCCCAAATGGATGGTTCCCTTTATGTATCAAAGGATTCTTTTTGCCTCATTGAGGTGTTTTTCAGTTGGATTAGCCTGATAGCGATAACACATAAACACAGCAAATACAATATCAGGTCTACTGGATGTAAGATACATGAGGGACCCAATAATACTTCGGTATTTGGTAGGGTCAACTGGAGTCCCATGTAAATCAGCATCTAGTTTAGTAGAGTTGGCCATCGGTGTATTCATAGTATCACTACTTTGCATACCATGTTTCTTTAAAATCTCAAGAGCATATTTGGACTGATTAAGAAAAATTCCACGGGGTGATTGATGAACTTGTAGTCCTAGAAAGAACGTAAGTTCACCCATCATGGACATTTCAAAGTTATCTGTCATTAATTTTGCAAAATCCATTGAGTAATTTTTGTTGGTCTAAGCAAAAATAATGTCATCGACATAAACTTGAACAATTAATAAGTCCATCCCGTAGGTTTTAGTAAACAATGTTGGATCCACCGAGCCTAGAGTAAAATCATTAGCCAACAGAAATTTAGAAAGCTTGTCATACCACGCCCTGGGGGATTGCTTAAGACCGTAGAGAGACTTTTTAAGCTTGTAGACATGATTGGGACGTTCTGGATCAACGAATCCTTCAGGTTGACTGACATAAACTACTTCTCGGAGTTGACCGTTCAGAAAAGCCGTTTTCACGTCCATTTGGTAAACAATCATATTCCGATGAGCAGCAAATGCTAAGAACATCCGCACAGCTTCAAGTCTAGCCACAGGAGCAAATGATTATTCAAAATCGATACCTTCTTCTTGAGAATAACCTTTTGCTACCAAGCGTGATTTGTTGCGTATGACTGTGCCTTCTGCATCCAGTTTGTTTTTTCAGATCCATTTTAAACCAATGACGATGATGCCTTCAGGTTTTTCAACCAATTCCCATACTTCTAATCGTTGGAAGGTTTCAAATTCTTCTTGCATAGACTCAATCCAGTTTTCATAAGTCATTGCTTCTTTGACATTCTTGGGTACGGTTTCATAAACTGTGAGTGCATAAATGCAAGTTTCACCGTCTGTGTGAAGGCGTTGTCTTGTCATGATAGGTGCATCTGGATGGCCAATAATTTGAACTAAGGGGTGATCTCTAGTCCATTTGTGTGTCGAAGGATGAAGTTGATAAGTATCTCGCAAGTGAGCAGGACCCATGTTGCGTGTAGATGACTCAGCAATGTCGGGGACAGGTTGAGCATTTGCAAATGGATTAATTAATGGTTCTGGGTCATGCTCTGCGGGTTGTGGAACTGATAAAGGTATGGAATCTCCAGCTGATTGTCGTGAGTTGGACCCGGTTTGTTCGGTTATTGTAGGTGATATGACTGGAGGACCGTCTCTTCCAACAGTAGTTGTTGTTTGTTGAGGTGTATCAGGTACTTGATGTTGATCAAGGTTTGCAGCGGAATTTGGTGTGGCCTCAGGTGGACGGTTAACAGGCGTATCATCAAACAACGGAGCAAATAAGGTTTCCACTTCTTTACGAGAAAGTGACAATGGTTCAGCCGAAGAGACCAGAAAATTAAGACGGTTGGTGCGGGTCCTAAGCCGTGTTGCTCAGAAGCCATTTGAGTGAGTTCATCGAAATTAGCATGAATAGTTTCTTGAATTTCCCGAGTACGACGATTCCAGATCCGATAACCTTTTGAATTTTCACAGTAACCTATGAATACTCCAATGTCAACCTTCACTTTAAGTTTACCTAGATCATCACGATCATTGACTGGGTAGCATAAAGCACCGAATACGTGAAAGTGACTGATGTTTGGTTTTCTTTTGTGAACAATCTGATATGGGGTTTTGTTGTGGCGTTTTGTGATCATGCAACGGTTTTGAGTGTAACAGGCGGTTGAAACAGCTTCTGCCCATAAGTAATCTGGTAATTGAGCGTTGATTAACATCGTTCGAGCAGCTTCCAATAACGTTCTGTTGCGTCTTTCGACTACTCCATTCTGTTCGGGTGTGCGTGGAATAGATGTTTGATGTTCAATTCCCACTTTCTCAAAATACGACCTTAGAGTCTGATTCTTAAATTCTGTGCCATTGTCAGTTCGAACAATTCCGACTGTGTTTCGAAGCTAAACTTGTATTTTGGTGAGAAAGGTGATGATCATTTGAGGAGCTTGATCATTACTTTGAAGAAAATAAACCCAAGTCCAGCGAGAGTAATCATCAACAATTACTAAAATGTAGCGTTTACCGTTGATTGTTTGAACACGCATCGGACCACACAAATCCATATGAAGTAAATGTAAAACATGATTGGTACTGTGTTCAGGTTTTGAGGGAAAATGAGCACGAGTACTTTTTCCTTGTTCACAGGTTGGACATAGATGATCTTTGGCGTAACGGAATCTTGGAAAGCCTTTAACTAATTTGTGACGAGCGAGATCAGTCATCGTTTTGAAATTCAAATGAGAAAGGCATTTGTGCCATAACCAAGATTTAGTCGATTCAGCTTTGGATAGAAGACAAATTGGAGATGAAGCGATCATGTCGGACATAGAAATAGTATAAAGGTTAGTGCCACGTTTGCCAGACATCAAATCATTTCCTTGTAGATCACGAACAAAGCAAGTTTTCTCGCGAAATGCTACTTCTAAATCTCCATCACAAAATTGACCGACTGAGAAGAGGTTGTGACCCAAGCCTTCAACATATAAACTCTGCTAATTTCAATGTTCCCATGCATGTAGTCGCCGTAACCCATGATTAAAGCGTATTGATCATTCCCGAATCTGACAGTTCCAATAAACTTTGAGACAAAGTTCTTTAACAGTTTGAGATTGCCTGTCATATGTCGAGTGCAACCGTTATCAACAATCCAGAGAACGATCTGAACCACCTGCATCAAAAGAAGACGACAGAGATGAAACAGAAGTAAGGGTGGAACCCGAGGAAATAGTGGGTTCCTGTTGGTTAGAAATGCAAATATTTGATAATTTAGGAATCCATTTAAAATTTGGTTTGTATTGTAACCAACGTTGCCAATTCCAACTAGTTTTTGCTTTGTTCTTAGTGAATGCACTAGCTTTGGGCGGGTTCCTAGAATTGTTGATTGCTGTTAGTGGGTTGATGACAACATCATTAGAAACTGTAGTAGGCGTTTTTCTTAAGGTAGACTTAGAAGCATTAGTGGACCTAGAAGAAGAGCCGGATCTACGTTTCTTTTTGCGGTGTAAGAGATTATTAGCTACACATTTGGTATGATCACCAGACAACACACTTTTACGACAAAACACACAAGATGTATTAATATTCAAAACATTTAAAGGTTCAGCATTCGTTACATTAAGATTTGGATTACAATTTGCCAGATTAGAATCTAAATCAGATGCAACATTAGTTTTATTTGAGTTCCTAAGGTGATCTTCTACTTCTTGCACTTCTAGTGTTCCACTTTGATGTTGCGAGAGCCTACTCTTTTTAGTCTTCTTAACTCTTTTTGGCTTTGGGCTTCTAACGCTCTTAGGGGAAACTAGACCTGTGGAAGTGGAAGAGCTAACATTAGAACTCTTAGCACGCTTAGCCTTATCTGTTATGTCTATTTGAAACATTCCTAGTGCAATCACAGTGGTGTCAATGAACTTTCCTTTTTGAAGTAGCTTAATTTTCTCTTTCAAATCAATGATGATGTGTTTTTTGTCCTGAATATCAGACTCAAGTAAACCATTGCAATAACGAATGTCATCGCGGTTTTGTTGCCATTCGGCGTTTTCAATTTTTAATTCCGCAATTTCATTTGTTAACTTTGCAATTTCATTTTTACGTAGACGACATTTGTTTCTATGAGACGCATGTTTGGCACATAATTGCAATTCAGTTTCAATACTTTGAGCTTGACACCAATCAATCTTATGTTTAAGTTGACAAATTTCGTTAGAAAGTTTGTTTATCACATCATCACTGTTTTGACGCAATGTTTCATTTTGATGTTTCAATGATTCATTTTGTGACCTCAACGAAACAAGTTCAACGCAGTACTCAGCAAATAATTCAGCATTGCTTGAATAATGGAGATCATTCATGAGAGAACTATGCAAATCGGCCTGAAGAAGTTGTTCCAAGAGTCGATCAGTATCTTCTTTCAAAAATCGGTTTTTGCTTTGTTGAACCAAAATTGCATTTTCATTAAGAGCGAAAATTTCTTTCATATCTTTAACTTCCTTTTGAAGTTCCTGTTCCCAACGAGTAGCACAATAACGCAAATTTTGAACTAAAGGCAGAATTTGTTTTTGAAAAATATCTCGCTTTTCCCGCTCGTAAGCTGATTGAAAAGTATGAACTGTAATTTCAGAATGTTGTTCAATGACGTTTTCCAAAGTATCGATGCCTTTCATGAATGTTTGAAAATAGTCTAAAACTTTACAGCGTATTGGTAATGGTGTCACATGACCAGAAGAAGGTAATGGACCATTTACTTGTGCCACGAGTTTGACAGGAGCCCCATTGGAAGATGAAATGTAAGACTCAGTAACATACCATGATTTCTCAGGTAATTCTCTTGATGGAACAAAAGATTTTGAAATGTGAGGTTTTGAGTAATCATATGGTTTGCAATATTCAACTTGACTCATTTTTTATCGACTCTTCTCTTCAAGTTCGTATTCTTCCTCAGTATCATGTACAATAACATGCACAACATTGTTATCCATCAATTGGTCCATACTGTACAGCTTAGGATTTGTTTTGAACACAGTGCGAAGAAAAGAGGATCTGTAATCGCCGAGGCCAAAACCTTTACCTGGTCTTGGTTTTAAAGAAAACTTTTGAATTGTCATTACAGATTCCCCATGTTTATAAACGATGTTTTGAAAAGTTTTGATTTGATTTTCGAGAACGATGTTATCATCAAGTAAAGAGCTTTCTTTTTCTCGTTTTTTCACTTTATGTTCATAAAATCCCTGTTTGCAAGTTATCACCTCTTTACGTGTTTTTGAAAGTTCCTGTTGGAGTTGAACAACTTGTATTTGAAGATTATGTTTTTCATTTTCTAATTTGGAAACGATTTTACCGTTTGACTCAACAATGTCATACATTTGCTTTTGAAGATTTTGTTCTTTGACATATGATTCTTGAAATGACTTTTCAAAGCTTTGTTCACGATGAACGACATATTGAAAACTTGAAAGCTGCGTTTTATAACATTCAATGTCCTTTTTTAACTTGGCATTTTCTTTTAAAACTTCAGTTTGCACGTCCATTATGTGATTAGAAAGAAGTTGATTATTAAGTTGTTTGTCCGTAACTGTACAGTCAGGAGCTGGATCAGAAGGTGGTTCATGTTGTTCACTAAAGTCATTTTTGTCTTGCGCAATAGGATCATCAAATGAGACGACAGTGTCATCATCAAATAGTTCATCCTCTTGTGAAGAGAAAAATGTTTCAGAAGGAACAACTTGCGCCTGATCTGATTCAGAAACATAGGGTGATGCATTAATATGTATGGAGCTTATGGTTAGGTCATTTACCTGAGACAAGCCATCAGTGGAGAACACTGGGCCTGAATCATTCAACTGATGTTCCTGCATGTTGGCCATGAGCATCACAGCTGCATTGGCTTCAAGATCTTCCATTTCATCATCATTATAAGCATTAGCAAAGAAGCTGTTCTCTTGAGCATTGAAAGTTCCTTCCTTTTCATCTTTGAGAGCCATAAGTAATGCCTGCTTGTGAAACTGACTACCTTTTCTTGGGTGAGGGCATGCAGTTGCAATATGACCTTTTTCGTTGCAATTGTAGCACCATATCGCATTCTCAGAGACTGTGTTGTTACTAGCAGCATTGTCATTACTTCGCTGAGGAGCACCTGGATTGTTTCTGAATCCCCCATTGTTGTTAACTCTTTGTCCATATCCAGAATTTCCAGTATACCCACCTGAACGTCCTGAATTTCGATTCTGAATCTCAACTCGACCATCTTGAATAACAGCTTGGTTTCGTGTATTTGATGAAGAACGAAGACGGTTGTTGGTTTTGTTGGAGAATTTGCTAAAAGTACGAGCAACAAGAGCAAGTCCTTGATTCAACGTATTGACGTCATCATCATCATCTTCAAACTGATTAGAGTAATACATGCTATCATTGTTGTCATATGGAGCAAGTTGATTAGAACCGTGTTGAGAAGCAGGAGGATGCTGGTGACTGAAATAATTCTGTTCCTAATCATAAGTATGATTAGACATCGGAGGATGTGAAGCAGGAGTTTGAGCAACGAGTGCAAGGGGATTAGAGGTAGGTGGTGATATGTATCCTCCTCGAGCGATTTTGTCTTTTTCAACTTCAGACTCATAGTGCTTGAGATAGTTGTACAACAATCCATATGGATCCCTGTGAAGATTCTTGGCTTGTCTCACAAATGTCACATACTTTTGCCACTCAGGACCCAGACTACTAACAAACTTTGTATTGACAGCGATTCTTGGAAGAGTTATATCATGTCTCTCTAAATCATTGACGACATTAGTGAAGCGATGAAAGTAAGACTCGAGAGATTCCCCTGGTTCGATCACGATGTTAGTGTATTCCAAGTAAAGTTTAGATTCCATGTCTTCCTTGTTCAGTTGTGTGCCTTGCATCAGTAGATGGACGTGTTCCCACATAGCTTTTGCAGTTGTTTGAGCATCAACACTTCTGAATATGATATTAGGTATTCCTTGAAGTATGTAAGACATAGCAATTTCATCTGTTTCACGTTGGTGTTTTTGTTCCTCAGTAAGTTAAGACTCAGGAACACGCACAGTAGTTGGAGCTACCGGAGGATCAGCCTGTAGGTCACCGCCAACGTAGTTAACAGGCCAAGGAAATGGTCCTTCAAGGATAACTTGTTTCATGTACTTGCCATTGGGTTTCTTGAGCTCAATAAACCTTAAGAATCGACTTGCCCATTGAACATAATTACCCGGTGTTAGCATTGGTGGGGTATCAGGAGAGCCTGCTTCGTATCTGGATTGTTGAGTTGAAATGACTTCACACATCCTGTCAAACCAGTGAGTAGGTTTTGGTGGAAGTGGGCTTTGTTGTTGTGACATCGGATAAGATTGTTGTATTGGAACCATTTGTTGCATGAAATTATGTTGTTGTGAGTAAACCGGTTGATGATAATATTGTGGTGATTGTTGATACTGTCGCTGTTGCTGATGTTGCTGATGATACTATTGATACTGATGTTTCTGAGGAGTGTTAAAGTTGTAGTACAGTGGTTGAGACATTATGAAACACTTGTGTGAAAAGATGGATCTTGTAGAAGGTATAGGTTTGCTAAATCTCGAAAAGTTTGCCCAAGTAGATGACTTGCGAAAATATGCACTTTAAGTGATTGCGAAATTTTGTCACTCGCCTTGTGATTGCGAAATTAGTCACTCAGGGATTTCGAAAAATTTGGGGATTTGTGAAAGAAAGTTTCTCGAAACTTAATGATGTCGAAACTAAGGAGATTTCGAAAACCTTGAGATTTCGAAAGAACTGAAGATGTTTTCGAGAAAACTTGTGATTTCGAAAATAAAGAAATTTTCGAGAACACAATTTCACAAGCACTCTTTCGAAATTATACAATTTCGAAAGTTTACCAAAAGTCGAAGTACTTTTCTTCCTTATACAAGAGAGAAAAGACTGAGTCCACAATTCGTGAGGCGAAAAGAAGCACAATATCACAATTTCGAAAATTGGTGTTGAGAAGGATTTCGAAACTAGGCAGAAATATGTTTTTCAATGAAAGCAATCCAAAAACGAGTTTTTAAACCAAGATTTTTGTACTTCAAGTTGTAAAATAATGAAATCTTGAAGAAAGTTATAAACTTGACAAACTTTTTCAAAAAATTTAAGTAATTTCGAAAAAAGTACAAAAATCCAAATCGTGACTTTGAGAGAAAGATTGATACTTTTGTGTTTGATATGATTTGTAGCACAAATTTGTAAGCAAATATGTGATAAAAACCAAGAAACAAACAAGAAAGTACAACTTTTTCACAAAAATAACGAATTAAAAAGGAGTTTGAGGAGGATTTCAAAGAGAAAAACAATAACTACACCTTCATATGGCGAATGATACCACTTGTTAGGTCACCATATTGATTTCACACAAACAAGAATGAGATAGATATAAGGATGGGATGAATATATGAATAAGAGAATGATAAGAGCAAGAGTTTCCTTATGATTTCAAATAAACAACCAAGTTTTACAATAGCCTAAGACTTCTATTTATAGGTGAGGAGCTAGGGCAACACTCCTAGTCCTCCCTACTTGGATTTCGTATGGGCTTTAGGCCCATGGACTCAATAGCTTAAGCCTTGTAAACTAATAACATAACATAAATGAAAGTAACTAGTAACTTAAGCAACCTATTATTACAAATGACCGAGACTTGATAAAATGGTAAAAACTAAGATCCCAACAAGAAGTACGTAATTAGTTATCAATATTCAACAAGATGATATTGAGAACACTGGTTTATGGATTCGTAGTCTAATGCTCTTGTTAATTAGTTATCATAATTGTCTAAGCTATGAGTGTAACAGTGCCACTTGTTAGCATTGTTTATACACACACAGATTAACTGACCAGTAATATTTTATGTTATGTGCTTCAGTTGATCGAGTACTTTGCTAGGCAAAAGATATAGGCGGACATTTTGCAGAACAATGCAGTGATGCAAATGATAGATGATAAGGTATATATTTACGTATTGCCTTTCATGCTTGTGACTATGATGCTTCAGGTGTTCAACAAGATTGATGATTTTTACTACAATTGTTAATATCATGTATTAAACCAACCTGTGTACTACTTGTTCAAACAGTTAGTTAATGATTATGTTTGGTTTCTACAAATATTGGTATTACATATGTCATTTATCTCATGTTAGATGTTATAAATTTTGTTACATCCCTTCTTATAACATTTCTCCTTGGCTTGAACAGAACGTGATAGCTTTTACATATAGAAGGAATGGGGAGCTTGTCAACTGTAACTTTTATAGCATAACAAGAAGAAAGTTTTGGCAGGTTGTTACATTTATAACTATTTCTTACATCATCACTATATATAACTGATTTTATCCAAAGTCCTCATCAATTCATTTGATGGTGTCCCATGATTTATTATGTTATGTACAAAGATTTATTGGTTGTAAGTTTTTCGATGTCTGCTATGAATTTCAGGCAAAGAATGGAGAAAGAATATTATATGGACTTGATGGCATCAAGGAAGGAAATGACATTGTTATAGTAATAACTCTGACCAAATCATTTTCAAAGTCTCCAATTCGCTCCTTAAAGTTTGTAGCCGTGCTTTCTGAACTCTGTCCTCTCCTATATATCGTACTTTAATTGATTCCCATACTTCATTTGCTTTCGAGTATTGTGCAACTTGCATTAGAATATCTTCCGGCAATGTTGTGAGGATCATTGCTTTTGCTGTATGCATCTTTCTTTCATCTACTTTTTCTGTATCTTCAAGCGTTTCCCAAAGACCATATGCCTTCAATATTGTCTCCATCATAATTGCCCATGTTGTGTAGTTTGTTTCGGTGAGTTTTGGACATTGAAGTGCTATGTTTTGGTCACGAGTTGGTGTAGATGTATCTCCTATCTTCATGCTTTGTTGCTTTCTTATTGCGTACTTTCTTACTTGATTTGAAACAAAAGTTTCTCTTACTGGTCAAAACACGGAGGTTTCTCTTACGAGGTGAAACACTGAGGTTTCTCTTACTGGGTGAAACACTGAGGTTTCTCTTACGGGGTGAAACACTGGGGTTTCTCTTACTTACTTACTTTGAAACGTTAAAGTTTCACTTACTTACTTACTTACTTACTTACTTTGAAACGCTAGAGTTTTGAAAACAGTAGGTTTCTTTCTTACTTCTTACTAAATGAACCACAAGGGTTCGGTTTCTTACTTCTTACTAGTTTTGTATTTTTCTAATTTGAAATAACTGATTTTGTCACCCTAAATAGAAAAAATATCAAAACTTTATTCTTACTTTCTTACTATCTTTCAATTGATTTTTGGATTTTATAGGTATATATATTTTTCCTAATCAATAAATAAAGTGAAAAGAAATAAATAAATAAAATCCTAGACCCTTAGCAGTCCGACTATCTGGTTTCTTTCTTTCTTCTTCCCCTTTACCTTTATTTTCTTATAAAAACATAATTCTAGTTTAGATTAAAAATAAAAATGAGGGTTATACCAATTGTTCGTGCGTTTCTTCCTTTCAATCTCGCTGGTATGAATATCAAAGATAGGTTTTATCTCCTTCAATCGATCGGATCGGTATGAATATCAAAGATAGGTTTTATCTCCTTCAATCTCTGCAATTCTGATCACTCGTTACTCTGTTTTTGATCGGCTTCTTACTTCTTCAATCAACGAATGAACATGTATTCCTTCTTTCTTTCTTGCGGTTGATTCCTGGAATAATTCTCCCTTGATCGATTACCCTTGGGCTCTGATGCCACTTGTTGGAATATAATCTTGCTATGATGAACAAAACACAGGTATGAATAATAAACTTGCTATTGAATTGATTTGAACTTGCAATATTTTGTTTTTTTGATATATGATTTGGAATGAATGATTACAGAATTCTTGCCCTATATATACTAATGAATCGATGCTTTCAAAGAGGCATATCGATTCAGTATAACGTTGTAATCTATCTAATCGTTGTAACCTATCTAAACATTGTAACCTATCTAAACGGTTTATACCGTTACTAACAAACCCAGCCCAATGCAATGGGTCGGTTTTACAGAATCCTACCTATTATAAATATACACTAAACTACCCTAACTTTTACTTCTATAACATTATGGTCCAACAACCAACTAACCATGAAAGTATAACTTGGTGTTAGAGGTGACCAAATGGACCAGACATGTTGGATAAAATGACCAAAGAAATAGTTTGCAATGCTCATCTAGTTGGGATATTGGGCTGAGACATGAACACGTTTTTAACTTGGCTTATTGAGTTTTCTAAGTAATTAATGTGTACATACATCCTGTATCAACCTATTTACATATAAGGGGTATGAGAAGTAAGGATAGCCACATTTATTAGATTTTTCATTCGGTTCTCTAATTCTCTATATATGCGCTATTGTATGCTTTATTCATGATAATTGATTAAAAAATGGTCAGATGAACATACAAAGGGAATGGGAAGTATAGGTAGATCTTCCGAGTGAAACTGTCTAATATGGTACTAAATGAGTACCTGCATAAGCAAATTATACTCTTCAAATACATATAATAAATAGTTCTAAAATTGCAATTGTACTAAGCCAAATAAATAACTTACCAAATAAAACAAAGGGATACGGTAAGCAAAAGTTGGTACTTTTTAGAAGAGGGGGCAGGGGGAGCGGGGGGTTCCACTTCTGCGGCTTTTATCATTGGAATTGGCGCCGAATTATGCCTTTTAATGAGTTGATCCCAGCGCTAAAATCTCATTTGCTTACCGGAAAATTCAAGAGGTGTATTTCCTTGTGAGTTTTTGCTTGAAAGAACTGCTGCTTCCCTTCTTTTGAAATGGGGACGAGGACTTATAGTATAAATTGAACGTTTACATGAACAGTATGCGGCCGCACCAGGGTTAAGAAACAAATGAGACATGAATGAAGCCATATACGAATGTTGCTATTAAACAAAAGGTTGATGATTAAATAATTTGGATATAGCATGGAGAGTAGAGATTGCTAGGATAAAAAACGAAACAAAGATACATATATTTGACAAACGAATCGAAAGCTTTATTCAACATTGCCTATACAAATATAAAGGTTTTAGGTATATACTATTCGAAAGTAGAAAGACTTCTAAAGCTACTAAGGAACCCATCATATTCTAAATAATTCTAAACAGACACAAATACAAATAAACCGAATTGAATTTATGATTATGAAGCAATAAAACAAAATTTCAAAATATATTTCACCCAAATCCAATTCAGTATCTAAACTATCGCATGTCATATACTACGGTAAGTTGCATATTGTCATGCATTATAAAGTGCAAAGACATGACCTCATAATGCTATTGACTTAATAATAAACGTATATGTAAGATACACATACATTTTTTTTGTTTGGTGCAAAAGGTGAACTTTATATTACTCATTAACAAATATGTACATATATAGTTCTCATCATCTGATTTGGGCATACCCAAATAGATGCAGAATACACAGAAACAACAATACAACAACTATATTCAATCTCTAATACTAACATTATCAAAGATGAGATATCAGACAACATTCTGAATAAATTCCCAGCTTCAGCCAAGCATCAAGAGCTTTTAAATCACCTTTAAGCACCATACCATCTAGCTACATTTCCATTGATCCTTCTCATTTAACTCACTCAACTTGCCACCACAGTGAATTAAACAAGAAAAGGATAATGGCATCACTAGGAACCCATTCACTCAATCCAGTCAAGGGCTCTTCCAAGTTTCCTACATTTCCATCTTTACAAATGGCTTCAGAAACTTGGAAACACTCACCTTGAGGGAGACAACACCTTACCTCTTGTAGTGAAGCATTGAATGGACCAAATAGGATCATCTTACACTCCTCATTATTCCATTCATCATGCTCCACCCACCTATTCACTTTACCCTTCAAAACAGGAAACCTACTTTATGATTCTTTATCCCACTTAACTCAACAACAACACTAACAACCTGCTTTTTACCTAACAAAGGCCTAAAAGAGGTTGTAGTTTGTTAGTTGAGATAAGCTATCAAAAGAGATCAAGGTAAAAGGCCATCTGTTTTAAGTGAATAATCTCATACTTTGCCTTCCAGTGTAGAAGGTATAGTATATAAAGGATAAACCTTTTAAATCTTCCATACAGAATTTCATGAAGCTCAGTATACTTCTTGACATAGCAAAAAGCTATATTTATCACCATTTTCCTCTTAACTTTTCCTTGTGAACTTCACTTTCCATATCTGCTCAGCATTTAAAACATTGGCAGATTGCTTGACAGTTATTGAGACCATTTTGGCTCTCAATTCTTCACAAATGATATCAAAGATCTCCCTTTCACTCCTTATACAGTTATTGAATAGTCTATGATTTCTTTCTTGCCAAATATGGTAAATGGTGGCTGCAAGGCTGAGCTTCCTTATTGTACCCCAAATACTCCTTCCCTTAATTTCATTGCTCAACTTTTCCACAGTATTCTTCCATGCATCATCTTTTACTGTCATTTTAGCAATTCCGCAGACTTTACCCCATACTTCTTTTGCAAACTCACACTTGAAAAACAGGTGATCATGAGAGTCATTTCCTTTATTACAAAGACTGCATACATAACTTCTATTAGGATACCACTTTTCCAGCTTGTCTTGTGTACACAGTTTATTTTTAACAGCCAACCATTGTATAAAACTGTGTTTTGGAATGCAATTTGAATGCCATACAAGTTCTTTCCAGCAAACTGTATCAAAATTACCTCTAATATCATTCCATACTGTTTTGGTAGCAAACTTATTTTCCTTGCCATTGTTATCAATCCATACAGGTTCATCAGGTTGGTTACTAAGGTTAGGAACAACAATATTGTTTAACCAGTCGAATTTGCTTATCCAATTCTGTGGCCATTTCCATCCTTGCTCATTAATCATGTCTGCTATATAATTATTGTCTTTAAATCCTGCATAGAAAATCTCCCTCTTACTTATTTTGCTTGCCAATGAGAAATCACTGTTCCATTTGTCATGCCAAACATTGATATTCTTGCCATCACCAATCTTGTGCCTCATGTGCCTACCAACAATATCTCTGAGATTAAGTAAACATTTCCATCCCCAACTATCTTTATTCTCAATTTCAATATCCCAAACACTTCTATTCTTCAGCTTTACCACATTAATCCATTTGACCCATAAAGATTCTTTTCTAGCAGCTACATTCCATAAATGCTTGATGAGTAAAGTCTTATTCCACATTTCTAAAGATTTAAAACCCAAACCACCCTGATCCTTAGGCTTGCACAAGTCTATCCATGCCACTTTAGCTTTGCCTTTGCAACTTTCACCCTTGTTCCATAGAAACCTTTTAAAAAGCTTTTCAATATCATTCACTACAGTCTTAGGCAATAAAAATACTGACCCCCAATACACTTGCATTGAAGCCAATACTGAAGCTATAAGTTGAGCCCTCCCAGCATAAGATAAGCGTTTGTTTTTCCAATCATCAAGCCTCTGCTGAACTTTATCCACAAGTTGTTTACAATCTACTATACCCATCTTTTTTGTGACTAAAGGTACACCAAGATACCTGACAGGAAGCCTACCTTCTTTAAAAGGAAATATGTTACTTATCTCTCTCTTTGTATCTTCATCTAAGCTCCCACAGAACATAGTGCACTTGCCAATATTTGGGTATAAACCTGACATAAAACTGAATTTATCGAGAGCTCTCTTTAAAGTTAACACAGATTCCTTGCCACCATAACAGAACATAATCAAATCATCTGCAAAACACAGATGTGTGATTTTCAATTGCTTACACCCAAAGTGATATTTGAACATTCTATCTTTTTGAATTTCATCCTTCACAATAAGATTCAATATCTCCATAACCATAGTGAAAATGTAAGGAGAGATAGGATCCCCCTGTCTTAAGCCTCTTCCACCTTTAAAATAGCCATATCTTTCTCCATTCACACATATTGTGAACTTGGTACTTGTAATGCATGTCATAATCCAGTTAATCATCATACTTGGAAACCCAAACCTTTGCATAATCTCCTTGATAAACAACCAATTTACTGTATCATATGCCTTCTGGATGTCAATTTTAAAAGAACATCTCTTAGGTCCATTAGCACAGTTGTAACCTTTAAGAAGTTCTTGTGTGAGTAAAATGTTATCAGTAATAGCCCTTCCAGGAACAAATGCACTTTGGTTTTCACCTACAATATGATTCAGAGCATGCTTAATTCTGTTGGTTAGAATCTTGCTGATACACTTGTAGATAACATTGCAACAAGCAATAGGCCTAAAATCAGAGACTTTTTGGGGAGTCATTGATTTAGGCACTAAAGTGATCAATGTTGCATTCAACTCTCCCAGCAACTTTCCAGAAACAAAAAATTCATTAACTGCATCACAAAAGTCTTTATTAACAGTGTCTCAAGCTTTTTTGAAGAATTTAGCTGTGAAACCATCTGGCCCTGGAGCTTTATCATCATCAATATCAAATAATGCTTGTTTAATTTCTATATCAGTGACCTCTCTTATCATCTTAGTAGCTTCATATTCAGATACTTTGTTTACAAACATGTTAGAATCTTCCTCAGTAAGTTGTGTAACCTCAGGATTTATACCAAGAAAGTTTTCAAAATGTTTCACAAACTGCTCAGCCACATCATTATTCTCATATCTCTGTCCATCCTCTGCACAAATAGTCATTATTCTGCTTCTATTAATCCTTCCTTTAAGTACTTTATGAAAATAAGTTGAGTTCTTATCACCCTCTTTGAGCCAAGTAACTTTAGTTTTCTGCCTGAGTAGCTTCTCCTCATCTTGTAGAGCTTCTCTATACTTTTTAAGAATAACACCTCATTCTTCTCTTAAACTTGTATTAGAAGGATTAGACTTAATTTTTTCTTGAATTAAGCTCAGCTTGCTTCTCAACTCTTTAACTTTCTCAAATAGGTTCCCATTCTTCCAATTCAATTTGTTAAGTGAAGGTTTTAGAGCTTTAAGTTTCTTTACCAGTTTGAACATATCATGTCCATGAATCTCCATATTCCACTTATTACTCACCAATTCTTTAAATTCCACCTTCTCAGTAATGTAATTAGCCATTCTGAATGATTTGTTTTTCTTAATCATGCTTTGTGGTAATTTAAGAATAGCTGGGCTGTGATCAGAGATACCAAATGGAAGAAACATAGCATTGGCTGCAGAAAACTTAGTCACAAATGCTTCATTACCCATGATCCTATCAATCTTCTTGAGAACCGTTGTATTGGGATTTAATAAGCTTTTAATCCAAGTAAAGTGAAAACCAGCGTTACTTATATCCTCCACCTCAATTGTATTGACACATTCTTGGAAATCCAACATATCTTGAGTGAAATGAGAGCTTCCTTCTGAATGATCTTCCAGTTTTAGACTAACATTAACATCTCCCATCATAACCCAAGCATCATCTCCCACAATTCTTCTATATAAACACATATCTTTCCACAATTCTCTTCTATCTCTACCCTTATTAGCAGCATATATGAAAGTGCAGTAAAACTTTTGCTTGGTACTTATAACATCAATAACATAAAGCATAGACTGACCTGAGCTATGTACTTGATGACACAAAACATTGTTAGCATCCCATCCAATTGCTATTCTACATCCTTTGTTACTATGATCAGTATTGGTTTGCCACTGCCAACTTCCAAAAATATTCATACACACCTTTTCAATTCTATTTTTCTTCATATGAGTTTCTAAAATGGCACAAACATTCAACTTTTCATTCCAAATTAGATTTTTTACTTCATTCTGTTTGGATATTGTTCCCAATCCTCTTATATTCCAGGCTGCAATTTTCAAATCCATGATCAAACTGTTGTGAAATAACTACTTCCCTCTCCATGAACTTCATTCTCTGCCATAAACTTTGCGGTTCCACTTGTGTCTATGTACACATCATTCTCATCTAATTCTATACTTTCAATGCATTCTTCTGGCACCATTTGCTGCTTATTCTTTCCATGCAACCTATCCCAGCACTCCTTAAAATACTCATTCATTTCTTGAGACCATTTACATTTCACATTTGATGCAGGCTGCATTTTCAGTTTAGCATAATTTTCCACCTCATTCATCTCTCTTTGGCTTAAATTCTTCTTATAACCATCATCATCTAGATTTTGTAATACAGAGTATTTATTAGCAGTATTTCTAACTTCTTTGACAACTTCTTAATCAACATTCCATGTTTTCTTACCACCAGATGTTGTATTATCTTTTGGAGTTTTTGGTGTTGCCTGATTCTGATTATCATTCATCTCTGTGCTAACTTTCTTCCTATATATTGGTTTTGGTATCTCATACTTTTTCCCCATGTATTGTCCTCTATTCTTCTGTTGGTTATATCCATTACCTTTATGATCATTAGTTATAGCATTCTTCTTATTCATGAAACCATCATAATCCACTTTTTTTCCATATTCATTCTTTCCATTGTTATTCATCTTCTTTCCATTGTCTGCATTCTTCTCCTTTCCAGCAATCTCTTCTTCACTTGTCCTAGGCCTCATCTTGCACATACTCAAACTATGTCCAAATACTTTGCAGTGCTCACATTTAGTTGGTTTCCATGAGTACTCAACACTAATTCTCTTAGTTTTAATCACACTTCCATTATTATCTATGTATTGTACAATGATAAACTCTCTAAAATCTTGCTTAGCCTGAACATCAATTAGCACTCTAGCATATCCAAGCCTGACTTTACCATACTGACACATCTGAGCAGTCATGTCATCCATAAGAAGTGGCTTACCTAAATAGCTAGCAAGTTTACTAATACCTTGAACTGTCCATGCTTCCAATGGTATATCATACATTTTCACCCACAAAGGCACACTTTCAGGTTCCTTTTTCTCAAAACTAACATCAGTATTCCATTTTTGCACTAACAATGGTCTACCCCCCACCATCCAAGGACTATGTTCAATCACTGAATTCATTCCTTCCTTATGTTTGAACTTAAAGCAGTAGACATCATTGTTAGTAGTAAACATTTCCCCCAATCCATACTTACCCCACATCCTCATTAGATTGTATCTCAATTCACTAAAGCTCATTTTACTCCCCACAAAATAACCACATACTGTTAAATCCCATTTAGCACATCCAAGCATAACTAGATCTTCTTCAAATATTACAACCTCAGATCCATCTTCACATGTAACAGGTGGTACATAGCACAATTTTTTTTTTTTTATCAAATTCCACATTAGAATTACTCACAATATTGGCATATGAACTCTTAGTCTTATCATTACTTTCAAGTACACTAGTGGATGCAATAGGAGACTTACACACATCCTTATCAGCTTTGTTTCCACCATTAACATCAGCCTTTAGAGTCATATCCTCTTCCAACACAGTTTCAGCTTCCTTAACCATATCACCTTTACTCACTTCACATTCCTGTGTAGTCTCACCAACATTATCATTCCCATTCTTCTCACTTATACTCTGAACAACCTCTTTCTCCTTCTCACCACCAGTACTACAATTATCCATCACATTCTTCTCCCCTGCACTTGCTTCCTTTCTATTCACATTATCCTTTCTCCCCTTTCCACTACTATTCTGATTTTGTGTGGTTTCATTCCCAGTATTATTGTTTTTAGTTTCATTCTTATTCATCTGCTTATTTCTACTAGTAGTCATTACAGAATCGTCAAAATGTGCAGGCAGCTTCGTTATTCGTTTATTCCTCATGATTAGGGTTTTGACAAAATTAGGGAAAATTCGAATTGAACCAATAGAGCTGAATAAAACTCAATTCGATCAATGGATATTGCTTAGAAACTATGGAAACAAATAATTCTAGCAGGAATTGCATCCAAACAAAAAGATGAAAATTCCAATTTTGGCACCAAATTGCATAAACTGGGTTTTTGCAAACTTTTGCCAAATTTGGGGATTTTGATCTTGTTAGATGCAGAATTGAAAATAGAATCAAATACACGGATTAGATTTTGTATTACAGAATTTTGTTCAATGTAATTGATTGATTATCATGAAATATTGTAATGGTGGAAAAATTGGGAATTCGGTTAGAAGAGAGAGAAAAAGAGAGAGTGAAAAAAGGTGATGAAGCTAAATGCAAGATACACATACATGATTCATGAGATTATTAAAACCCAAAAAAAAAGAAAGAGAAAAAACACCTCATATATATGAGGTGTATACGTTGTATGTTAATAGAGTTTACCTTAAAGTTTAACCCGAACAGACAAAATATATGTGTCGGATTGATTATTAGTCTGTGCCGTCTGAGATTAACTTAGGGTTTATAGGTTTATTAAAGTTAGTTGTCTTAATAATATTGGTTGTCCATATGACCGAGTTTGTACGGAAAGTAACACAAAGTTTATCGTGATATGAATGGTATTTTGAAACTTATTTACTCCTAAAATAATAAGATGTGATAAGATACCTAGAGTAATCGAATTTGTGTCACTTTTTCTCAGTGTTTTAAAACACTGAGAAAAACACAGGTTGACCCGGCCGATTGAACCTGAACCGGTCAGGTGATCGAAAGTCGGTTTTGAGCGAAAAACACAGTTGAATCGTGACCCGATGGCTCGATCGAGTCAATTAAAAACCCGGTTTTTAAAACATTATATAGTGAGGAAATTATATATGCATCACATTAACAAATAAAAACATGAGTTAATTACTTAAATGGTTCATGTGATTTATTGGGTTTAACGAAAATGATCCTTAGATTTTTTTCCCTGAATCTTCTCCTCATGGTTTTTACCCGTAACAGGTTTGGTCCTTTGAATACTAATACTGTCAGTTTACCTTGATGGCATAAAATGACAAAAACACCCTTGTTGTTATTATGAATTTCTTTTTTGTTTCATACTCTTTCATTCCCATATTAATTGTCCTGTTTTGACTTTTGTAGTTTGTTTTTGTCAACTTTGACTTTAAATATCTTTGTTTGTATTATATAATATACTTGATGAAAATTATACTAAAGAAAAATACATTAAAAACCCAATCCATTCATATATTTTCACTACAACATTGAACATAATTGGAGGAGAAAATTTTAAGCTTTCGGGGGGGGGGGGGGGGGATGTCCCCGCCGAAATGTCCCCACTAACAGCTCATCGTTGATACTTATGGAGGGGACTAAGTTCGTCGTTTGGCGGGGACTTGTAGAACCCACGGCCTTTGTTCTAGTCAAAGATTGTCCAGCGTGGCAACTCTTTTGGCGGAAACATGTCCCCGCCAAAAGAGTACTAAATTAACTCAAAAAATCATTAAGACAGTGATTAAGTTAATTAATTACCTCTTTTAGCGGTGACTTGTTCGCTAAAAGAGGTATCCACTGTTGAGATCAACTCGTTTGGCAGGGACTCAAAAGAGCTATCAACCGTTCAGATCAGATTTTCTGGCGGGGACAACCCTTTTGGCGGGGATGTGTCCCCGCTAGTATAAACCATATAAAGTTTTTTCTTACTTTTGGAGGGGACATGTCCCCTCCCAAAAGCTAATATCAGTAGCAGAAAATATTGGCGGGATAAAGTAATTGTTAGGAGGGAAAACTGGAAAACACTTTTAGCAGGGACATGTCCCTGCTAAAAGTAACGGTGGGAAAAAAACCCATGAACAATTACAAGTTACTAGTTTGGTCAAATTTTTTCAAATATCAAAAATACTTTCGGCGGGGAGATGTCCCCGCCAAATGGTTGCGTTGAAAATTTAATAAACGGTCAGCAAGTTTGTGTGTGTAACACCCCCAAAATTTGGTACAGTGGAAGACTAATCAAGTTTTCGGAGTGCTACGTGGATTGGTATCCATCACAAGTTATAAAAGAACGAGATAAAGTAAACATAAGTAAAACAAAACCAAACGGGGTTTTTAGAGTTTACTTTCATCCCAAATTATTCAAAGTAAGGCCAAAATGGATTAAACGTAGGTCCACAAATACATATCAGAGTTTGAGAAAATAGATCCTTAAACCAGGTTGCCAAGCCAAGCCTTGCAAACCATGCATCCAAATTCATCACTTAATTACCTGAGAAAACGCGCTAAAAGTCAGCTTTCGCTGGTGAGATCATAGGTTTAAATTCTTAATTCAATCGAGTGGACATATACGCAAAACGCTTGCTAGCTAGACTAGGCCTCAAATCACTAAACCAAACCTATAGGTGCACACTATAGTCCACAACCAAATCAAATCAATAAGCATTCGCAAGGATGCGACATGCCCAACATTCGTAAGGATACGACATGTTCATGCATTCGTAAGGATACGACATGCGCTATAGCCTACCTAGTTCTATAAGCATAGCAAGTTTTAAATAAACAACAATAATAGTCCACATAAAACAGTTTGCACGTTTCTCACCCCAAGTATTGAAAACATAGTTCAAAAGTAAAAGTGGGGCTATGACTCACCTCAAGTCCAGATATCAGCACAAAAACCGGTAGAAGCAAGATGTATCACAACTCAAAAGACAGCAACTACGGACTCGACACTTCCTAACAATATAAACTCTTCTCAGAATCATTTCCTCAAAATCAAATATTCCCAATCCCGAACATATTCCTTTTTACTTTCCAATAATCCATTGCTCATATTATTCTCGTATTGGTTTGGCATTTGGTATCCATGCGGGTGGAAGGTCGACACAACTCAAACCAAGAAAACACATCGAAAGAAATAATAATAACGATCTACAGGTCTAATATTGGCCCAATATATTATTTAAATAAATCATCGAAGTTTACCAAGTCCGTCGACTTGCTAATCCTCCATTACTTATTTACCTAATATATTATTCCAAGATCATACCAAATTCTAAATCACATTGCACGTAGAACACTATATGGTAAGTTTTAAAGTTTAATAAGTTTCCTAAATATATATTTTCAACTTACCAAATTCGTCAATTCGGTAAACCTCACAAGATATTTAGTAGCTTAGTATCCCGTACTCCTACCACATCCTAACGGCGTCGTAGGATACAATACCCGTTAATAAGCCCCTTTTATAAAACTACGTAAGTCCCATTTAATCCGTCGATTAAATAAGTTATATAGTCATATGAAACGAGTCTATTAACGTCACACATCCTTGACAAGCACAAAAGTCAACAATTTATAAACAGTCAATCTTGGATTTAAGTGCCCTCGAATAATTTATAACTCGCAAAGTTTCATTTTCTTTCCAAAAGCTTGCTTCATTTCGTACAAACAATTCGCGTTAATTTATATTTTCATTTATAACTATTAAATCATAATAATGTTTCCGACGATATTATACTATTTTCATAGTCTAATATATATCGTTAACGTTATTATTTTTATTACTCGTGATCTCCTATTTATTATTTACGTATTTATATATATATATATATATATATATATATATATATATATATATATATATATATATATATATATATATATATATATATTACGTCTTCACATTTATATATTTATATAAATGTTTATATCGATATATAAGTTATTATGAGTTTTATTAATCGTGTAATTATTAATTAGTTCGAGTCATAAAGTATGAGTCACATGTCCGAGTCATCACTTCTCGGCTCATTGTCCAAATTCAAAAGTTAAGGCATTTTGCCGAAGTCACTCATTGACTAGAAAGTCAACGTGACCTCGACTCGCACAACCAAGAGTCCCAAAGTAATATAATCAACTCAATCAAAAGTAATCCATCTCCGTCACCAAGTCCCATAATCACAAACTACAACAATAAGGTCCGACTACGGCACCTTTCTAACCTATCTCCATCATTCTAAGTAACTGTCTCACAATCGGTTCCCAATATCACTTTCGTCAACACAACTCCAAGAATAATACCACGAGTCCTAAAAATCTCAACGTCAAACTCAAAAATATATATATATATATATATATATATATATATATATATATATATATATATATATATATATATATATATATATATGAAACAATAATAATAAAAATCACCAACAATATAAATAAACAAATATACTCTACAACCAAATCAAATACCACACATACGGGTCGACCTACTAAGTCAAACCCGGGTCAAAACTTCACCACAAGTCGTGTGGGTCCCACCCGAGACCTCTAAGGTCTCGGCTTGCTCCAACGAGCTAGAACCAAACCAAATGGACCCCTTGGGTCGTCGGTCTCAAACCAAACAACCAAAATGAAAATCTCAACAACCAAAAACCATTCAAATACAAAAATGGTGATCCAAACACCCTCGATACCAACAAATCAAAGACTAAGAATAACAATGGGGGCTCGTTGCACACGGAGAGTACAAGCCGAGAGCAAGGGCTCTCGGTTGAGCCTCGATTTCACTTCCACCAACTACATCCGGATACCAAACTCGTTATTTAATTCATTTTAACAAAAACCCACTTGAATTTCTCGTTTTTAATCATAAATCCAATCGAAAAAATATAGTTCGTGACCCTTGGTCACGTTTTTCATCAAAATACGAGTCATAACCTTATGTGACTCGTCTTACCTTCGATTCACAAGACAAGGTGTAAGATACTTCCAAAAATACAAAAGATGGTGGCGAGTTTGTGATGTTAACAAGATGAAAAAGAAAGTTTTGGGGCCCGTGTAGTAGTAGATCGTGAAGAGGGGATTATGGGGATTCTTTTTATGGTGGCGGTGTGGTGAGTGGACCGGTGGTGTGGCCGGAATAGGGGCCGCTAGGGATTGGAGGGTAGAGGTGGGAGAGAGAGAGAAAGGTAGGTGATGATGATGATATATTTTTGTTTGTGTTTGTGTGTGTGTCGTGTGTGTGTTTAAACCAAAACCAGCCTTGGACCATTTTATCAAACTTTTTATTTTTTATTTATTTATTTTTTACTTTGTTAATAATAATAATAATAATAATAATAATAATAATAATAATAATAATAATAATAATAAAAAAAAAAATAAAATAATAATAATAATAATAATAATAATAATAATAATAATAATGGTATGGGTAAATGTTTAGTCACGAAACACGAGGACTAAACCCGAAAATCTTTTCAAAATAACACGACACCTTCAATTCAAACTCGTTCCCATAATAATTAAAATTCCACGATACGTTCAAATGTTATATAGACCAAGCCGTAAGTCAATATTAAATCGTGTTAGGTTATATCTAGTGCCGGAGTCAACGTAGTGCCTCGAAGATGTTTCAAACAATACACATGATATAAACTGTAACACCCCCAAAATCATCACGTCAGCGGAAGACTTAAAAATGTTAGCGGAAGACTTTTTGGGTGTTACTTCGAGGATCTTTGTCACAATCATAGAAAACGACACAAAAGTGACGCTTTAAAGTTTAATTCATTCAAAATACCAAATATTCGAGACATCAAGATGTTTCATAATTTAAACAACAAGTTTATTTGAAATATGTCAAAATATTTATTTAAGCCCATGTCGGGTTACAAGCCCACTCCGTGCCTTCAAGTTCCTTCTTGTTTAGTTACCTGAGATAAACACATGCTAAAAGTGTCAACACAAAGGTTGGTGAGTTCATAGAGTTTATAGTTTCGAATATCGATTTCCAAAATCAAAGAGTTTATAAGTCCACAGTGTTTATAATAAGAGTTGATTATCCAATTAAAGTGTGAGAAAATCCATAGTGTTCATAGTTTAAAGCGTTAATTAGAAAATGAGTGATTTCCTTATCAATTCAAAAATAGTCCGTTGGTTTGCCCTTCACCGGGTCAACACCAAAATAGTAGTTTGTTTGACCTAATCGGGTCAACACCAAAATGGTAGTTCGTTTGCCAATTATTAATAGTTTTTCCTGCTATATAGTGAGCACAATCTCGTAGTTTAATAAAACAGTGGGCTACAACATCGTACGCCCTTAACATCAGTCATTGAAGTGCTACATTATTACCGTTCTCTTGCCCTAAGCTCATGACACTCAATGATTAATAGGCATCAAAATTATCCATAATAATGATGTAAAATAGTGGCCCTCAAGATAGGTATTTACCAGTATCCTATGAAATCAAATAAAGTGCATTTGGTGGCTTTCCTCTAGCGACCAAATGGGGATTGTCAATCCCTAATAGATCTATTCACAATTATTTACGTTCACCCTGCAAGTGATTAAGGCGCATGATCGAGGGACTTTTGGTAATAGGTACTTAGGCAATAGAGATCAAATATAGCATATCGTTGAAAAATCACTTGTAATCATGTCTAGAGCAGGTATTTCCTTATGAGATATAAAAATGTGTAAACCAGTAAAGTTTATATGAAATACAGTCATGTATTTAGTTAATGAATACTTGTAAAAGTAAAAAACAGTAGTTAAGCATGCATCTCCCCGATAAACGTTTATAAATAATTGTAAAACAAGTAAAAGTAGGGGCTATGACTCACCTTAGTAGTACGGTAGACAGAGTATAAGTAATGTCAGAAGTGAAGATGGAATTGACTTCAAGAGATAACCTGAATGATACGGAAGTCCGAGATAAGTTCGACTTATCAAGAATCGTGATTTGAATAGTGTTCGATGACAAAATGACTTTTGTGGCAGAGGTGGCTTGCGTGGCAAAACGCTTAATAGTTCAAGAGCAAGTTATATACAATATAACTTGTCTTTATGCATAAGTATCGTTTAATGTTTATATATTCTTTTCATTGGTAGTGATATATGTAATTTATCAAAAATCTTAGTGGGTGATAAATTATAGTAAATATAAGTTACTCCTGGTTAAGTGAATCAATGAGTTTTTGTATGAATAACCATTTCTTAATGTGTATTCAGGTTATCGATAATAACTTCAAGTTATATAATTTACATTATAAATTATATATATTCAGAAATATATAGTTATTCGTTTTTAACACTTCATTATCGCCTCAAAATGTAGGTTTCTATATACGTCATCATGATGCCGTCATTTTTATATTTATCATTTTTGTTAGGTTTCGTAGTGTGAAAATATACAAAGTATATATTTATTAAATTCGTGATAATATATTAGGACCAATATATATAACTTACGTCAATGTGGTTACCAAATAAAATAAGTGTTATACAACTTCATTTAGTGAGAAATGGTAAGAAAACAAATAAGTTCATTATTTAGTAAGTTTTATTAGCTTTCATTCATTTTGGTTACGTCTAAGTACTCGACATTCGTTCTAAAAGCTTACTTAATGTTATTCTGTAGTTCATTTGTTATTGTTTCGTATGGCCACACAAGAACAAGACACGTTTTAAACATGAGTTCTTATGTTAAGTAATCCATGTTTTACTGTTAAACGACTTCACATAAACCTAAAACATTTTAAAGAGTTAACTGTTTCATAGTAGCCGAGTGAAAAACAAGTTTTTAGAAAGTGCTCACATTTTAACGAGAGCATGTAAATAAAAATAAGTATAGTTGCATTTATACAAACTTCTTGGACATAACCAAACCACGACTCACAGTTTGCATGAAAGTCGAAAATGAGTTCATTAGTATTGTTCGTTCAAGTGTTTGTTTCTAAGTTAATAAGCACTAATATCCCAACAAAGGAGTCGAAACCTTTAGTTTCTATGTTTAGTCATTTTGTATTTTAAAAATCTCCAAAGTAAACTGTGAAATATGAGTGCATGCTATGCGTTAATCATTTAGTTTCTTTGTGAAAGTTGATAAGTTTTAGACTATTAAGATATAATAACCACACAAGCTTTCAAAAGCTTAACGCGAGTTGTACCACACAAGTCTTGACAATACCACGTTGATTACTTTATATATGAAGAAGAGATGGAATAGGTTCAGAAACTTACTACACCAACTGGTGGTGGAGAACAACGAGAATGGGATGAACGAGAAATAGGGCAAGACGACTCCAACAACGAACCAAGACCAACACTCTTTTGCCTTAAAAGTCGAGCTACACTCCTTGAATTGGTCAAGTTACTGCTCGTATCCACCACAGGAGACCAAGACTCATGAACTAAGTTCTTATGAATGTGAAAATGTGTGTACGTATGAAAGGGAAAGGGAAGAAGTACACATTACTATTTAAATACAAAGAACTATGGAGTAACATCTTGAGCATTGTTTGTATCGTAAATTTGTTACACGTTTCTACTAAGGCATACACGTGTCTTACTTCATAGGCATGTACATGTTCTCAAGCAAGGCATCTCCATGATTGGGGAGAGTTAGAGGTGGAGTGTGTCATAGCTTGTGTGTGAGAAAGTAACATGGTTCTCTAGGTCATACTTGGGGTAGTAACAAGTGAGTGAAGGTGTGAGTTGTAGGTTGTATTTGAGGGAGGTTTACTTGAGTCAGGTTTGTATTCCATAGATAACAGCCACGAATTACATTTTTGGTTCAAAATCTCGCGAGTCTAGATGTAAAACATTATTTCGGACAACCTTCGTGCTTTATACTTTTCCTGGTTCGGACCAGAAGGGCCTTAAAATTGGGATTTAAATTCGTTACAGAAAGTGAGTGGTTCATTAGAATTTATACGAAGTGGTATTGGAACAAAATTACTATTTGTGTCAAATTGAGATGAAACTTGTAAGGTGCCTTAACTTGATCTATATTCTAGTATAGTAATTATATTTGAAAGTTGATAATAATTGTCGTTCATGGTTCTTAGAGGTCCAATATTATTAGCGAGTACACATGGGAATTTTAGTAGGCTCGGGATTTATTTAAATTGTATTTGTTAATTATTGAAACGTATACTTATTAAGTATCAACGTTTTAAGTTATGTATGGTATCTAGGTTATTAAGGTTTAGGTGTAAATGTCGTTTCAAGGTAAGAGTGAATAACGTTGTAATTGACAAAGTATGTATATATATATATATATATATATATATATATATATATATATATATATATATATATATATATATATATATATATATATATATATATATATATATATATTGCTATGGGTAAAAATGGTTAATCTATGTTATGGTAACGTGTTAATCGTAGGAAAATTTTACGGGGTGTTATATTACCTACCCGTTAAACTGAATCCCATCTCGGGATTCCAAGGTAAGGTAGTTGTAATGGTGAGTGGAAGGGGTGAACAAAATAGTCATTCCTAACGATCTAATCCCTGAGCGGTTTTAATTTTTCTTTCGAGCTTAACGTATCTACTACTACATTAGCTTCTTCTTTTTAATTTTTCTTTCCAGCTTAACGTATCTACTACATTAGCTTCTTCTTTGATGATAGCAGTTCTCATAGTCATAATTGTTGAGTAGTTCTAACTACTTACGTTGTCTTATGTTTAATTCCTTTTTGATTTAAGAAACAATTCCATTTTTGAATGAAGATTTTTATTTTAACATGTTTTGAAGATAAACATGGTTCACAATATCTTGTTTTGTGAACATCAAGATCTTCGCGGGTAACCTACCCGTTAAACAAGTTGGTCGTTAACAGATTTTTAATAATAAGAGTTTTCAAGTGGAAACTTGTTGAATGAAGAGAAAGTTGCTGAACTTCAGCTTTTGTAAAGAGAAAACTTGTTAAATATAGTTTTAAGTGACAACACGGTATTTGGTTCCAAGCTTTGTAGATGATGAATCTGTTTGTTCCTTAGCAATTCCATATCTTGTATTTCTATTAGAGGAATTTATAGATTTTGATGGATTTTAGGTAAAGTTGTGAAAGGTTCGGAGATCACTATATCACTCCTAGTGCCGGAGAAGTAAGAGAGACCATTGTAATCACATACAATGTCGTGAAAAGGTTTCATATATCGCCCGAATGTAAAGTAAGCACATGATTGAAGAAATGTGGTTGTGCCGTAATGCCTTAGAATTAGGCATACGCAGAAGAAAATTGTGAGTCTTTGGCTGAAGTTTTAGTGTTTTATGAACTTTAGTGATCCTTGATTTTATACGCATGCCATTTCAGATACAATTAAGCCCACTTATTTATAATTCGTTATTTACATAGAGAAGCATCCCAAACGATGTAAATAACGAAGTATAAACTTATGGTTTGGCGGTTTACAATTTCTTTATTTCAATAAAAAGGCGTCCCAATCCATTCAAATAAAGACATTGTAAATCATCCTACTTAAGAATTTCTGACTCAACACCCATACTGATTGACAAGGTAATGCACATATTTTTCCAAGAGTACAAAAAGAGTATGTCATATGCATCTATACTGATGAGAGTGAGAAAATTAAGGAGGATTGGTATAGTACTCAAAATAGTTGGGGAGCATATATATATATATATATATATATATATATATATATATATATATATATATATATATATATATATATATATTAATATACTAGAGTGTTATTGTAGCATAAACTATCTAACAGTTACATAATCGTCCAGCGGATGGAAATATGAAGACACGGTATTTGTAATAATCCCGATTAGTAAATATAAGTCATTAGCATAATCATAACATGTTAATATATATAAGAAATCATGTAAAAGTAATGTCTCTACCAGATGTTGGAAAGCGTAGGCACGGAGGGCATAAGGTGGTATTTTGTAATAGTGGTCCGTTTTAAAAGTGTAGTTATAGTCCAATGTTCAAAACACTTGGTTCTCTATAACTGTAGCTCTGATGCCAATCTGTAACACCCCCAAAATCATCACGTCAGCGGAAGACTTAAAAATGTCAGCGGAAGACTTTTTGGGTGTTACTTCGAGGATCTTTGTCACAATTACAGAAAATGACACAAAAGTGACGCTTTAAAGTTTAATTCATTCAAAATACCAAATATTCGAGACATCAAGATGTTTCATAATTTAAACAACAAGTTTATTTGAAATATGTCAAAATATTTATTTAAGCCCATGTCGGGTTACAAGCCCACTCCGTGCCTTCAAGTTCCTTCTTGTTTAGTTACCTGAGATAAACACATGTTAAAAGTGTCAACACAAAGGTTGATGAGTTCATAGAGTTTATAGTTTCGAATATCGATTTCCAAAATCAAAGAGTTTATAAGTCCACAGTGTTTATAATAAGAGTTGATTATCCAATTAAAGTGTGAGAAAATCCATAGTGTTCATAGTTTAAATCGTTAATTAGAAAATGAGTGATTTCCTTATCAATTCAAAAATAGTCCGTTGGTTTGCCCTTCACCGGGTCAACACCAAAATAGTAGTTTGTTTGACCTAATTGGGTCAACACCAAAATAGTAGTTCGTTTGCCAATTATTAATAGTTTTTCCTGCTATATAGTGAGCACAATCTCGTAGTTTAATAAAACAGTGGGCTACAACATCGTACGCCCTTAACATCAGTCATTGAAGTGCTACATTATTACCGTTCTCTTGCCGTAAGCTCATGACACTCAACGATTAATAGGCATCAAAATTATCCATAATAATGATGTAAAATAGTGGCCCTCAAGATAGGTATTTACCAGTATCCTATGAAATCAAATAAAGTGCATTTGGTGGCTTTCCTCTAGCGACCAAATGGGGATTGTCAATCCCTAATAGATCTATTCACAATTATTTACGTTCACCCTGCAAGTGATTAAGGCGCATGATCGAGGGACTTTTGGTAATAGGTACTTAGGCAATAGAGATCAAATATAGCATATCGTTGAAAAATCACTTGTAATCATGTCTAGAGCAGGTATTTCCTTATGAGATATAAAAATGTGTAAACCAGTAAAGTTTATATGAAATACAGTCATGTATTTAGTTAATGAATACTTGTAAAAGTAAAAAACAGTAGTTAAGCATGCATCTCCCCGATAAACGTTTATAAATAATTGTAAAACAAGTAAAAGTAGGGGCTATGACTCACCTTAGTAGTACGGTAGACAGAGTATAAGTAATGTCAGAAGTGAAGATGGAATTGACTTCAAGAGATAACCTGAATGATACGGAAGTCCGAGATAAGTTCGACTTATCAAGAATCATGATTTGAATAGTGTTCGATGACAAAATGACTTTTGTGGCAGAGGTGGCTTGCGTGGCAAAACACTTAATAGTTCAAGAGCAAGTTATATACAATATAACTTGTCTTTATGCATAAGTATCGTTTAATGTTTATATATTCTTGTCATTGGTAGTGATATATGTAATTTATCAAAAATCTTAGTGGGTGATAAATTATAGTAAATATAAGTTACTCCTGGTTAAGTGAATCAATGAGTTTTTGTATGAATAACCATTTCTTAATGTGTATTCAGGTTATCAATAATAACTTCAAGTTATATAATTTACGTTATAAATTATATATATTCAGAAATATATAGTTATTCGTATTTAACACTTCATTATCGCCTCAAAATGTAGGTTTCTATATACGTCATCATGATGCCGTCATTTTTATATTTATCATTTTTGTTAGGTTTCGAGGAGTGAAAATATACAAAGTATATATTTATTAAATTCGTGATAATATATTAGGACCAATATATATAACTTACGTCAATGTGGTTACCAAATAAAATAAGTGTTATACAACTTCATTTAGTGAGAAATGGTAAGAAAACAAATAAGTTCATTATTTAGTAAGTTTTATTAGCTTTCATTCATTTTGGTTACGTCTAAGTACTCGAAATTCGTTCTAAAAGCTTACTTAATGTTATTCTGTAGTTCATTTGTTGTTGTTTCGTATGGCCACATAAGAACAAGACACGTTTTAAACATGAGTTCTTATGTTAAGTAATCCATGTTTTACTGTTAAAGGACTTCACATAAACCTAAAACATTTTAAAGAGTTAACTGTTTCATAGTAGCCGAGTGAAAAACAAGTTTTTAGAAAGTGCTCACATTTTAACGAGAGCATGTAAATGAAAATAAGTATAGTTGCATTTATACAAACTTCTTGGACATAACCAAACCACGACTCACAGTTTGCATGAAAGTCGAAAATGAGTTCATTAGTATTGTTCGTTCAAGTGTTTGTTTTTAAGTTAATAAGCACTAATATCCCAACAAAGGAGTCGAAACCTTTAGTTTCTATGTTTAGTCATTTTGTATTTTAAAAATCTCCAAAGTAAACTGTGAAATATGAGTGCATGCTATGCGTTAATCATTTAGTTTCTTTGTGAAAGTTGATAAGTTTTAGACTATTAAGCTATAATTACCACACAAGCTTTCAAAAGCTTAACGCGAGTTGTACCACACAAGTCTTGACAATACCACGTTGATTACTTTATATATGAAGAAGAGATGGAATAGGTTCAGAAACTTACTACACCAACTGGTGGTGGAGAACAACGAGAATGGGATGAACGAGAAATAGGGCAAGACGACTCCAACGACAAACCAAGACCAACACTCTTTTGCCTTAAAAGTCGAGCTACACTCCTTGAATTGGTCAAGTTACTGCTCGTATCCACCACAGGAGACCAAGACTCATGAACTAAGTTCTTATGAATGTGAAAATGTGTGTACATATGAAAGGGAAAGGGAAGAAGTACACATTACTATTTAAATACAAAGAACTATGTAGTAACATCTTGAGCATTGTTTGTATCGTAAATTTGTTACACGTTTCTACTAAGGCATACACGTGTCTTACTTCATAGGCATGTACATGTTCTCAAGCAAGGCATCTCCATGATTGGGGAGAGTTAGAGGTGGAGTGTGTCATAGCTTGTGTGTGAGAAAGTAACATGGTTCTCTAGGTCATACTTGGGGTAGTAACAAGTGAGTGAAGGTGTGAGTTGTAGGTTGTATTTGAGGGAGGTTTACTTGGGTCAGGTTTGTATTCCATAGATAACAACCACGAATTACATTTTTGGTTCAAAATCTCGCGAGTCTAGACGTAAAACATTATTTCGGACAACTTTCGTGTTTTATACTTTTCCTGGTTCGGACCAGAAGGGCCTTAAAATTGGGATTTAAATTCGTTACAGAAAGTTAGTGGTTCATTAGAATTTATACGAAGTGGTATTGGAACAAAATTACTATTTGTGTCAAATTGAGATGAAACTTGTAAGGTGCCTTAACTTGATCAATATTCTAGTATAGTAATTATATTTGAAAGTTGATAATAATTGTTGTTCATGGTTCTTAGAGGTCCAATATTATTAGCGAGTACACATGAGAATTTTAGTAGGCTCGGGATTTATTTAAATTGTATTTGTTAATTATTGAAACGTATACTTATTAAGTATCAATGTTTTAAGTTATGTATGGTATCTAGGTTATTAAGGTTTAGGTGTAAATGTCGTTTCAAGGTAAGAGTGAATAACGTTGTAATTGACAAAGTATATATATATATATATATATATATATATATATATATATATATATATATATATATATATATATAGTGAAGCGTTCAAATGAGAAGCCTAAATTTTGTGAGAACGCGAGAAGCAATCCTAGCCACTCATTTTATACTCCTTTAACTTGAATCTAATGGCTAATTTTAGTTAATCAACTTTTTAAAAATTTCTTACAAAATTTTGAAAAATTTTAAAAAAAAATTTGAAAATTTTCAATAAAATTTCGAAATTTTTTTTTCCAAAAAATATTTTCGAAAAAAAAATTTCGAATTTTTTTTTTCGAAAAAAAAAATTTCCGAACTTTTTTTCTGAAAAAAAAATTTCGAAATTTTTTTTCTGAAATTTTTTTTGTCACATGTGAAACAAAATTTGGAAATTTTTACGAAATTTTTTTTGTCACGTATGAAAAAAAATTTCGTTACATGTGAAAAAAAAATTCGTCGCATGTAAAATTTTTTTCGTCACATGTGAAAAAAAAATTCTGTCACATTTGAAAAAATAAATTTCGTCAGATGTGAAAAAAATTTGGAAATTTTAACGAAATTTTTTTTGTCACTTTTGAAAAAAAATTCGTCACACGTGAAAAAAAAATTCCGTCACATGTGAAAAAAAAATTCGTGACATGTGAAAAAAAATTTGGAAATTTTCACGAAATTTTTTTTGTCATGTGTGAAAAAAAATTGTCACATGTGAAAAAAAAAATTTCGTCGCATGTAAATTTTTTTTTCGTCACATGTGAAAAAAAATTCCGTCACATATGAAAAAAAAAATTCGTCACATGTGAAAAAAAATTTCGGAAATTTTTCAAAAAAATTTTCCAAAATTTTTCAAAAAAATTTTCAAAAGTTTTTTGAAAATTATTCAAAAAAAATTTTGTAAATTTTTTGAAAATTTTTCAAATAAATTTTCAAAAAATTTTCGAAAATTTTTCAAAAAAATTTTTGAAATTTTTTTGAAATTTAAAAAAAAAATAGTTAGCTAATAATAGCCATTAGATCAAAATTTAAGGAGGATAAAATGTGTGGCTAGGATTAGTTCTCGCGTTCTCACAAAAATTAGATTTCTCACATGAATGACCCCCTATATATATATATATATATATATATATATATATATATATATATAAATTGTTATGGGTAAAAATGGTTAATCTATGTTATGGTAACGTGTTAATCATAGGAAAATTTTACGTGATGTTATATAAACTCCATATCAAAGCAATGATTTGAATTAAATTCCACATAAACTTCATAATTGACAACTACGGTTTAAATTTCACAAATTCGTTATGATTAAAAATTCCAAATATTTAATTAAAATTAAACTTTAACGTAATGCGGGTTTTTAAAGTCTCCCTAATTTGCCAGTTGTCACAGTGTGCCAGCTCAGCATCATTTTTGTTGTTTAGCGACTTTTGACAGCGACATGGCATCCCCGCCGAAACCCTCCTCGCCCGTCCTCCTGATTGTTGTAGTATAATTGCATCAATTATTATATAACATAAAAAGATATAGTTAAGGTAAAAGTTGAAAAAGAAATACTTCAAAAAGTCAAATAGGACAATTAATATATGACAGATAGAGTAATTACTTTGTTTATTTTTTCTTGAAAAAAATATTTATATCTTTTGATTTAACAACCATCACCATAAGGGGTGTTTACTTTCTACTCAATAGGAAAAATATGTGAGCCTAAAGCCTTAGTCCCTCTTAATTGGGACAGGCATTAAAGCTTCCATTTCCTTTATAAGAGGCTAAATAACCACTTAATTTGGTAAACATCTCTATTCTTCTACTTCAGTCATTTTCAAATTCATCCAAACACTCAAGAAAATTGAACATCCTCAAACTTGAACATCTAAATTATAAAGCTATGTAAATTCAATGCTAACATTTACACATACAAAATCGATCTTTCTATCTTTATCGTCACACAATCTAAACGTAATAAATCTTGGTATAGTTTGTAACTCTTCTTTTTATTTCAAACTCCACAACTTTCCACAATAAATCAACCATTTCAATTTTCATGAACACCAACAAAACACCACACTAACAGTCATCAATGACAAGGCCACCACCACGCCGCTGCCCAGATCCGGCCAAAGTCACCGCTAATTCGACCGGCCACCATCATGTGTTTTTTGTGTGGTTTAAGTCAAGTTTAGTGTTTATTTTGGAACGGTCTTGGTTTGATAATTTTTTTTTTTGGTTAAGTTAAATTGATTATGTGGTTTTGACTTTAATGTATTTATACTTGTGTGCTTGTAGTATAAAGATCTAATTGTTGTAAAAATAGGTTAGGTAATTTCAAAATATGAATTTTTGGGTGTTGAAATTTGAAGATGAGATTTTTTTAAGGTGTGTTTATATATATATATATATATATATATATATATATATATATATATATATATATATATATATATATATATATATATATATATATATATATATATATATATATATATATGATTGATTGTGTAAGTGGTTTTATATAAATTTGTATTTTAATTTTTGTGATGGTAGTCAAGTGTGGTGGTCGAATGAAGAACACTAAGATTTTTGGTTGGGATTGTGAATTTGTTAGTGTGGTGCCAGATGGAAAAATCAGTATGAGTAAGTGTTAGTAAGGATGAGACCCCACTTAGTTCTTTTAAATAGTGATATAACCTAAACCTAACACGTATAAAGAGTGTTTAGAAGACTTACTTGTTAATCCTGCTGATTGTAAGCTTCTCTGAACTTATCTGCTGCACGGAACACCTTCTTGAACTTCTTGCTACCTCATGATCATTTTTAGAGTTTCTTGGAGATTACCACCTTTAGGGTTATGTCAAGTATCCACCGGTACTGCACATGTAGAACTAGGGCTTCGAACCTATAGCAAGTTAGGAGAGTACGAAACCGGGTAAAACCCTAAATCAACTAGAAGTTGATTTAGGAGTAGGGTGTGATCAGTTTAGGGCTCGAACAAAGAATCTTCGAAACCATTTTTGGGTTTAGTCGACCGAACGCAGGAGAAGGATAGACAAGGTAGGATTTTAGGGATTGAGGAGTGTGTTATGAGGACCCTTGAAAGCCCTTGGTATTTATAATACCAAAGAGGTTCTAAAATACTTGTGGAACAAGCCTTCAAGTTTGACAAGAAGTTAAACTCCCCCCTTTGGAGTTTCGGTTGACTGTCCAAGGCAAAAAACCCTTTGGGTTGTTTGTTTTGCCTTTTGTCATTAATTATCCTCTAATATTTATCCCGAACAAATATTAGACTTTCGGGTAAGAACCGTTTAACCCTAAAATGAAAATATCATCGTATTTTCATTTCCTTACAAACCTCGACTAGTACAAATCTGGGATTTTGTCACACATGTGAGATATTGAACGGCCACACAGTAACTTATTTGTGTGAGTGAATGTACCAGAATAAAATAAACAGTCACACTTGATCCAATTTGTGTGACCATTTCGTCAGGCTACAGTCACACATTCGAATATTTTCGTGACTAGAGGTATCTTGTAAATTTTTTTTTATTGTTTAGTCACATATAATTTGGGACGTGTGACAGATACAAATAAGTTTGAAACATTAGTCACAATATATATATACGTATGTGACAAGTGAATGTCACACAATTGAACAATGTGACCAAAATCCATATATGGTCACATGAAGTAATTGTGTATGTGGCTAAATCATATACTCAAGTTTGTCACCCATTATTTAAAAGTGACTAAATCATATAGTCAAGTTTGTCACACATTATTTAAAAGTGACTAAATCATATACATGTACCGCACTTAGTTTATCCCAAAATAAAATTTCCCTCTTCTCAACTTTTCACAAGCTCCGCCTAAATTTTCCCCAAAATCAAATTGCCCTCCTTCCCAAATTCTCGAATATTTCATTAACCATCCCAAATATCCCTCTCAGCTTTTCACATAGATCCGGTCTTCTTCTTCTTCTACCACACTCGCACCACCACCACCACACTCGCATATGTTCTATCACACTAGGTCATGACCTTTCTTCACAGTTCTTCTTCTCCACCTTCACCCTTAGAAACACACACACGAAACAAAACCAACGATCTGCCACATCCCCTAATCCCAAATCAAAATGACGATTGATGATCAAAAAACAACTTTCATTAGCATCACTTATTCTGAAAATTGCATGCATTTAGTTGTACAGAAATCACTTCTGAACTTTATCATCGTGATTACATCTTTGAGGATTTTCATTCTTACCTTATTTAATTTCAATTAGAGGTTTTCAGTTTTGGGTTTGACCAATTTTTTGGTCCAACTTTTTTTTCAGGCGCTTCAATTTTTGGCTAAGTTCATCAATAGAAACGGTTACACAAGGGGCTGTGATTACACAAGCGTTTAATCTTAAAGGTGCGTTGTTTATTAATGATGTTTAAGATAAACTAAACAGCGGGGTTTTGGTTGATGGTGTGGAAAAGGTAGGTGGAATTGTGCCTACCTTGTGTTTGATGAAATTTTAAGAGAAGTTATGGTCTTACTAAATTAATTTTTGAATGTAATATTGTAGGTGATGTAACTTGGCCAAAGAAAGACGAGTCCATCTACAAGGATGCAAATGAGGTTACATGTCATGCTTTTTAGTAATTCATTTTTTTTTAATTTTTGTTACTCTGCAAAAAGTTGACATTTCTTACTCATCTGTCACAACACAGGTTCTCGTGAAGTTGGGAGCGATAGCGTTGAGGCACGTTGTTGAAACTGCTGAAAAATATAAGGTGAAGAAGTCAGTCTAAAATATATGGAGTATTTCTTGTCTGCACTTGTTAGGATAATGAGACTTAGGAAATGGTGTTGAGACTAGTTATAGAGCTTTAGTTTTTGCAAATTCAATAATTTGACCTGTAATTACTATTTTTGCAGATCTTGGATGATCCTACAAAAGTTGAAGTCAACCAAAAACCAAGTGAAGAGACCTTGCGATTAGAGCCACTCGGTGATAAGGTACGTGTTTATATTTTGTACTCTTTCATTTAGATGGACAATCTGTAGTATGAGTTCGTAATGATGTCTTTGTTACAGTTTAGTTAATGTCATATATATTTTTTCATTGTCAAATGTGGAACAATTGAGATCAAGATTCTAAAATCAAGTATAAGACTTGTAGGATGAGTTTGCATGTATTTTCATATCATATAGTATGCCATAGATTCACATTACCATTTATTCATTGATTAAAAACACGGATGGTCCGCCATAAATTCACATTAATCATAAATTTAACAATCAGGTGCATCACATGGGATATTAACCATGAGAAGTGTTAGGTCACCATATTGATTTCACACAAACAAGAATGAGATAGATATAAGGATGGGATGAATATTTGAATAAGAGAATGATAAGAGCAAGAGTTTCCTTATGATTTCAAATAAACAACCAAGTTTTACAATAGCCTAAGACTTCTATTTATAGGTGAGGAGCTAGGGCAACACTCCTAGCCCTCCCTACTTGGATTTCGTATGGGCTTTAGGCCCATGGACTCAATAGCTTAAGCCTTGTAAACTAATAACATAACATAAATGAAAGTAACTAGTAACTTAAGCAACCTATTATTACAAATGACCGAGACTTGATAAAATGGTAAAAACTAAGATCCCAACAATCTCCCCCTAAGGGTCGGTCATCATGGTTGCTTGACGTCTTTGTCATTTCTTCATCTTTGACTTTCATAGCTTGAGACGTCTTTCAATAATAATGAGATAAGAATCATTCATCGTTCTTTGTGCTTTGTTCATTGTTGTTGTGATAGTGATCAAATAATGAAGTTGTCTGCCTTTCGTCACTTCCACGTCAGTGGTGGTAGTCCGCCATTACAACATGCTCATACATCTTTGAGTTCTGACTTATACATGCACGTAGTCCCTTTCTTTCACTTAAGATCTTTAGTCTTTAAACTTTGTAGATTCTTCTTTTTGGCGTAGAATCTTTCTTTGAACTTTGTGTTGCTTTGATATTTGAGGGAGCTTTTGATGACTTCAAGATGCAAGTATGAGCATGTGGAATCTGTCGCCATGGAGATGATGTAACCCTGCATGTAAACAGTTAGCAATAAAACATCCGGTACTTACAGATAAGGAATTAGAGATCGTCAACAGCATAGTGTGAAGACTCCTTCCAACCCTTATCAAGGCCGTTCCCATATCAGATACTCCCGAGGGAGCTTACAAGACCTACTAAGTAGCTCAATGACTGGGTGAGTCGCTGGGGATCACTCCACGACTGTAGACCGCTAACAAACCACCGCAAACACTAAGCGTAACCCGCAAGGAGTTACCGAAGTGACCTGCTGTCAGGGCTGTTTGAAGTTGACCCTGGCAGGATTTCCGTTCAATCATTGAGAAATACTTATGTAAATTCTCTCATAAACGTTCTCGGCAGATTGCTAAGATCTGCGAAGGACTCGATAATTTACAGCTGGTGTCCATTGATGTAGAACACCAGTTGCAGAAATACTAAGTGTTCCTAAGAGATCTTTGATGTATCTCATGGCTCTAGACTCAAAAAGTGCACACTTAGGTTTCCTATGTGGAGACTAGGGAGGGGTCTCCTGCTTCAATATCAACCATCTCTAAGAGATAAGTCGATAGATTACATTGGTTCCCCGTGAGAATGAAACATGCTCTTTTAAGAGAACTTGAGTGGTTAGAAGGTTTAGTGCACTGTGTCACTGGGTCCATGACGGCTTTATCTTCAATACCAGTGTCTACCCTAAAGTTGAACATATGGAGGGCTATTTCTTTTCACCCTTTTCTTTACTTTTCTTTTTAATTCTTCAACTCCTTTTTTCCCTTTCATTCTTTTCTCCTTTTATCGTATCATACCTAAGGACTTCTAATTCTAACTAATGGTGATGTCCTTAGGTAGATCCCTCCGGCTCTGGCAGATCATAGGACTGTAATTCCTATCTTAATCACCTTATAACTCCATGATTATCCGACAATAGCCAAGAAACCTTTGAAAAAATCTCTCAAAGTGTTTGTGAATATCAAACATTTTGTTTAACACTTTGAGAGTTTTGTGTTTACTTTTGAAGGGCTCCCCCTTTACATGTGCTCATAAGTGTTTAAATAAGTTTGCACATGTGGGAGGAGCAAGCACTTTTTGAATTGATCCACTTTCAGTGAACCTGACCAATTCGAGACACGCTTACATCACTAGTTAGACTAGCTTGAAGTTATTACCCGGCCTGGTCAAATCCACAGAAAGTTTCTCGAAACGGTACATTTCTACTAAGACAAATCCTTTTCGAGACACGCTTACGTGGCTAGTTAAAGAGTTCCATTGTCAGCTTTTAGGTGACAACTAGCGCTAGTAACTAACTTGATGTTATTACCCGTCGAGGATAAGTCTTTTCGAGATTACTAACTTTTATGTTTCGTCAATTCTTGGGTCAATTCTGAGTCTATCTCGCATGAGATTTGACTTTAAGCAACTTTGAACTTTCATATTTTAATCACTTTCACTTTTCTCCCCCTCAAAAATAGCATATGAGATGTTGTTTTTGATAAACTTTTGATTAAAATATGCTTTTTGAGTCTTATGGGGAGATATCAACAAGAACTTTTGGTTTGCAAATGATGAAATTTTTCAAGTGCTCCCCCTCAACAAGTGAATACTCATTGAGGTGAAATACTTGCCTTTTGAGCAGAGTTATGAAAATCAGAAATTTTTTGATTAACTCTACTCAAAAGTAAGAAGCCTTCACTCCTTATATAAGGATTGAGGCACTGAAGCGTACCTCAGGGTCCTTTCATTACAAGTGCGGGTTGTACACTGTTATGTGTGCACAAGCCATTATGAAATTCAATTAAATGAAACAATGAATGATCAAATGTACCAAGTTAATCTTTGTCAGGAAGTGGAGCATCAAAGTCAGTGAACTTAGGTTCAGGTCTTTCAAAGTTTCTGATAGGAAACGATGGTCTGACACCGATATAGCTTTCCAGTCGTCTGATCTGTTCCCGTCGAAATAACCTTTCTTCAATCCTTAAGACAAAGTTACGAACTTGTCTTCTTGAGCTGGAGTTCCATCTAGGTTGTTCCCCCTTTGCTATCTTTCGGCGATCATCATTCAACCTTTTGACAAGCCCATCACGGACGGATTTGAGTGTAACATCACAGAATTTGTGTACCTCATCGAACCTCATGAAACTTTGTAGCTTTTTGCTGTTGATGTAGGTGAAACCAAAAGGTTCTTGGTTGAGAGTAAACTGTGGCGTTTGATAGATTCCATCAAATGTGAATTGCGGCTTTGTCAAATTGATATTCTGTTGGTAACTTTCCACTCCAAGCTGAAGATCTTCCACTCTTTCTTGAACTAACAATCGTCGGATGTATAGAAGTAGTGATGCCATGAAGTTGTATTGTACTTCTCTATCGAATCCACGCATTCTTCCTTGAACCTTTTCGAGACACATGTCTTCGATGTCATTGAGATTAAGGTCTGGAAAGTCTGCTTCGGAGAACTTATACTTCTTTTCATCTTGTCGTTTAACAACAATTTCACGCATGAATATGTAGTTAAATCGTTGTGACTCTTGAATCTCGAAGATAGCGATGATCTTTGATTTCTGCTTCACGTTTTCCAATGATTTCTCTCCTAATCTGCAGGTATAACCGAGACGACGACGTTCTGGCCAGTGTTGAATTCTGTGTAGAGCATCTCTGTCGGAAGCTACGATGGAGTTGCTAAAAATTCGAGTGGTCTCTTCAATGGCAGGAATTTCGTATCTTGCGGCTGGTACTGAGATAGTGAGTGAGGAAGCATATTTCGTCTTGGATGTCTCTTGGTTGAGTTAGATGTTACGAAGATATTTGTTGAAGAAGAAGCTGTAAGGTATCTTGGGTTTGTTTGGAAATCCTTTCAAAGGTAATGATTTAGTCCAGTCAGTGAAGTAAGGTTTTTCATGGTTTTTGGAACTGAGATTGATATTCACTTCAGGATTTAGCCAGTCAAAATCGGCGGACATTGCACTAGCTATATTCTGCATGTGATACTCGTATTCCACTTTGTTTCCGGATCTAGACTTAAGGAATTCTTGTGCATCCCTATTGATTCTTCTAAGCTCCGTCTTTGTGAGTTTGTTGATCTGAAGATCCTTCATTATGACTTGGGTGAACTGTAGAGTGTTACCAGGAAGGGGTTCTTCTTCTTCGAGAGGAGTTTGAGCTTGAACCATTTCTGTCAACCAATCATTCTGAGGAGTGTCATCATTGTCGAGCCATGAATGACGTCTTTTCTTCTTTGATTTCTTGGACTTAGATGTAGCATCTTTGTCTTTATCCTTGGATGGTGACGATGGTCCAGCATGAGAATCGTGAATAGGTGAAGCACGGTAATCGGTGTTAGGTTGACCCTGGTAGTCATCAGTAGGTTCCATGAAAGTTTTTCCTCTTCAGTAGGACCTTGACCGGTAGCTGAGTGGTGTTGTTGATTTCCAGGAGGAGTGGAGTCCTTTCGTGGTTGTGGAGAAGATGAGGGACCGGTTCCAGACTTAGGTTTCTTGCTTTTTGAGTTTGGGTCAGGGTCGTAATCTTTTCTTGACCTTTTCAGGGTTCCAGCTGCTTCTTTGCATGACTCTTTGGAAATGTAAGCCGCCATAGCATCAACAAGTGCTTTTTCTTCAGTAGTTGGTGTGGTTTTGGAGGCAACATTGTCGAAGAGTTTAGCAAGCATTTCATTAAAGGATAATTCAGGGACGGTTGGAGCTGCAGTAGAAGCTTTTGCAGTGTGAAGCGTGAATGGTGTTGTTGACAACATTTTTCTAACGACACTCCTAATTCTGTGATCCAAGTTGTCCTTGATTGGTTCAAGAAGGTTTGCTACTTCAGGAGTGACCATCTCAACTAGATTATCAGTGAGAAAGTCTTGTGTGACAGTCCTTACAAATCCTGTGTAATCAGAGTTCAAGAATTTATCGATCAGCTGCTTTGACTCCTGAAAATCTTCAACTTGTTTGGTAAGACCGGTAACCATGTTGGTAAGTTTGTTGACTTGTTCCTGAAGATCAACTGGTTGTTTCGATTCATTGATTGAATGCTGCTTTGATGCGGTTTCGAAAGGTGTGGGAAATGAATGCTCAGGTGATGATTCGGATGATGACTCGTTGTGAGAGTTTGAAGAAGAAGCAGGAGGAGTCAGATCCTTTGGTGGAGAGTCTTGAGGAGGTGGAGGTTGTGCTGAGGAAGTCTGCTGAGAAGATGACTAAAGAAATATGTTGGTGTCGAACGTGTTCTTCTCTTCGTTTTCTTTTCTTCGACGTTTCTCTGCTTCCTCTGCTTCTCGTGCAAGAAACTCTGGAGTAATGAGGTATTCATGTTCCTGATCCGTAGCAATATTCTCTTGTCTGCCAACATTCTCCTCTACATTAGCAGTCTCAGTCATATTGACATCTCCTGTATCGTCTGTATCTTTAACGGTGTCATCAGACTGTGGAGCTGATTCTAACGTAGTGGACACAATGGGAGGAATCATGCTGCTTGTAGCTCCTTCGTGTTCTGACTGATCGATAGGTGGTGGTGTTGGAGGTTGAGACATAAGTCGGCTTTCGAGAATTGCTTTCCTTTGTTCTTTGCGAAGTTGCTTTTCTTCAGCTCGTGTGTCGACAACTATACTTTTCAGTTTGCGTTTATCGGCCAACTGTTCAACGATTGGTTCGTCTTCATCATCATCATTAGGCTCATTAATAGTGATCCCTTTCCTTTTTCTAGTCTCTTCTTCATAAGTTTCTAGACTTTGTTGTATAGCGATCTCTGTAGCAGGGAATCCTTCTTCAGGTGCTCTTACTCTCAGTTCATAGTCTGGTTCTTCTTCTTCTTCAGATTCCGTGTCGAACTCAGATTCGGTGTCAGAAGGTGGAGGTGTAGGTTCATCACGAAGAATGTACTCTGGAGTTACCTTCTGCTTTGGCTTGGTTGCAGGTTTGGGTTTGGATGTTGGTTTAGGTTTGGTGGAAGTCTTGGGTTTAGTTGATGGTTTTTTTATGGGAGCAGCCTTAGACTTAGTCTGAGGTGAGCCAGTGGTGCTTGTAGTACTCCCAGACTTCACACCTCCTTTGCTTCGAGTCTGTATAGTAGCTTCTTCCTGTACCCCTTTGTAAGCATCATCATAGTATTTGTAGTTCAGACTTTTCTTGATCTTGTCATCAAGAAGGTATTCTGGAAGCCTCATTCCTTTGATCTTGGTAGAGGAAGTGGTTGTCTTGATGAATGAGGTGGTGAAGTCGTCCTCGAAGAGGTGCTTCGGCTCATTAGGATCTGCCATCCTCTTGATAAATTCTGGTGTGTCTTTGCAGAAATATTCTATGAGAAGCTTGGTGAATCTTGTGAACGGGATTATAGTCTTTACACGTTCGGTTTGAATGTTGTAGACTATATCGTTCATGGTTGGAACTGCAAAGTCAATAGGTGTCAAAGTCACCATTCCCCAAAATGTTTGCAAATGTTCAAGCCTAGGATGTTCATGACCACTCTTTCTTCCTGATATCGATCTTACAACCAACAGACAGAATGTTCTCCAAGGCTGAGGGATATTCTTGGCATTGAATCGGGAATGTTTGACTAGAGGTACGTCATCATCAACATCATATCCTAATTCAACAAAGAAGTCAAGAAGGTCCAGTTCAGGTAGTATTGGAGCAAATTCGTTGTCAGTTTGAGGCAGGAGAAGGACTGTACGAAGAACGTCGTGATCTACAGTGTAGACTTGGCTATCCAATGTAACAGTGAAAGACTCATCATCCAAATTTGCCTTAACCGTAAGCCAGAACTGATGAAGGTAGAACAGAGGAACTGAAGTAGAATAGATGAGCAGATGTTTGCATGGATGTGCTAGTAGAATATCTTTGACAATCCTGCACGAGTTCTCCGTAATTCTCAATTTGTCGAAATCGACTCGTGGATTGTTGTTGCCAATCGTAACATTGTAGTTTTCGGGAGTGATATCATCCATGGTGAGTAATGGAAGAGCTTGTTCAGGGACATTCTCGTTGTGTTCAGCCATGTTATTCTGAAAAACATTATCATAAACAAAACATCGAGATTTGTTACGAGTTAGCACGGTTGCAATGTTTGATTATGAATAAGCATTTAGAATTACGTATGGTACAATAATAGCATGTGAGCTTAGAAATACATATGCACAATGAATAAATCATAACACATCATATTATACATGACTGGAATCCATAATCACATTGTCACTTAAAACACGTTTTCGAAATTACATAATCACAGAGTTTTCGAAATGTTACAATTGAAGTACAAGATATAACATAGTTAGTGATTTCGAAAACAATGCACTTCTGACCAATTTTTCGCAAACCTAGTCACAAATGCCAATAATTTCGAAAGACAGTCATAAAGTAACAAGTTTTTCGCAATCCTGAATAATAAGCATTTTCGAAAAAAACTTCAAGTGTGATCTCGTTAAAAAATTTATCGAGAACAGACCACTAGAGAGAAAATTTCGAGAATACATGTTATAAGGGATTTCGGAAAAAAATTGCAATTTTGAGGATTTCGAAAAAATATGGCAATGGTTGAGATAATTTCGCAAACACACAAATATTTTCGAGAAGATGATGAAATGAACATTTTCGAAAAATACATTTTGAAATTTCTTGAAAAACTTGTGATTGCGAAATTTTCAAACATGATTGCGAAAAGATTTTCTCAAAAATTCTTATACAAGAATTTCGAAATATTGCCAACGTACGTACTTATGCGAAAGTATGAATTCCAAGTGATATAACCTGTAGTAAATGATGTTATTCATCAATTAGAAACACACAAATCAAACGAGTATAGAAATTTCGAAGAATGTTCAAGAACATAATCTCGATAAAATGCACACTCATGAGATAATCGATGATGACAGGTACTTGTGTATTACAAACGTGCATTAGAAGCATTTAGGCACAACAAGTCTGCTCACACAAACACAAAACGAGAGAACCCATATAGAACGAAGCCCTATGTTACCGAGAATCATGCATACTAGGAAGAAAGTCTAATTAATAATCATAACCATGATACTCATACACAAAATATCATATCCCACCAAGAATAATAACGAAAACATCAACAAATCAATAAAACCCAATTCGTACTAAACCCTAGGTTTCGAAAAACATACAATCGTGTGTAAAAATAAGATTAAACGTGATAGAAAGAATAGACACATGTTATATCACAAAAGCCCTATCATTAATTAACCTTATAATCACATATTGCATGATCCCGAAATTATATAAACCCTAACTTTTAAATCGAAAATTTGTGATATCTAGCCATTAACTTTGTGATTAAACAAAAACCAATGATAGAAATCAACTAAGAATCATGTAGAGACTTACGTATTGAAGATCACAAGCACGGATTATTCGAAAGAATTAGGGCCGTGGATATGGAGAGAAAGGGTTTAAGGGTTTTAGAATTTTTGATTTTAATGAAAAGGAAAAAACGGGGGGTGATGGTTTTAGTGATATTTTTGAAACTTTTAATAGTTGACACTTAAAGTCCCCTAACTACAATAATTACAATACTAGTCCTAAATTTTAGTACTAAGTAAAGGCACAAAGATATAACAACTTACGATACCATATTGAGACAAAGAAATAAGAGATATGAGTTATGAAATCCCGAAACAACTTAACTTACCGCATCAAAGGTAATATGCAAGTATATCGTTTTTTGGAAAGAATTTGTAAAATTTTAGGCGAATCTCCCCCTCGACACTTGTAAGCAGACAAAGTGTTGAAAAAAAAGCGATATACTTGCAGGTTTAAAAGATTTTTTTTTTTTTTTTTTTTTTTTTTTTTTTTTTTTTTTGAGGATTAATAAAAAATAAAGAAAAGATATTTATTTTACAAAGATAGTAAGATAATTGATGTTTGACACTTTACTTTTGTTTTAAAAACTTTTGTAAATCAAATGGTGTCAAACATCGCATACCAATTTGGTGAACTAAATTTGCAAACCTTGATGGAGCTAAGGGTTTTGTAAGTAAGTCCGCTAATTGGTACTCAGTGCCCACAAAATATAACTCAACTGTACCCTTCTCGACGTGCTCTTTGATGAAATGGTATCGGAGATAAATGTGTTTTGATTTGCAATGATGAACTGTATTGCAGGAGATTGCAATGGCACTCTTAGAATCGCAATAAATCGGAATCTTGTTGAATAAGTAGCCATAGTCTTTAAGTTGGGATCTCATCCAAATGACTTGAGCGCAACAAGCAGACATAGCTACGTATTCAGATTCTGTAGATGACAGTGATGTGTAATCCTGCTTCTTTGATTGCCAAGACACAAGTTTATCTCCAAGAAACTGTAAGCCACCTGATGTACTTTTTCGCGAGTCTATGCATCCTGCATGGTCAGCATCAGAAAAAGCTATTAGTTCAAAACCAGAATCCTTCGGATACCAGATCCCCAAATGGATGGTTCCCTTTATGTATCAAAGGATTCTTTTTGCCTCATTGAGGTGTTTTTCAGTTGGATTAGCCTGATAGCGATAACACATAAACACAGCAAATACAATATCAGGTCTACTGGATGTAAGATACATGAGGGACCCAATAATACTTCGGTATTTGGTAGGGTCAACTGGAGTCCCATGTAAATCAGCATCTAGTTTAGTAGAGTTGGCCATCGGTGTATTCATAGTATCACTACTTTGCATACCATGTTTCTTTAAAATCTCAAGAGCATATTTGGACTGATTAAGAAAAATTCCACGGGGTGATTGATGAACTTGTAGTCCTAGAAAGAACGTAAGTTCACCCATCATGGACATTTCAAAGTTATCTGTCATTAATTTTGCAAAATCCATTGAGTAATTTTTGTTGGTCTAAGCAAAAATAATGTCATCGACATAAACTTGAACAATTAATAAGTCCATCCCGTAGGTTTTAGTAAACAATGTTGGATCCACCGAGCCTAGAGTAAAATCATTAGCCAACAGAAATTTAGAAAGCTTGTCATACCACGCCCTGGGGGATTGCTTAAGACCGTAGAGAGACTTTTTAAGCTTGTAGACATGATTGGGACGTTCTGGATCAACGAATCCTTCAGGTTGACTGACATAAACTACTTCTCGGAGTTGACCGTTCAGAAAAGCCGTTTTCACGTCCATTTGGTAAACAATCATATTCCGATGAGCAACAAATGCTAAGAACATCCGCACAGCTTCAAGTCTAGCCACAGGAGCAAATGATTATTCAAAATCGATACCTTCTTCTTGAGAATAACCTTTTGCTACCAAGCGTGATTTGTTGCGTATGACTGTGCCTTCTGCATCCAGTTTGTTTTTTCAGATCCATTTTAAACCAATGACGATGATGCCTTCAGGTTTTTCAACCAATTCCCATACTTCTAATCGTTGGAAGGTTTCGAATTCTTCTTGCATAGACTCAATCCAGTTTTCATAAGTCATTGCTTCTTTGACATTCTTGGGTACGGTTTCATAAACTGTGAGTGCATAAATGCAAGTTTCACCGTCTGTGTGAAGGCGTTGTCTTGTCATGATAGGTGCATCTGGATGGCCAATAATTTGAACTAAGGGGTGATCTCTAGTCCATTTGTGTGTCGAAGGATGAAGTTGATAAGTATCTCGCAAGTGAGCAGGACCCATGTTGCGTGTAGATGACTCAGCAATGTCGGGGACAGGTTGAGCATTTGCAAATGGATTAATTAATGGTTCTGGGTCATGCTCTGCGGGTTGTGGAACTGATAAAGGTATGGAATCTCCAGCTGATTGTCGTGAGTTGGACCCGGTTTGTTCGGTTATTGTAGGTGATATGACTGGAGGACCGTCTCTTCCAACAGTAGTTGTTGTTTGTTGAGGTGTATCAGGTACTTGATGTTGATCAAGGTTTGCAGCGGAATTTGGTGTGGCCTCAGGTGGACGGTTAACAGGCGTATCATCAAACAATGGAGCAAATAAGGTTTCCACTTCTTTACGAGAAAGTGACAATGGTTCAGCCGAAGAGACCAGAAAATTAAGACGGTTGGTGCGGGTCCTAAGCCGTGTTGCTCAGAAGCCATTTGAGTGAGTTCATCGAAATTAGCATGAATAGTTTCTTGAATTTCCCGAGTACGACGATTCCAGATCCGATAACCTTTTGAATTTTCACAGTAACCTATGAATACTCCAATGTCAACCTTCGCTTTAAGTTTACCTAGATCATCACGATCATTGACTGGGTAGCATAAAGCACCGAATACATGAAAGTGACTGATGTTTGGTTTTCTTTTGTGAACAATCTGATATGGGGTTTTGTTGTGGCGTTTTGTGATCATGCAACGGTTTTGAGTGTAACAGGCGGTTGAAACAGCTTCTGCCCATAAGTAATCTGGTAATTGAGCGTTGATTAACATCGTTCGAGCAGCTTCCACTAACGTTCTGTTGCGTCTTTCGACTACTCCATTCTGTTCGGGTGTGCGTGGAATAGATGTTTGATGTTCAATTCCCACTTTCTCAAAATACGACCTTAGAGTCTGATTCTTAAATTCTGTGCCATTGTCAGTTCGAACAATTCCGACTGTGTTTCGAAGCTAAACTTGTATTTTGGTGAGAAAGGTGATGATCATTTGAGGAGCTTGATCATTACTTTGAGGAAAATAAACCCAAGTCCAGCGAGAGTAATCATCAACAATTACTAAAATGTAGCGTTTACCGTTGATTGTTTGAACACGCATCGGACCACACAAATCCATATGAAGTAAATGTAAAACATGATTGGTACTGTGTTCAGGTTTTGAGGGAAAATGAGCACGAGTACTTTTTCCTTGTTCACAGGTTGGACATAGATGATCTTTGGCGTAACGGAATCTTGGAAAGCCTTCAACTAATTTGTGACGAGCGAGATCAGTCATCGTTTTGAAATTCAAATAAGAAAGGCATTTGTGCCATAACCAAGATTTAGTCGATTCAGCTTTGGATAGAAGACAAATTGGAGATGAAGCGATCATGTCGGACATAGAAATAGTATAAAGGTTAGTGCCACGTTTGCCAGACATCAAATCATTTCCTTGTAGATCACGAACAAAGCAAGTTTTCTCGCGAAATGCTACTTCTAAATCTCCATCACAAAATTGACCGACTGAGAAGAGGTTGTGACCCAAGCCTTCAACATATAAACTCTGCTAATTTCAATGTTCCCATGCATGTAGTCGCCGTAACCCATGATTAAAGCGTATTGATCATTCCCGAATCTGACAGTTCCAATAAACTTTGAGACAAAGTTCTTTAACAGTTTGAGATTGCCTGTCATATGTCGAGTGCAACCGTTATCAACAATCCAGAGAACGATCTGAACCACCTGCATCAAAAGAAGACGACAGAGATGAAACAGAAGTAAGGGTGGAACCCGAGGAAATAGTGGGTTCCTGTTGGTTAGAAATGCAAATATTTGATAATTTAGGAATCCATTTAAAATTTGGTTTGTATTGTAACCAACGTTGCCAATTCCAACTAGTTTTTGCTTTGTTCTTAGTGAATGCACTAGCTTTGGGCGGGTTCCTAGAATTGTTGATTGCTGTTAGTGGGTTGATGACAACATCATTAGAAACTGTAGTAGGCGTTTTTCTTAAGGTAGACTTAGAAGCATTAGTGGACCTAGAAGAAGAGCCGGATCTACGTTTCTTTTTGCGGTGTAAGAGATTATTAGCTACACATTTGGTATGATCACCAGACAACACACTTTTACGACAAAACACACAAGATGTATTAATATTCAAAACATTTAAAGGTTCAGCATTCGTTACATTAAGATTTGGATTACAATTTGCCAGATTAGAATCTAAATCAGATGCAACATTAGTTTTATTTGAGTTCCTAAGGTGATCTTCTACTTCTTGCACTTCTAGTGTTCCACTTTGATGTTGCGAGAGCCTACTCTTTTTAGTCTTCTTAACTCTTTTTGGCTTTGGGCTTCTAACGCTCTTAGGGGAAACTAGACCTGTGGAAGTGGAAGAGCTAACATTAGAACTCTTAGCACGCTTAGCCTTATCTGTTATGTCTATTTGAAACATTCCTAGTGCAATCACAGTGGTGTCAATGAACTTTCCTTTTTGAAGTAGCTTAATTTTCTCTTTCAAATCAATGATGATGTGTTTTTTGTCCTGAATATCAGACTCAAGTAAACCATTGCAATAACGAATGTCATCGCGGTTTTGTTGCCATTCGGCGTTTTCAATTTTTAATTCCGCAATTTCATTTGTTAACTTTGCAATTTCATTTTTACGTAGACGACATTTGTTTCTATGAGACGCATGTTTGGCACATAATTGCAATTCAGTTTCAATACTTTGAGCTTGACACCAATCAATCTTATGTTTAAGTTGACAAATTTCGTTAGAAAGTTTGTTTATCACATCATCACTGTTTTGACGCAATGTTTCATTTTGATGTTTCAATGATTCATTTTGTGACCTCAACGAAACAAGTTCAACGCAGTACTCAGCAAATAATTCAGCATTGCTTGAATAATGGAGATCATTCATGAGAGAACTATGCAAATCGGCCTGAAGAAGTTGTTCCAAGAGTCGATCAGTATCTTCTTTCAAAAATCGGTTTTTGCTTTGTTGAACCAAAATTGCATTTTCATTAAGAGCGAAAATTTCTTTCATATCTTTAACTTCCTTTTGAAGTTCCTGTTCCCAACGAGTAGCACAATAACGCAAATTTTGAACTAAAGGCAGAATTTGTTTTTGAAAAATATCTCGCTTTTCCCGCTCGTAAGCTGATTGAAAAGTATGAACTGTAATTTCAGAATGTTGTTCAATGACGTTTTCCAAAGTATCGATGCCTTTCATGAATGTTTGAAAATAGTCTAAAACTTTACAGCGTGTTGGTAATGGTGTCACATGACCAGAAGAAGGTAATGGACCATTTACTTGTGCCACGAGTTTGACAGGAGCCCCATTGGAAGATGAAATGTAAGACTCAGTAACATACCATGATTTCTCAGGTAATTCTCTTGATGGAACAAAAGATTTTGAAATGTGAGGTTTTGAGTAATCATATGGTTTGCAATATTCAACTTGACTCATTTTTTATCGACTCTTCTCTTCAAGTTCGTATTCTTCCTCAGTATCATGTACAATAACATGCACAACATTGTTATCCATCAATTGGTCCATACTGTACAGCTTAGGATTTGTTTTGAACACAGTGCGAAGAAAAGAGGATCTGTAATCGCCGAGGCCAAAACCTTTACCTGGTCTTGGTTTTAAAGAAAACTTTTGAATTGTCATTACAGATTCCCCATGTTTATAAACGATGTTTTGAAAAGTTTTGATTTGATTTTCGAGAACGATGTTATCATCAAGTAAAGAGCTTTCTTTTTCTCGTTTTTTCACTTTATGTTCATAAAATCCCTGTTTGCAAGTTATCACCTCTTTACGTGTTTTTGAAAGTTCCTGTTGGAGTTGAACAACTTGTATTTGAAGATTATGTTTTTCATTTTCCAATTTGGAAACGATTTTACCGTTTGACTCAACAATGTCATACATTTGCTTTTGAAGATTTTGTTCTTTGACATATGATTCTTGAAATGACTTTTCAAAGCTTTGTTCACGATGAACGACATATTGAAAACTTGAAAGCTGCGTTTTATAACATTCAATGTCCTTTTTTAACTTGGCATTTTCTTTTAAAACTTCAGTTTGCACGTCCATTATGTGATTAGAAAGAAGTTGATTATTAAGTTGTTTGTCCGTAACTGTACAGTCAGGAGCTGGATCAGAAGGAGGTTCATGTTGTTCACTAAAGTCATTTTTGTCTTGCGCAATAGGATCATCAAATGAGACGACAGTGTCATCATCAAATAGTTCATCCTCTTGTGAAGAGAAAAATGTTTCAGAAGGAACAACTTGCGCCTGATCTGATTCAGAAACATAGGGTGATGCATTAATATGTATGGAGCTTATGGTTAGGTCATTTACCTGAGACAAGCCATCAGTGGAGAACACTGGGCCTGAATCATTCAACTGATGTTCCTGCATGTTGGCCATGAGCATCACAGCTGCATTGGCTTCAAGATCTTCCATTTCATCATCATTATAAGCATTAGCAAAGAAGCTGTTCTCTTGAGCATTGAAAGTTCCTTCCTTTTCATCTTTGAGAGCCATAAGTAATGCCTGCTTGTGAAACTGACTAACTTTTCTTGGGTGAGGGCATGCAGTTGCAATATGACCTTTTTCGTTGCAATTGTAGCACCATATCGCATTCTCAGAGACTGTGTTGTTACTAGCAGCATTGTCATTACTTCGCTGAGGAGCACCTGGATTGTTTCTGAATCCCCCATTGTTGTTAACTCTTTGTCCATATCCAGAATTTCCAGTATACCCACCTGAACGTCCTGAATTTCGATTCTGAATCTCAACTCGACCATCTTGAATAACAGCTTGGTTTCGTGTATTTGATGAAGAACGAAGACGGTTGTTGGTTTTGTTGGAGAATTTGCTAAAAGCACGAGCAACAAGAGCAAGTCCTTGATTCAACGTATTGACGTCATCATCATCATCTTCAAACTGATTAGAGTAATACATGCTATCATTGTTGTCATATGGAGCAAGTTGATTAGAACCGTGTTGAGAAGCAGGAGGATGCTGGTGACTGAAATAATTCTGTTCCTAATCATAAGTATGATTAGACATCGGAGGATGTGAAGCAGGAGTTTGAGCAACGAGTGCAAGGGGATTAGAGGTAGGTGGTGATATGTATCCTCCTCGAGCGATTTTGTCTTTTTCAACTTCAGACTCATAGTGCTTGAGATAGTTGTACAACAATCCATATGGATCCCTGTGAAGATTCTTGGCTTGTCTCACAAATGTCACATACTTTTGCCACTCAGGACCCAGACTACTAACAAACTTTGTATTGACAGCGATTCTTGGAAGAGTTATATCATGTCTCTCTAAATCATTGACGACATTAGTGAAGCGATGAAAGTAAGACTCGAGAGATTCCCCTGGTTCGATCACGATGTTAGTGTATTCCAAGTAAAGTTTAGATTCCATGTCTTCCTTGTTCAGTTGTGTGCCTTGCATCAGTAGATGGACGTGTTCCCACATAGCTTTTGCAGTTGTTTGAGCATCAACACTTCTGAATATGATATTAGGTATTCCTTGAAGTATGTAAGACATAGCAATTTCATCTGTTTCACGTTGGTGTTTTTGTTCCTCAGTAAGTTAAGACTCAGGAACACGCACAGTAGTTGGAGCTACCGGAGGATCAGCCTGTAGGTCACCGCCAACGTAGTTAACAGGCCAAGGAAATGGTCCTTCAAGGATAACTTGTTTCATGTACTTGCCATTGGGTTTCTTGAGCTCAATAAACCTTAAGAATCGACTTGCCCATTGAACATAATTACCCGGTGTTAGCATTGGTGGGGTATCAGGAGAGCCTGCTTCGTATCTGGATTGTTGAGTTGAAATGACTTCACACATCCTGTCAAACCAGTGAGTAGGTTTTGGTGGAAGTGGGCTTTGTTGTTGTGACATCGGATAAGATTGTTGTATTGGAACCATTTGTTGCATGAAATTATGTTGTTGTGAGTAAACCGGTTGATGATAATATTGTGGTGATTGTTGATACTGTCGCTGTTGCTGATGTTGCTGATGATACTATTGATACTGATGTTTCTGAGGAGTGTTAAAGTTGTAGTACAGTGGTTGAGACATTATGAAACACTTGTGTGAAAAGATGGATCTTGTAGAAGGTATAGGTTTGCTAAATCTCGAAAAGTTTGCCCAAGTAGATGACTTGCGAAAATATGCACTTTAAGTGATTGCGAAATTTTGTCACTCGCCTTGTGATTGCGAAATTAGTCACTCAGGGATTTCGAAAAATTTGGGGATTTGTGAAAGAAAGTTTCTCGAAACTTAATGATGTCGAAACTAAGGAGATTTCGAAAACCTTGAGATTTCGAAAGAACTGAAGATGTTTTCGAGAAAACTTGTCATTTCGAAAATAAAGAAATTTTCGAGAACACAATTTCACAAGCACTCTTTCGAAATTATACAATTTCGAAAGTTTACCAAAAGTCGAAGTACTTTTCTTCCTTATACAAGAGAGAAAAGACTGAGTCCACAATTCGTGAGGCGAAAAGAAGCACAATATCACAATTTCGAAAATTGGTGTTGAGAAGGATTTCGAAACTAGGCAGAAATATGTTTTTCAATGAAAGCAATCCAAAAACGAGTTTTTAAACCAAGATTTTTGTACTTCAAGTTGTAAAATAATGAAATCTTGAAGAAAGTTATAAACTTGACAAACTTTTTCAAAAAATTTAAGTAATTTCGAAAAAAGTACAAAAATCCAAATCGTGACTTTGAGAGAAAGATTGATACTTTTGTGTTTGATATGATTTGTAGCACAAATTTGTAAGCAAATATGTGATAAAAACCAAGAAACAAACAAGAAAGTACAACTTTTTCACAAAAATAACGAATTAAAAAGGAGTTTGAGGAGGATTTCAAAGAGAAAAACAATAACTACACCTTCATATGGCGAATGATACCACTTGTTAGGTCACCGTATTGATTTCACACAAACAAGAATGAGATAGATATAAGGATGGGATGAATATATGAATAAGAGAATGATAAGAGCAAGAGTTTCCTTATGATTTCAAATAAACAACCAAGTTTTACAATAGCCTAAGACTTCTATTTATAGGTGAGGAGCTAGGGCAACACTCCTAGTCCTCCCTACTTGGATTTCGTATGGGCTTTAGGCCCATGGACTCAATAGCTTAAGCCTTGTAAACTAATAACATAACATAAATGAAAGTAACTAGTAACTTAAGCAACCTATTATTACAAATGACCGAGACTTGATAAAATGGTAAAAACTAAGATCCCAACAAGAAGTACGTAATTAGTTATCAATATTCAACAAGATGATATTGAGAACACTGGTTTATGGATTCGTAGTCTAATGCTCTTGTTAATTAGTTATCATAATTGTCTAAGCTATGAGTGTAACAGTGCCACTTGTTAGCATTGTTTATACACACACAGATTAACTGACCAGTAATATTTTATGTTATGTGCTTCAGTTGATCGAGTACTTTGCTAGGCAAAAGATATAGGCGGACATTTTGCAGAACAATGCAGTGATGCAAATGATAGATGATAAGGTATATATTTACGTATTGCCTTTCATGCTTGTGACTATGATGCTTCAGGTGTTCAACAAGATTGATGATTTTTACTACAATTGTTAATATCATGTATTAAACCAACCTGTGTACTACTTGTTCAAACAGTTAGTTAATGATTATGTTTGGTTTCTACAAATATTGGTATTACATATGTCATTTATCTCATGTTAGATGTTATAAATTTTGTTACATCCCTTCTTATAACATTTCTCCTTGGCTTGAACAGAACGTGATAGCTTTTACATATAGAAGGAATGGGGAGCTTGTCAACTGTAACTTTTATAGCATAACAAGAAGAAAGTTTTGGCAGGTTGTTACATTTATAACTATTTCTTACATCATCACTATATATAACTGATTTTATCCAAAGTCCTCATCAATTCATTTGATGGTGTCCCATGATTTATTATGTTATGTACAAAGATTTATTGGTTGTAAGTTTTTCGATGTCTGCTATGAATTTCAGGCAAAGAATGGAGAAAGAATATTATATGGACTTGATGGCATCAAGGAAGGAAATGACATTGTTATAGTAATAACTCTGACCAAATCAATTTCTTAAGTTATATAGCTATATCTATGTGTATTTGTGCATTTAACAGCTCTAACTTGATGCAGATTTGTAGGTTGTAGATGAACTTGATAAGTTGTCAATGGAACAGGCTGGAAAAGGTTGTAGATGAACTTGATAAGTTGTCAATGGAATAGTTTTGTTATGTTGTGTGCTTTGACATGTTCTGGTACTCAGAGGTGATTTTAAATAAATTGTTGAACATCTTGGGATGGCCCGAAGCAATTCGAATGGTGCCTAAAATCTTTTCTAAAGTATTGTTTAATTTAAAGATTTAGATTGTTGTTAACATTGGTGCCAAATTTGTTCCACTGCGCAAACCAAGAAAGTTACCAGGTACACATCAAATTGATATTTTAATGTTGCTTCCTGCTGCTAACTTTTGGAGTTATGTTGTTCATTGAAAGATCACATGCAATGCCATCTATTCCTATGTTTGAATTTTGATTCCTGAAATCTGAATGTGTAGGTGAAGTTATATAAGGCTTTTAGGTAAAATGGGACGTTCCATCATTTAATACTGCTACCTAAACAAAAAGACTTCATATGCCTCAATCAAATGTGTAATTCAAATTATTTTGCAAATAACTTCAGTTACTTTCATGAATTAGGGATGAGCATGGCCACCACGAGCATAATTGTCAAAAAAAAAAAAAAAAAAACAAAAAAAAAAACAAAACAACAAGATGGTTACTTCCCATTCTGCAAATAACTTCAGTTACTTTCATCAATGAGAGAAAAGATAAAAAGGTTGGACGAAGAACATGAAGCCCTCGTTGAAACTGCTAGTGTATTAGTTACAACTGTTAGTACTGTTAGTACTGCTAGTGTATTATTTACAACTGTTAGTTATAAGTTAGTACTGTTGGTTCATATAGTTAGTACTACTTATATGATATGTATTAGTGGTTCAGTTATATACATTCCAATTTTATTGTATTTGAATTTGTTTTGATATATATTTGAATTTATTTTAATATATATTGATTTCTAAATGGTGAGTAAAAGATGTATATAGTCACACGTATTAACACCCACTGTTTGCTTAATTCGTTGTGTGACTAAATATTACAAAAGGCCACACACAAAAAAAATTCATGTGGCAATTGGACGATCAATAGTCATACAAAATCTAAATTTCTTCACTTTAAACAGCGTATGGTCACACTTATTAACACTTTTAGCCACTTTATGCTTAATTGTACGTGACTAAATACCCAAAACAAACATGTTTTGTGTGACTAAATATTACAAAAGGCCACACAAACATAAAATTCAAGTGGCCATCGGATGAACAATAGTCACACAAAATACACATTTTTTCACTTTAAACAACATATGGTCACACTTATTCACACTTTTGGTCACTGTTTTTTAAATTGTATGAGACTAACTCCAAAAGAACAACACACGTTGTGTGACTAAATTATCACAAACATCACATTTATTATACATTCATGTGGCCATAGGACGGGAAATAGTCACACATACTGATTAATCCAACAAAAGTTGTGCCTAATTTGTCACACATATTCGGGTTTTGGTCACTCTTTTTCAATGAAAACGGCCATAAACTTAACAATGTGACCATATGCCACATACGGTGGCGGGACCTTTGGTGACACACAACGAAAAAAACGTGTGTGACTATATACATATCGTCACACATTTTTTGGCGTGACCAATAGCAGTTTTTGTACCAGTGCTCATTTCATTTTTGTAAACTCGTTTCTTATTTTCGCTTGCATTGTTTGTATACAAACCCTTCAACGCGCATGTTGAAATCCTTGTTTGCAACATTTATCTTAATATTGATGGAGTATTCAATTTTATAACTATCAAATTAATCATGAGTCAAATTCATAATCAGATTCATTGAATTACTAATAAGCTCAATATTTTATAATTTAGAAATTTGTAGATTTGTACTCATACTTTATAAATTTGGTCATTGAATTACTCATAATGGTGATATAACTTTTCATATTTATAAACTTGTACTAATCCTAGGTTAACTTGATTATGGTGCACCATATAGTACTTAAAAAAACATATATCAAAAGCATGTGTTAATGTCAAGATATGTGAAAATCACATTTTCATCTCTCTTACACATCCAAATTTCCCAATTTTCTTACACCACCATCGAAAAAGTTGACAATTACCGAAAACTGTCATCCATCAACACCAAATCTCAAGAAAATCAGAAATCATTTTAAAAGGTGATCAATTATTTGGTGATTGAAAATGTAACTACTTACTCGCCAAAAATTTTAATAACACATGTATCCGCCGCCGCAATGTCGGAAACCCATCTGGTTATCTATAATACATTTGAAACTTTTTTTTATTATTTATTTATTTATTTATTTATTTATTTTTATATTTAGAAGTTTTAAAATATCAAGTTACACAAGTTACTAATTTAAAACATTTGCTTCATCAATATCCAAATTAATATGAATTTCAAATTTTGTAATTACTAAAATTATTAAAACATTAAATATTTATATTTATACAATTAAAAGCATGTTGTTCCATTAATAATTTCCAGTAACACTTACTCATTACGAAAGAAACCTATTGTTTAGTGAGAAAATAAATGTGACAAAAAAATTTATCAAAAATGGTGTCAACATATATGTTTTGTTGAGCCTAGTTGCAAAATCACAACAAAAAATCTGTCAGATAAATTCTGTCAGATATATCATATGCTAAAACATGAATATTGGGAAAAATAAACAAATATTATATACTCTTACTAATTATCTTGACTCAAAAGTAACAAATTAGCAAAATAAAAAACGATCAAATTCTTGCATTGTTAGAATTTTTTTAGAATGGCAAGATCATAAATAATCCAAAAACATTTATTAAAATTATTAATTACAGGTACCCATTATCGCAATGTGCATGTTCCCTGCTAGTAAATAACTATGACAACTTAGTTGAAGAAAACATTGACTATCAAGGGTATTTACTATTTTGGCTTGAAATATTTCAATAATAATAAAGGGTAATATAGTAATTTTGATATTGATTATATATAAACATGTTACATGTCATTCATACCTTATATGTAGTATAAATAATCTTATACGTAGTATAAATAGTAGGCTAGCCGTGTGTTGCGAAAGAGTGCGGTAAATATGTAATAAGCAATTTTTTTTCAAGTGCTTTTGTTTACGATACCATTGATGAGTGCTCAAACACTCATCATTTTTGGTCTAATATGAACTGCAAAACATACAAAAACACTCAGTAATGCATCAAAATACTAAAAATATTTCAAAATTGTGTTTTATATGTTTTAGATGCAAAACGAGTAAAAACAAATGAAAAATGCACAAAGTTTGCAAAATTGGCAGTTTCAGTCCCTCAACTTTCATAAAATGACAAATCTAGTCCCTGGATATTCAAAATATAGAAAATTATCACCAAAGGTCCTTTTGAAATCATAAGTTGTCATATTTAGTCCTTTGGTGAAAAATTGGAAAAGTTTTGGAAATTTACAAAATCAGTCCCTGGAGTTTCAAACTTTGGCAGATTTAGTCCCTGGTGGGATAATTTTGAAAGAAAAATCACTTTTGGTCCCTGGGGAAGTCACAAAAGTCAATTTTAGTCCTTGGGATGAAAGTTTGGGAAATTTACATTTTTGGTCCCTTTACTTTCACATTTTACATTTTTGGTCCCCGGGATTTAAATTATGGAAATATTAACTTTTATGGTCCTTGTATTATTGAAGATTGAAAATGTTGGACCTTATGAGTACTTTTGTATAAGTGACATTTCAGCCCCCAAGTTTCAGAAATTACAAAAGTGGTCCTTGTGGTTTTCTACAAAATAAGCTAACAAACCAAACTACCCTTTAGCCTTACCCACCCAACCCAAGGCCTGATCCAACATATTAACCCCAAGCCCACCAAAAGGCCCACTCCCCTAAAACTAATAAACCCCATGCCAGGGTCAACGCGGGTCAAACCCACACCCTCACCCAGCTTACTGTTCATCGTCCTTAACCTTCCCCCTAATCTCCAGGCTCTTGCTCCCCCCTCCTCTCCAATCACTCACCAACTCACCATCCCTCATAAATATACTCACCTACACCCTCACCTTCCCCCCTCCTCATTTAATGCTCCCACCAACACCTCAACTGCCCAAATCCCATTTTTCCCGCCAATATAAATTTGAAGGCTGAGATTGAATTGAGCCAATCCAACGGCTGTGAAAGAGTGGGAAAGTCATGGCTTCACCTCAGGGACTATAAAAGAAAAGAAAAAGAAGAATAGAAGTAGTAGTTAATTTTTATTTTCTCTTAGTGTAGTTTTTAGGTCGATTGTATGTAATGTAGTTTTTTAGATGTTAAAATTAGTTTAAAAAGTGTGTACTCAGTCTCATTTATGTAATTCCATCTTAATTTAATATCAATTTCAGTTTACTCTTGCACAATCAGTTTTTTCCATTTTTATTTAAAATTACAAATTATTGTTAAGTTGTTACAAATTGTTGTTTGATGTTTGTTTGAACTCATTTAAGCTTAATCTTAGGCTTTCTAAAGTTTTCAGAACCTCTTAAACAGATTTGTTTCAAAATCTAGGAAAATCACAAAAATATAAATAAATAGTTAAAAAAAATAGTTATAAGCTGAGGTTACAAGCTTTTGTGAGCTCAAACCACCTCTTGATAAGCTCAGAAAGCTTATTGATAGCCTCCATGAGCTTATCTCAGATCATAGACCTTCCCTTGGCCTGTGCATTTGGTTTCAAAGTAAGTCCCAACTTTACTTTTTTTGCATTCCTTTGTGATTAAGCATTCTACTTGTTCATTGCAGTTCATTTGATCTTATCCTACTTATTTGAAACTAGTTTAGCACTTGTGAGAAGCTTACTTGCTGTTTAGCTTTGTTTCTTAGTGAAACTGCCATTTATAGGGGTGTTTGGATAAGCAGATTTGGCCAAAGGTTGTTGAGGTTTGTTTGTTATTTTTGGTTTTAACAAGTTACATTAGGTATTCTTAGGTCAAAACAAGTCCCTAATCTAAGTTTTACCCAGCCATAGTCAAAAACTCATCTCCAAAGCTCCAACAGTTCACTGTTGGAGCTGTGAGTCCTCAGACCCACCCAAATCCTTTTATTAGTTGATATTTTAACTTAATTTCATTTTATAATAACTTATAATATCATATTAAATCAGTAGGATTGATCCAAAGTTGGAAAAAGTCAAGTTCTTAAGTTTTTGGAAAAAAGTCAATTGGTTCATTTCAGGTTTTTACAAAAAGTCAAGGAATTAATTGGAATTTTGTGTTTAGATTCATGCCCTGAAACTTGTTGTGGTTAAAGTCCACCACTTCATCTTTAATATCCAAGCTTTAGTTTATTTTTGAGATTTTATCTGTGGGCCCCACCTTGCCCTAAACACACCTGCAGGGGGAGACAGTCCCCTGTACAACTGCACAGCCACCCAAACACCACCCCTTGTGGTGGTTTTCTGACCACCCAGTGGGTCCCATAGCCCCCCACCTTGCATCCTTCAACCCCCCCTCCTACCAGGGTCCATGTTTTGACCCTTGGTTTGACCTCATATCCACTGGGCCCCACCTTAATCAGGCCACCAAAGTTGTCCCATTTTCTGTGTGGTAACAAGTTTCCAAGTGCTTTTTAATAGCTTATTAGCTTATTCTGAGTACCCCAAGTGTTTTTTTTTTTTGGCTTATACATGTTCCTTTAACTAGTTTCAACCAGAAACACCCAGAGTGGGTCCCACTTTAAGCCATTTTAGCTTATTTTCCATATTGGTCAACTTTGGTCAACTGTTGGCCATTTTAGCTTATATTGTGCTTATTTTTAAGTTCTAAAAAGTTTGTTTTTGCAAAAGTTTGTTGTATTTAGTTGTAAAATAGATTGGTAAAAGAAAAATCAAGAAAAACAAATTTAAAATTAAGTGATAGTTTCTATTTAATGTAATTTAATTTCAATTTTCATTTTTAAATTTTAATTAAGTACTTAGCTATTTTATATTTTTATTAAATTCCTCATATATTAAATTAGTTATAATAATTTTTTCAGATTTTTATCTTTTCATTTAGTATTTATTAGAATTAACTTTAGTTTTATTAATTATTAATTAATAATTAGTTTAAAATAGCATAATTAGTTTTTATTAAGTAAAACCTAGTTTTTATATTTTTTATAGCTTTTATATGTTATAAAATAATTTTAGAAATTTTAATAGAATTTTTACTGTTCATTTAGTAATTTTCTTAATTTAAAATAGTTAATTAGATAATTAGTATTTAATTAGTAATTAATTAATAGAAAATCCACAAAAATACAAAAAGACTTATTTTTATTTTTAAAACTTGTTATTAGTTATTTTATAATTTTAGAAATTTTATTTTCACCTTTTTAGTATTTAATTAGTGTTAAATTATATTTAAGTGTTTTTAATATTAATAATTAAGTATTAAATAGTATTTAATTAATATTAAATAATTAATTAGTGTAAAAATTTATTTTCTTTTTCTAAAAATTTTCTTTTACCTTTTAGTTTGTAAAAAATTCATTTTCACCCCCTGGGTGTTTTCAGATTTCAATTTTTACGTTTTATCTCGTACGTTTACGTTTTATTTAAACGTAACGTACGCGTTTTTAAGTTTTAAACGTTTCTGGGTTTTCAAACTTTCCAGTCTTGTTTATATAGCTTATTTAAGCTATTCTCATTGTAGATTCCATAGCTCAATCAATCACAAACCCTTTTTCCATCCAAATTCACCCGATCACGAAACCGTTTTGATCACAATTCACACCTCGTCGAGACATACGACCCGGGGAAACCTTATACTTCCGCGGAGCATTGATCTAGGCTGTCTGACTTTGTTGACCATTCCCTGGTCAGTTTAGGTTGACGGTTTGGCATCAATCAACTTTTGGCGCCGCTGCCGGGGAGGTTGTGCGCGTTTATCTAAACGGTTTTTCTGATTAGTGTCTTTGGAATTCGTTCCATTGTACATTTATCCATCCTTGTTCATATTTTCATAAAAACAAAAACACAAAAAGATTTTCCTTCTCATTTGTACAAAATGTGTTTCCAAAAACCCAAAAATATTCACCTTTACCCTCTCGCACCTTTGATTCTTCATCCCTACCCCTCCCAAACCATTTGATTCTTTCTATGTCTCATCCACACTTTCTGGTTTGCCAGTGGTGTGGTAGTTCTCATAATGATGGTAATTGCCCCAGTTGTGGCATGGTAGAGTCAGGAAACGGGTCTGTCTATAACCAAGATCCCTATTCTTACCATGACACGACTGATTTATTCCATCAGCTGCCACACCATGATACTCAGCAGTTTTACTGTTGTGAGTACTGTGGTGGTTTACATTACAGTTCCGATTGTCAATCGAGAAACACGCTTGTCTATGAGCAGTTTCTTGGTAACAATTATAACTCTATCACACACCACCCACAACCACATCAGTTTTACTGTTGTGATTACTGTAGAGGTCCACACTCTAGCTCGGATTGTCAAACAAGGAATCTATTTCCTTGTAACAATTACGACTCTTCGTTTTCAGACCCACCTCCACAGTACGATATGATTCACACAACTCCTCAAGAAACCGAGCAAGACCTTTTACTAAAGGCTCTTGATATTTTAAAAGAACTTAAGGAGGAGTTGGTTATTACACGGTTTCAAGACTCTCGTGAGAAATCTATGGCAGAATTACTTGCTGAGGAACGAGAGGCTAAAAACGAATTGAGTAGGGAAGAATTACTTGTCTTAGAACAAGCAGCTATAACACGTGCCAAATTTCGTCAAGCTGCTCTTCTAGACTGTGATGATGATAGTGATATTGAAGACACCCTTGATATCCTTCAATTTTATAAGGGTTCGTCTGATTTATCATTTGTGATTCCTCCCACGGACAATCAGGGAGAAAATAATGAGATGGGGAAATTACTAGCCGTTGAACAAATGGAACTTGAAAATTCATGAATGCTACCTCCTCTCATTTCCCTCAGTCTGTTGTTATCACACCTGAAGTTCACACTCACTTTCTAAACATGGGGGATGAGCATCTTAGCACTATTCATAATAAGGAATCAGACGAATTAATAAAGTCTAGTGTTGAGATCCTTGTCCCAATCCCGAGAGAGTCACAGGGGACTTTTGATCTTATGTGTGATATTCCTTCCACCCCTAATAATCCAAATGATCAAATTGAGACCGTCTCTGATTCCAGTAATGATTGTTTATCTTATGGAGACATTGAATTTATTGATGCATCACTTCTCCACTCAGATGTTGACTTTCTTCTTGAAGAGTTCGCTGATGAACTCTCTCATATGGATCCCATCCCACCAAGGGATGAAAATGAAGTCTTTGACTTTGATGCGGATTTGAGAGAGTTAGAATTCTTACTTACTCGTGATCCTTCGATTGAACTTACTCAGATCAATCTACTCTCTCCGGAAAGTGAAAATGATCTGGACGAATTCGAGGCTTTTCTTACTGAAGATAGTTCAACTTCATATGAAGTTGATGATAATTATCTTGATCCTGAGGGGGACATTCTTTTTCTAGAGAGTTTGTTAAATGAGGATTCATTCCCCCCTCTCCCACCCAAACAACTTCATAATGAGGAAATCAAATCAGTTGAGGAAACTGATAAATTTCCTGAGATCAAGCTTAAGGACTTGCCTCCTCCACTTGAACATACATTTCTTGAGGAGGAAGTTCTTATCCTAATTGCTATTCAGATCTCTCTTCTTTCCTTCACCTACCAGGTGATTTCTCCTCTTCTTCACTCCTTCGGGAGTGAGGACACTATCTTTGATCCCGGCATTTTCATTTACCATTATTTTGAGCCGGATACTTATCTCATCGGTGTGGAACTTTCACGTGCTTCAAATGTTTGTCCAAACATCTTGAATGAAAGTCCGATTGAGATTGTCTCTTCCACATCATGCTTCCCCAAGGACAAATGAATTCGGGGTCGAGTCAAGCTAGCGACTCGGTAAACAAAAACAATAGCATGCTTATAGGGTTTTCACCCTAAGTGTGGGGGAGTCCCCCATGCTATGGTTACAAGAGTGAAAATACAAAATGGTGTTTTCCACGCTCAGCTTGTAATGTTGCCCTTTTACGTTAAAAATGTCGGCATAATAGCCGGGATTTTGAATATTGAGGACAATATTCATGCTTAGTGTGGGGGGGTATTCGCTATTCTAGCGAATTTTATCACATTTTACCATATAATACCCCGTTTTTGCCAAAATTTCAAAAATTTTAAAAATTTTTCACTGGTGCTTCAAAATTTTTGTGGTAATCAGTCCGCCTTGTCTAAGCGACAAAAGGGATTGGCTAGTCCAGGAGCAAACGGCTCTTGGTAAAGACATCTCAAATCCGTTTACGGCTTGCAATTTGCCCAAAATTGTATGGTTCCTCAGCTCCCCGAAAACAAATGAGTTGGCTAGCCCACAAGATTATGGCTTGTGGTAAAGGCCGTGGAAAATCCATAATTGGTAATCAGCTCACCAAGATGTTGACTATTCCATCAAGAGCTGGCTAGTCCAGAAGCAAACGGCTTTTGGTAAAGACTACTCAAATCCGTTGACAGCTGGTAGTTTGCTCAAAATCACACGGTTATCAGGTGTGCCACAGTTCTTACACCTGGCTACTCCAGAAGTGATGGCTTTTGGTAAAGAGTTTTTCAAATCCATCAAGTTTTCAAAACAGTATTGCTAGGGACTAGCAATAGTTTAGTGTGGGGGATTGATGAGTGCTCAAACACTCATCATTTTTGGTCTAATATGAACTGCAAAACATACAAAAACACTCAGTAATGCATCAAAATACTAAAAATATTTCAAAATTGTGTTTTATATGTTTTAGATGCAAAACGAGTAAAAACAAATGAAAAACGCACAAAGTTTGCAAAATTGGCAGTTTCAGTCCCTCAACTTTCATAAAATGACAAATCTAGTCCCTGGATATTCAAAATATAGAAAATTATCACCAAAGGTCCTTTTGAAATCATAAGTTGTCATATTTAGTCCTTTGGTGAAAAATTGGAAAAGTTTTGGAAATTTACAAAATCAGTCCCTGGAGTTTCAAACTTTGGCAGATTTAGTCCCTGGTGGGATAATTTTGAAATAAAAATCACTTTTGGTCCCTGGGGAAGTCACAAAAGTCAATTTTAGTCCTTGGGATGAAAGTTTGGGAAATTTACATTTTTGGTCCCTTTACTTTCACATTTTACATTTTTGGTCCCCGGGATTTAAATTATGGAAATATTAACTTTTATGGTCCTTGTATTATTGAATATTGAAAATGTTGGACCTTATGAGTACTTTTGTATAAGTGACATTTCAGCCCCCAAGTTTCAGAAATTACAAAAGTGGTCCTTGTGGTTTTCTACAAAATAAGCTAACAAACCAAACTACCCTTTAGCCTTACCCACCCAACCCAAGGCCTGATCCAACATATTAACCCCAAGCCCACCAAAAGGCCCACTCCCCTAAAACTAATAAACCCCATGCCAGGGTCAACGCGGGTCAAACCCACACCCTCACCCAGCTTACTGTTCATCGTCCTTAACCTTCCCCCCTAATCTCCAGGCTCTTGCTCCCCCCTCCTCTCCAATCACTCACCAACTCACCATCCCTCATAAATATACTCACCTACACCCTCACCTTCCCCCCTCCTCATTTAATGCTCCCACCAACACCTCAACTGCCCAAATCCCATTTTTCACGCCAATATAAATTTGAAGGCTGAGATTGAATTGAGCCAATCCAACGGCTGTGAAAGAGTGGGAAAGTCATGGCTTCACCTCAGGGACTATAAAAGAAAAGAAAAAGAAGAATAGAAGTAGTAGTTAATTTTTATTTTCTCTTAGTGTAGTTTTTAGGTCGATTGTATGTAATGTAGTTTTTTAGATGTTAAAATTAGTTTAAAAAGTGTGTACTCAGTCTCATTTATGTAATTCCATCTTAATTTAATATCAATTTCAGTTTACTCTTGCACAATCAGTTTTTTCCATTTTTATTTAAAATTACAAATTATTGTTAAGTTGTTACAAATTGTTGTTTGATGTTTGTTTGAACTCATTTAAGCTTAATCTTAGGCTTTCTAAAGTTTTCAGAACCTCTTAAACAGATTTGTTTCAAAATCTAGGAAAATCACAAAAATATAAATAAATAGTTAAAAAAAATAGTTATAAGCTGAGGTTACAAGCTTTTGTGAGCTCAAACCACCTCTTGATAAGCTCAGAAAGCATATTGATAGCCTCAATGAGCTTATCTCAGATCATAGACCTTCCCTTGGCCTGTGCATTTGGTTTCAAAGTAAGTCCCAACTTTACTTTTTCTGCATTCCTTTGTGATTAAGCATTCTACTTGTTCATTGCAGTTCATTTGATCTTATCCTACTTATTTGAAACTAGTTTAGCACTTGTGAGAAGCTTACTTGCTGTTTAGCTTTGTTTCTTAGTGAAACTGCCATTTATAGGGGTGTTTGGATAAGCAGATTTGGCCAAAGGTTGTTGAGGTTTGTTTGTTATTTTTGGTTTTAACAAGTTACATTAGGTATTCTTAGGTCAAAACAAGTCCCTAATCTAAGTTTTACCCAGCCATAGTCAAAAACTCATCTCCAAAGCTCCAACAGTTCACTGTTGGAGCTGTGAGTCCTCTGACCCACCCAAATCCTTTTATTAGTTGATATTTTAACTTAATTTCATTTTATAATAACTTATAATATCATATTAAATCAGTAGGATTGATCCAAAGTTGGAAAAAGTCAAGTTCTTAAGTTTTTGGAAAAAAGTCAATTGGTTCATTTTAGGTTTTTACAAAAAGTCAAGGAATTAATTGGAATTTTGTGTTTAGATTCATGCCCTGAAACTTGTTGTGGTTAAAGTCCACCACTTCATCTTTAATATCCAAGCTTTAGTTTATTTTTGAGATTTTATCTGTGGGCCCCACCTTGCCCTAAACACACCTGCAGGGGGAGACAGTCCCCTGTACAGCTGCACAGCCACCCAAACACCACCCCTTGTGGTGGTTTTCTGACCACCCAGTGGGTCCCACAGCCCCCCACCTTGCATCCTTCAACCCCCCTCCTACCAGGGTCCATGTTTTGACCCTTGGTTTGACCTCATATCCACTGGGCCCCACCTTAATCAGGCCACCAAAGTTGTCCCATTTTCTGTGTGGTAACAAGTTTCCAAGTGCTTTTTAATAGCTTATTAGCTTATTCTGAGTACCCCAAGTGTTTTTTTTTTTTTTTTGGCTTATACATGTTCCTTTAACTAGTTTCAACCAGAAACACCCAGAGTGGGTCCCACTTTAAGCCATTTTAGCTTATTTTCCATATTGGTCAACTTTGGTCAACTGTTGGCCATTTTAGCTTATATTGTGCTTATTTTTAAGTTCTAAAAAGTTTGTTTTTGCAAAAGTTTGTTGTATTTAGTTGTAAAATAGATTGGTAAAAGAAAAATCAAGAAAAACAAATTTAAAATTAAGTGATAGTTTCTATTTAATGTAATTTAATTTCAATTTTCATTTTTAAATTTTAATTAAGTACTTAGCTATTTTATATTTTTATTAAATTCCTCATATATTAAAGTAGTTATAATAATTTTTTCAGATTTTTATCTTTTCATTTAGTATTTATTAGAATTAACTTTAGTTTTATTAATTATTAATTAATAATTAGTTTAAAATAGCATAATTAGTTTTTATTAAGTAAAACCTAGTTTTTATATTTTTTATAGCTTTTATATGTTATAAAATAATTTTAGAAATTTTATTAGAATTTTTACTGTTCATTTAGTAATTTTCTTAATTTAAAATAGTTAATTAGATAATTAGTATTTAATTAGTAATTAATTAATAGAAAATCCACAAAAAGACAAAAAGACTTATTTTTATTTTTAAAACTTGTTTTTAGTTATTTTATAATTTTAGAAATTTTATTTTCACCTTTTTAGTATTTAATTAGTGTTAAATTATATTTAAGTGTTTTTAATATTGATAATTAAGTATTAAATAGTATTTAATTAGTATTAAATAATTAATTAGTGTAAAAATTTATTTTCTTTTTCTAAAAATTTTCTTTTACCTTTTAGTTTGTAAAAAATTCATTTTCACCCCCTGGGTGTTTTCAGATTTCAATTTTTACGTTTTATCTCGTACGTTTACGTTTTATTTAAACGTAACGTACGCGTTTTTAAGTTTTAAACGTTTCTGGGTTTTCAAACTTTCCAGTCTTGTTTATATAGCTTATTTAAGCTATTCTCATTGTAGATTCCGTAGCTCAATCAATCACAAACCCTTTTTCCATCCAAATTCACCCGATCACGAAACCGTTTTGATCACAATTCACACCTCGTCGGGACGTACGACCCGGGGAAACCTTATACTTCCGCGGAGCATTGATCTAGGCTGTCTGACTTTGTTGACCATTCCCTGGTCAGTTTAGGTTGACGGTTTGGCATCAATCAACCGTAATCGAATCTAATTATTGTTAAAAAATGTTTATAATCTTTAATAGTTTTAAGTTATAATAGAATATTATGGTCATAAATTCAAACTAATTCAAAATCGAGAAAACATTTTAGCTGAAAATATAAATTTATTTCTTATGGAAATCAAATAATATTAAAAAAAAGTTATATACGGAGTATGGAAGTTATATTTGGAGTTAGCTAATTTAAATGTGAAAATGACAACTATATAGAAATTAATAATAAAATAGTTGGTCAAGAATGTTATATTTATCAAAAGGTATTTTAGTAATTTAGCGATGCTTAAAGCATAACAAATCATTAGTAAAACCTCATGGGTACGGATTGAGCGCCTTTCACTGCATGATTAACAGCCAGTAAAACATCATAAACCTATGGGAAATAAAACAAGTTCAAGTATCGATTTATCTCATGGCGTTTCCAGGCATAACATCACCATAACCTAATCCAAAATTACTCACTTTTAATCCACCAAAATTTCAATTACTTTAAAACCCACTTCCAAAATCACCTATTCATCATTTCCCCCAATTAATATCATCAAATCAAAAACCCTAATTTTCAATTATTTTTTAATCCTTTTTTAATAAATCCCTATTTTCTTTTTTTCATTATCACTACTAGTGGAGATCATGGGAAGCCAGCGATCCAAGGAAGATAGGTACAGAAGATCTCAATTTCAGTGTTTGTCACTAATCTCCCAGAACAATTCAATGCAAAGGATCTTTGGAATACATGTAAGCATAGTTTTAAAAATCGCGCCTAAGGCGCGCCTACTCCCTAAATCCCACGAGGCTCCAGCCTTTGGGATTTTTTTAGATCGAGGCTCACGACATGCATGAGTCCCATAAAAATCGCAGCGCCTTGGGGATTTTTGCGCTTTAGCGCCTTGGGGATTTGTGCGCCTAGAAGATGTAACGGGGTTTTGGCCCTTTTTTCTTAATAGTAAGATACATTTTGGGCTTACATGATATATATATATATATATATATATATATATATATATATATATATATATATATATATATATATATATATATATATATATATATATATATATATATATATATGGCCCTTTAAGTTATAAAGTATCTAATAACCCTAATATTTAGAAAATAACTAAAACACACAATCAACAAAGAACTATACTTTTTTGTAATCTAATGTCTAAGAATACTAGCTTATTAACAGATACAAATGTTGTTTCTTTAGTGTGAAGTGTTACCAAACAAACATAGTTTTTTTGTTGTTGATAGTTGATAATTTGATACATGGTAATTTGTTAAATTTTATAAGTCATAAACTCATATATTGTACTGTATATTCAAGAATTTAGGGTAGTTCATGAGTTTTGATATGTTGCATACTTAATATTTTGGGTTTAAATGCAATGTAATAACTATTAAGAGGCATTATACATTGAATATTGATATTTTTGTGTTATTTAAGCTGCATAAGTTGTCACATATGTTATAAAAAAACCTAAATGTATAGTGCGCCTCATATTTATGAATCCCGTGCCTTGATTTGCGCCTCGACTCGAGGCTCTTTGACCCTCTTTGCGCCTTAGTGCGCCTTGAGCTTTTCAGAACATTGCATGTAAGCAATACGGGCATGTCGTTGATACTTTTATTCCAAACAGGAGATCGAAATCAGGAAAAAAGTTTGGTTTTGTGCGATTCATTAAGATATTTGATGCGGAGAGATTGGTAAATAATTTATGTACGATTTGGGTTGGACGTTTTAAACTCCATGCAAACATTGCTAGATTTCAGAGATCACCTATGAATAAAGATAATACCCAAACTAATGATAAGTATGGGGAGAAGAGATACAATACAGGTGACTTCAAGAAAGATATAGGGGCTAATGGTTTTGTTAACTCGTATGCCTATGTTGTTAAAGGAGGACATAAGCACTAATACAAAAAGTTCTATTGGTCACGCATGGTCGATTTTGAAATGTCACACTGTAACATTTATACGTGACTAAATGTACCAGAATAAAATGAACAACCTCACTTGATCCGACTTGTGTGACCATTTTGGAATTCTATTGTCACATATTTGAATATTTATGTGACTAGAGGTAACTGGAAAAAAAAATTTGGATTATTTAGTCACTTTTAATTCGAGACGTGTGACAGATAAAAATGAGCTCGAAACATTAGTCACACTATAGATATACATTTATGACAAATATATGTCACACAATTTAAAGGTGTGACCAAAATAGATATATGGTCACATGAGATAATTGTGTATGTGGCTAAATTATATAGTCAAGTTTGTCACACATTATTTAAACATGACTGCTATTCCTTACTGAATATTTAGCCACATAGCGTTTGAAATGTGTGACAACGGAAAAGTAAGTTTGAAGCGTTAGTCACGATATGCATTTAATAGTGACAAATATATGTCACACAGTTGACGAGTGTGACCAAATGTCATATATGGTCACACTAAACCATAGAAACATGATTAAGTGTAACTAAAATTCGATACATATGGTCACGTAAGTTAATAAGTGTATCTAAAGTTTAGTGTGTGTTTGCTTGCCAAATCCTAATGTGTATAGTCACACTTAATTGAAGCACGATCATGTAACTATATGCTTTACAATAGTCACACCATATCACAAATGTGTATCTAAATGATGTTTATGGCCACATTATAAGGGTATTTTATATGACCAATACATTCAAAATAATCACATTGTGAAATATTCATGTGACTATTATTTATAGCAAAGTGTAAAGTCATGAGTTATCATTAACCTTGATATTAGTCACATTGAGTTTTTGTGTGACTAAATCATAGTCATATTTTGTCACACATTACTTAAGCGTACTCACAATTCGATAAATATGGTCACACATTTCTGATAACTTATGTAATTTGATATTCACTTAATTGAGTTCAGTCTATTAGTCATGACTGCATATTGACTAGTTTTTCAACCACTGTTTTTTCAACAAATTGTGCCTAAAATTGAGAATCTTTCATTCTAAACACTGTTTTTTTTCAACTCTGCACTATATAAAGGCATAACCACATACATGAAAACTGCATATACAAGACAACTGTAACAAAAATATGCAGGGTGTTTACTACTACTAGTACATAGTTAATAGTGCTAGTACACAGTTTATGCTGCCAGAAGTTATAGTTTTGTATAATCTGGAATCCTTTAAAAGAGTATTCATGAACTAAACAATTAACACAACAACAACAACAACAACAACAACAACAACAACAACAACAACAACAACAACAACAACAACAACAACAACAACAACATAAATCCTTTAAAAGAGTATTTGCAGCAAAACAAAAGCTTAAATAGGTTCTGCAGACAAAAATAAATCCCTAAACAGAGTGTTACAGCTTGAGAATGACACGTGCTTCACTTTGATTTTCGTGTAACAATACCTTCGCAGTCGGTTCGATAGTAGGCATCTTTTGCTTGTGGATTTATTCGCGGCAATATGTTATCATTTTGCTCGTGAATGACTGTACTAAATTCCTCATCGACATTGTCATACGTATCTTTGTAATTCTTGGTAGGTGTTTTAAATACAATAGACAATTTTTTATCTGCATGGTCTTTCACATAAAACACTTGTCGTGCTTGTGAGGCTAATATGAACGGATCATTCTTGTGGCCTAAATTATTCAGGTCTACCAATGTGTAACCAAGAGTATCGCGTTTGACCCCACCATGTTTTGAATTAACCCAATCACATTCGAAAAGAGGAATTTTCCTGAAACGGTAATCTAGTACCCATATCTCTTGTAAAATCCCATAATAAAATGCTTTTCTTGTGGTTGCAACTTCTTTGGATATGTGAAGATCTGCTACCTCAACACTAACCCCACTGTTCTGGTAAACTATGCCATCATTACTTTTCGTACGAAATGTATACCCATTGATGTTATATGACTCGTATTTCACTACGTTGGCGCGTGGTCCAAATGATATCCACCTCACAGTTTCTGATACACTATCTTTGGATATCGCTAACTCTCTCTCAACCTGAATTTCATTACAAGTATATATTACCTTTAAATTGCAGGAACAACTCACTTATATTTATCAACAAACAAACAAGTAGTATAAACAACATACGAGTAATTACCTCTTCGCGTAACCACTTAGCAAAAGATTTAGCGTGCTCATTCTCCAGCAATGCCATTTTTCTACCCGGGTATTTTGTTTTCAAAAGTCGCTTGTGTCGGCTGAAACAAAACAATGTATTTGATTATTATATTTGATACAACATTTTAAGCAACGAAATAGACATGTGTTAGTAATACTTACTCGACATACAACACAATTTCATCTGTATTCTGTATTACATACAAATGTGCTTTCTGAAAGACATCTCTGGTAAGTACATTTGTTTTGCCGGCCGTCAATGGCTTTCCATCCTCATTTTCATTGATTACATGTTTATCAGGTGGGATACCAATAGTTTTCATGGTTTTATGATACTCGCTAAAAAACTCTATTGTTTCTTCCGCGATAGTCTCCTCAGCAATGCATCCCTCTGGTCTATTTCTGTTTCACACATGTCCTTTAATAACCTTCATACATCTTTCGAAGGGATACATCCACCGAAAGCATACAGGACCACATAATTTTACCTCCCTAGTTAGGTGCACTGTCAAGTGTATCATAATATCAAAAAATGAGGGAGGAAAGAAATTCTCGAGAAGGCACAGTGTCACAACAAGTTCTTGTTGCATCATATCTAGTTTTTGCAAGATGATTTATTTCCTACATATAGCTTTAAAGAAAAAGCAAAACCTGATAATAGCAAATCGTGTGGGTGGGTGCATGATTGAACGTATAGCAATGGGCAAAAACTCTTGCATTAGCATGTGATAGTCATGCGATTTAAGGCCAATGAGCTTCTTATCATTTTGGCTGACCAAACTAGAGAAATTTGAACAATAGCCTTGTGGTACCCTGATGTTGCTTAACGTTTCACAAAAGATGTCTTTTTCAGCATTCGTTAACGTGTAACCTGCTGGAGGTAGTGTTGTTTTGTCTGCTTCTTTCCTAGCAAACAACTCTTTTTTTGTCCCCAACTCTTCCAGATCCAATCGAGCATTCATTCCATCTTTTGTCTTTCCAGGAACATTTAGCAAAGTTCTGACTAGACTCTCAGCAACATTCTTTTCTACATGCATGAAGTCAATACAATGTGGAACAGCATTATGTCTCCAATACCTTAGCTTTCGATACCAAATGTTGAATTTTTTCCAATATGGTTCATTTACTTGGCTTGCACTACCCTCTGCTTCTGTTCTTTTCCTTTTCTACGTTGTAATCTTCCCACCACTGCCTCTCGTATCTTCTTGGTTATTCGAGGTGTTATTCTTTGTTCGTTTTCCTTTTACCCACTTATTTTCAATTAGTTGTACATCGTTGTATACTTGTTCCCCAGTCAATGGAGTTGGAGCAAGCTGAAAATCTTCTTTCCCATTAAACACCGCCTTTTGCTTTCTGAACACATGGTTGTATGGTAGATATCGTTTGTGTCCAGCATAACTTTGCTTAGATGAGGCGGAAATTCTAACACAGTGTGTATCTTTCCTACATACAACACAACCTTTGAATCCACTGTATGGGCAGCCACATAATGTACCAAGTGCAGGGTAATCATTTATCGTCCATAACACAACGGCACGCAGTTTAAACATTTCTTTTGTACAAGCATCATATGTATCAACCCCATCCTCGAATAAGGTATGCAGATCATTAACCAACGGTTCTAAAAATACATCGATAACATTTCCCGGGTATCCCGATATCAATACCGAAAGCATGATAAACTTTCTTTTCATACACAACCATGGAGGAAGGTTGTATATGACAGATAAAACTGGCCATACACTGTGATGCCTAGTTCCTAAGTTGACGTCAACCCCATCAGCCGATATTCCTAGCCGTAGATTTCTCGGATCTTGAGCAAAGTTGGGGAATTTTTCATCTATGGTACGCCATGCCTGTGAATCTACAGGGTGACGTAAAACACCATCTGTTACCCTTCTTGTAGCGTGCCATCTTAGATCTTCTGAAATACTCTTTAACTTAAAGAGTCGTTGCAGTCTTGGTATAATTGGAAAGTACCACATGACCTTTGCCGGAATGTTTTCATACACTTTACGTGTCTTATTATCCACCTTCCATCTTGATATCCCACAAGTTGGACAAACAATCAACTCCTTGTTAGTCTTCCAGTAAAGAATGCAGTTGTTGCTACATACATGTATCTTTTCGTATCCTGATCCCATCATTCTCATTAGTTTTTTTGGCCTGATAAGTTTTTTCAACCATTTCGTTACCAGCAGGTAGCATTTTTTTTTATCAATCCTAGTAATTCAGTAAAGAACTTATCAGAAGCTCCATACTTACCCTTCAAGTTGAGTAGTTTAACTATTGCGGACAACTTTGTGAAGTCAGGACATCCTTTATAAAGTGGCTTCTCCGCGTCTAATAATAGATTTTGAAACTTGGCAAGGTCATCCTCATCAAAATTTTCTTTCGTAGCATTAACCATTTCTTCTGTTGCTGGGCCATCTGTTGGAATTTCTGAATGTGACTCCATGTCGAAATACTTGTCGTCAACAAACTCTGTTTTGCATTATCAGGTATTTGGGTTGTTGTTGCTTGCTCATCCTTTTCTCCATGTTTATCCCATTTTCTGTATCTAAGATTAATCCCGTAGTAGAATAAATGGTACTCCACGTCATCCACTGCTTGCTCTATTTTGTTTAAACATGTGGTACACGGACATGGCATCTTAAGCTGTCATATATTAACTCGTGGGTCGATGTTCTTCATCTTCTGAAAGTTATGTAGTGCATACTTAATAAACGCTGCTACTCCATCAATATATTCTTTGTTGGTCCTACAAGTTGTCATCCAAGACTTGTCCATGCTATTATTGTTGAGGTCAAATGATATCGTATATATCCTACAAGTTACAAGTTAAACCAATATAAGCATATATGAAGATTTAGATTGATGAAGTTCCAATGTCAAGTCACAAGTGTCTAGCTAATTAATAAGATAGGTTTACAATAAGAATTGCAACAACACAATGGAATGAATGTATTGGGCATCAATCTAATTAAGCTTCAAATGTCAAATATGAAAACGTGTATTAAGAAAAATGTGTAAATTACAACATGTTATCTTTATTGTGTTGTTGGTTAATTAAACGATTCAGCCAAAAACACGATAAGTTAACATTACCAAAGAAACAAGAAACCAACAAATCCAAAACAAATAAAATATACAACGAAAATGAATAATAAGTTAAAATTCCAACATAATGAATTCCTAATTCAAAAAAGTACCTAATTTATGTCTAAATGAACCTCCCTCCGTTGTTGATGGCCGGACCGACAAGTGATATGATGGATGGTGACTGGTGAATGGTGGCTGTGATGTGACTAGTGATTAATTGGTGATATATTGGTGATTGGTGATTGGTTATTGGTGATTGGTTATTGGTGATTGTTGATTGGTGGCTGTGCGTGGTGATTGGTGAGAAATGTGAGAAACGTGGGTGGAGATGGAAATGGGTGGAGGGAGAATTCGAAATTTGGTAAAAAAAATATAGAGGGCTTTTCAAAAATTTTGGGGAGGACATACCAAAAAAGGGAGCCACAGATATTTTATATTCCTCTTATAGACTATTTTTATATTCATCTTATAGACTATTTTTTCATTTTGTTACAAAATCTAAACAACTAAACTATAGAAACTAACTAGGATGGAATTAGGAAGGGTGTTTGTTTAGTGGAAATGTAGCCAATAAGGGATATTTCTCCATGGTTGCCTAGATGTTAGCATGTAGTTGCTAAGTCTAGAAGAATGGTGGATTTTGAATCAGCTAGTTTCGTGATTCGTGAATGATTGTGTAGAATGTATATGTTATATTGTATCAGTCAAATGAGTGTGTTCAATTTGACTGCTTGTATAATCTTTGTAAGTTGCTGGTTCCTTAATTAATAAAATTCACTATTTCAGGAAGGAAAAAAAAGTGTAGAAACTGATATGGGCATTCCGAAGATCAGATACAGAGAAGAACATACAATCCAAATCTCTACAGCAGTTGTAATCTCACAAAAGGTGAATTATATTACTTACCAAAAGTTTTTTTACAACATTAACAATTACTGATATGGGCATTCCTAAGATCAGATACAAAGAATAACATACAATCCAAACCTCTACAGCAGTAGAAACTTGGTCTTGTTGTACCACTTTAGCCATTTCTTCAACATTACTAGTAGCATCAGTTTCTCCCAAAAGTGGGGTGAAAGTTTTATATGCAGACTGGCTTGAACCTTCACAACATCTTCTGGCCAATCATGATCCATTGGGACGAGCATTTGCTAGGGATGAATGATTATAATTCTTGACAGAACTATAAATACATTAGTCGCCAACGAAGACTAGCCACAATGGAACATGATTGACCTGAGTACTAACTAAACAAGCTATATAACACAAATAATCTAATTAATTTGCAAACATATCCATACATCTATTTCAAGCAACCCTTAATAATCCATCCGAACCCTTAATAATCCATCCCAAACACTCTATAACATCTAATCGCTACAATAAGAATCAAGCAACCCTTAATAATCCATCCGAACCACACAAAAAATCATAACCTAATCAACTTAAAAATCTTATTAGAATACAATTAAAAAACTAATACATGAATGACTTGATAAACACCCAAATGGATGCCTGGAATGATGATAAAACAATCAAGCTAGCTCTTATATAGCGCGTTTATTTTGATTATTTATTGCTTGATTTCATTTTGATAAAACAATCAAGCTCTTATATGGATGCCTGTAATGATGATAAAACAATCAAGCTCTTAAAATAAAAACACAAGATTATGACATACTTAAAAACCTAAATCATATTTATTACTATTAAAGATTAAGGAGGGTGATTACATGTACCAGCTGTTCCTTCAAAACAACAACCAAAAAGATAACAAGCTAAGGAACCACCAAACCCAACCAAAAAGTCCCTACTTAAACAACCATTTAACTGGAGCTCTGATCATAATAATCCATATCAGTAATGGCTTCCTCCTTCTTGGATACCAGAGCACGAAGGTTAACCAAAATGGCCGAAAGGGACTCCAGCAAACGGCGCTCCATCACTTGAACCTCCTCAAGGGACTCATAACCATCAGCAGCAGCTTCTTCTTCATCAAAGTTAAGATCAAAAACCTCAGCCATTCTCTCGATGCGCTTATCAACACTTATCCGCAGCTCATCACGCTTCTCACCCAAACACTGGATCATTACTTCATTTAGAGGAATTTCTTGACTGAATAGGAACTTGAGACATTTGTGAAGTTTATCAGACCCACACAAATCTTTCAGTTCATCGAGATTAGGAGATCCAGACATGTTTTTAGATGATGATTTGATAAAGGTTAAGTAAGAATTTGTGTTTTTTTGATGATGATTTATGTGGCTAGGGATGAAACTTATAGATACAGTAATTAATTAATAATCTACACTTCAATCTAATATATGTGGCTGTGTAAACTAAATCATTGCAAAAAGTAATTACAGAGTACTAATTCAAAGTATTGAGTCTTCCCATGCAGTCTGTTCATGTTCTCATGCATATCAATCAAATCACTATTTAAGTTTTTAATATGTAAGTCTTAATTAATGTATAATTTAGTCCAAATTATGACACTCTAGTAATTAAAGGTAATTTGTACTTTATTTGATACAACATCAAATTCAAAATATATATAACATGTTAAAAAGATTCTGATATATGAATAACTATATTTTAAATGCTCACTACATTTAATGCTTATGATAAAGATGACTAAAAAAAAAGATGGCGGTGGTGGTGGTGGTGGTAGTAGTGGTGGTGGTGGTGGTGGTGGTGGTGGCTGGTTTTGGCTAGTGGTGGTGGTGGTGGTTGTGGTGGTAGTGGTGGTGGTGGCTGGTGGTGGTGGTTGTGGTGGTGGTGGTGGTGGCTGGTAGTGGTGGTGGTAGTGTGGTGGTGGTGGTGGTAGTGGTGGTGGTGTGGTTGTGGTGGTGGTGGTGGCTGGTGGTAGTAGTGGCTAATGGTGGTGGTGGTTGCTGCTACTGGTGGTGGCTGGTTGTGGTGGTGGTGGTGGTGGTTGGTGGTTGTGGTGATGGTGGCGGGTGGTGTGGTAGTGGTGGTGGTGGTGGCTGGTGGTGGTAGTGGCTAATGGTGGTGGTGGTTGCTGCTGCTGGTGGTGGCTGGTTGTGGTGGTGGTGGTTGGTAGTTGTGGTGGTGGTGGTGGTGGTAGTGGTGGTGGCTGGTGGTGGTGGTGGTAGCTAATGTTGGTGGTGGTGGCTGGTAGTGGTGGTGGTGGTGTGGTAGTGGTGGTGGTAGTGGTGGTGGTGGTGTGGTAGTGGTGGTGGTGGTGGTGGCTGGTTGTGGCGGTGGTGGCGGGTGGTGTGGTAGTGGTGGTGGCTGGTGGTGGTAGTGGCTAATGGTGGTGGTGGCTGGTTGTGGTGGTGGTGGTGGTGGTGGTGTTTGGTTGTTGTTGTGGTGGTGGTGGTGGTAGTGGTGGTGGTGGTGGTGGCTAGTGGTGGTGGTGGTGGTGGTGGTAGTGGTGGTGGTGGTGGTGATGGCTGGTGGTGGTGGTGGTTGGTGGTGGTGGTGGCTGGTGGTGGTAGTGGCTAATGGTGGTGGTGGTTGCTGCTGGTGGTGGTGGCTGGTTGTGGTAGACCCGAATAAAATTATAACCGATTTAATGAGACCGAACTAATCCAACAAAACGATTTACACGTTTAGTCCATTTTCATCCGTTTCAGTACGTTTTTACCCATTTTTGTTTGTTTTTACACGTTTTTTATGCATGTGATATGACCCGAATAAAATTATAACCGATTTAATGAGAACGAACTAATCCAACAACACGATTTACACGTTTAGTCCCTTTTCATCCGTTTCCATACGTTTTTACCCATTTCTGTTTTTTTTTTACACGTTTTTTATGCATTTGTTATGACCCGAATAAAATTATAACCGATTTTTTAGAAACTTTTTGAGTCTTTCTTTTATAACTTTGACCTTAAGTATTTGTATTTGTGTTGTATAATATTTGATGAAAATACATTTAAATTAAAACACAATTCATCCATCTAAAAGTATTATATAACACAAGATAGAAAACTTAAGGTGAAAGTTGTAAAAGAAAAACTTAAAGGGTAAAACAACAACAATATTAATACTTAGTATTTATCATCATCTATGATTACTGTTTTAACTTTTAATTACTCTCCTCGGTTTTCTGATCGAAGAAGCCGCCTGACTCAATAGTACTCATGATCTTGGAGAAAAGAAAAGTATTTTGTGTTCATAAGTGAAATTTTTTGAAAATAATTTACAAGAATTTGGAGCCAAAATTTCGATCCAAAATTTTTAAATCACCTAATTATTTGGCATTTAACATAAATAAGAGCCCATATTTATGAAAATACTCTGTTTTGTCTCCTAATTAAACTAAACACTGCAACCAAAACAAAAAAATCAAATCTTCAATCACCATTACTCTCCAAGCCAGAATCATTTTCTTGTACACATTGTTGCTCAAGAGTTGTCATGGATATGGTTGAACACGTTGATACTGATATTTTGCTTCCAGATAATGAAGCTGATGTTAACACAATAGAGTATGAGGACGAAACATATGCTTCATCTGATGAAGAAAATGACAACCAATTAAATAGAAAAATATCTAATAGGGGCATAACCAGGCTAGCTAAGCTTCACCTTCGATATGGCCATCCTGGTCAAGTAAAGCACAAGGTAACCATCGATGCATTGAATAGGGTACAGGGTTAAACAGAGCACTGTTTGCGAGTTTTTTAGGAGATGCGGTTTGTGAGCACATAGGTTTGAAGGTTCTATCCTGGAAGAAGGTGGATAAAGAATCAAGACAAAAATTATGAGATGAAATCACGGTACATATATACTAATTTTTAACCCAATATATAAGTTTAATTTATCAATTATCTACAACTAATTAAAAACATTGTGTTAATCTTTGCAGTGATATTTTGATGTTGACGTGACATTCAAAAAGGTGGTAATGAATCGTCTTGGTCAACTGCTAAGGAATTCAGAATGAAACTCAGGGAAAAATACATATTGCCCAACCTAGATACACCTGAGAAAATGAATGAAAGGCCGGAAAAGTATAGTACAATTGTGACACAAGAACAATTGGTTGAGTTTGTAACCTACACAACCACCAATGAATACAAGGTTTTAATTAGTCATCTTTATTTAGTTTATATGTCCTTTCATAATTTTTAGTTTGCAGCATTACCGCATATCTAAATGCCTTATGATTTTCTGTTTTTTAGGAGAAATCAGATAAAGCTAAACTGTCGCGTTCCAAAATTATTCATCAGCATAAAATGGGACGAGGTGGATATGTTTATGTTAAAGAGAAAATGATAAGGTTATACATATTGTTTGTTTTACTAATTGATCAGAATCAATTATCTTGGTTTAACTTTACATATATGTGTATGCACTTGATGTCCATTAGATCGAAAAAAAAAAGAAATTGAAGCAGATGTTGAACCGCCGCGTGGTGTATTGTGGGTCAAAGGAAGGCAAAACAAAGATGGAGAATCTCCAGATGCTGAGATTAGTTCGGTGGCAGATAAACTTGTAAATTTGACTGCAAATTCTATTATTATGCTTATATACCAGCAGCATTAACTTTGTACTAGCCGTACTAACTTGTATACTCGCAGTACTAACTTTTAATACCAACAATTCCCATATTTTTTTGCAGAGAGAAGCTGATGAAAAGATCAAGGAAGGAACCTTGGCTGTTGATGATGGCACTGATGCCATGACAACTGTGTTTGGTAAGAAAAAGGGAGGTTATGCAAGAGGAGTGGGAAATGGAGTTACATATAAGAGGTATTTTAATCTTCCTCGAACCAGAAAAGAAACTGATGAAAGAATTGAGTTACTTCAAACTCAACTTGATAATGAGAGAAGCGAGCGTAAAAAAAAGATCTAATGCTCAAGAAACTGTCCACCGAGATGTCACAAAAAGATGACCAAGTCAAGCAATTGTCCGCTGAGATGGCAGATACAAAAGGAATGGTTTCTAAAATGCTGAGTATTTTGAGTTCAAAAGGGATTAAGTTGGATATGCCATCTCAATTTCCATTAGACTCAGATGTAAGCCATTTTTTATTTTGTTAACAATTTCATTTTCTAATGCTAAAACCAATGTATTTCTTAATATAATTTAATTATATTGCAGGTGACGACTCCAATGGCCATTGATAATATAGTTATCAGCACTAATGATCATCAGGTGGTCGACGGAACTCAGTCCAGTGTTGGTGTACGTACACGTGATAAAGATGTGATAATTCAGAAGAAGCCTACAGCTGGGATTGAAACTTTGGAACCGGTAATGGAAACAATGGTAAGGAGTAAAACATTATCCCCCTTTGATTTTTTAATTTTACTTACATGACTAATGTACCGTGTTTTATATATACATATAGGAACGTGTTAACAATGTTAAGAAAACACCAAAGACACGACAAAACGGGTTTGCAGATTCCCAATCGCAAGGAGATGCATCTCCAACAAAAGAACTACCAAAAGTAAGTATTTCATGCAACATGTTTCTTGTTATTTTATTTTTAAAATAATGTACCATGTTTTATATATACGTATAGGAACCTGTTACAAAAGTTGTACCTAAGAAAACGGGTAAGTCACGAAGAAATGGGTCTCCAGCTTCCCTATCGCAGGATAATGTGTCTCCAACAACACAAGCACAAGTATGTATTTCAACATGTTTCTTCTTGTTATTCTTAATTTTGTTTAAATAATTTCTGATATATACGTATGCAAAAATTCTTTTTTTTAGACAATCAATTGCAAACTGTGGCATGTACAGAAATCAAATATTGTTGCTTTGGGTCGCATACACAACATTCCAGGAAAACAAATGATACATAACAAACCACTCCCGAATGATTGCTACAAAGTCTCAATTGATAAATCGTTAGTGGATGCAGCATGCATACCAGACATATTAGGGAATCTTGGGTTAAAAACAGTTAGGGAAGGCTTGAATTGTTTCTTTGCATGGCCAAAGGAACAAGTTATTCTTGCTGATCATGAGGAGGTACATACATGTGTTTTTTCAACCTATATATATATATATATATATATATATATATATATATATATATATATATATATATATAATTCTTCATATTAAATTCAATGTTTGATACAAGCATCTTTTGTTTACTATAGGTTACACCACCAACTACGAAACCAAAAGTTAGTGAACCGATTCCTGGACCAAAACTACAACCGAAGCGCAAAAGTTATGTCTCTAGTGCAGAAGTGCAAAAGCAAGCTAGGGGTCCGGGGAAGATTCAAAAGGTTTTAACTTATAGTAGTTAACAATTTCATTACATGCGACATTAAAATTTTATATATATTTTGTTCATTTATATACATTCGAATTGTATGGAATTTGAAATTGCTTTTTGTTTTTAATTCTGTTTTATTTATATACTAGCAGTTTTATTTCTCTGATCCAGCAGTAGTAACTCTGATCCAGCAGTAGTAACTTAGTACTAGCAATACTAACATCATTAGTCACTCTTTTCTTTAATTCGATGTGTGACTAAATATTACCAAATGCCACACGAATTAACAATTCATGTGACCATTGGATTAACATTAGTCATACAGAACACACATGTCTGCATTTTAAACAGCATATGGTCACACTTATTAACACTTTTGGCCACTGTTTGCTTAATTGTATGTGACTAAAACCTAAAAAAAACATGCGTTGTGTGACTAAATATTACAAAAGGCCATACAAACATAAAATTCATGTGGCCATTGGATTATCAATAGTCACACAAAATACACATTTCTTCATTTTAAACAACTTATGGTCACACTTATTAACGATTTTGGCCACTGTTTGCTTAATTGTATGTGACTAAATACCAAAAAGAAACATGGTTTGTGTGACTAAATATTACAAAAGGCCACACAAACATAAACTTCATGTGGCCATTGGATGATCAATAGTCACACAAAATACACATTTCTTCATTTTAAACAGCTTATGGTCACACTTATTATCGCTTTTGGCCACTGTTTGCTTAATTGTATGTGACTAAATACCCAAAAGAAACATGCTTTATGTGAATAAATATTACAAAAGGCCACGCAAACATAAACTTCATGTGGCCATTGGATGATCAATAGTCACACAAAATACACATTTCTTCACTTTAAACAGCATATGGTCACACTTATTCACACTTTTGGCCACTGTTTGCTTAATGGTATGTGACTAAATACCCAAAACAAACATGCTTTGTGTGACTAAATATTACAAAAGGCCACGCAAACATAAACTTCATGTGGCCATTGGATGATAAATAGTCACACAAAATACACATTTCTTCACTTTAAACAGCATATGGTCACACTTATTCACACTTTTGGCCACTGTTTGCTTAATGGTATGTGACTAAATACCCAAAACAAACATGCTTTGTGTGACTAAATATTACAAAAGGCCACGCAAACATAAACTTCATGTGGCCATTGGATGATGAATAGTCACACAAAATACACATTTCTTCACTTTAAACAGCATATGGTCACACTTATTCACACTTTTTGCCATGGTTTGCTTAATGGTATGTGACTAAATACCCAAAACAAACATGCTTTGTGTGACTAAATATTACAAAAGGCCACGCAAACATAAACTTCATGTGGCCATTAGATGATCAATAGTCACACAAAATACACATTTCTTCACTTTAAACAGGATATGGTCACACTTATTCACACTTTTGGCCACTTTGTGTTAAATTGTATGTGACTAACTCCAAAAAAATAACACCCATTGTGTGACTAAATCATCACAAACGTCACATTTATTCTATATTCATGTGGCCATTGGATTATCAATAGTCACACAAAATACACATTTACTTGAATATATCATCTCAAATGTCACATATATTATATATTTATGTGGCCAAAGGACGAACAATAGTCACTCTCAAAAAACATTCGTGTGACTATAAGGTGTTTACGGTCACTGATAATGACTAATCCAACAAAACTTGTGCCTAATTTGTCACACATATTCGGGGTTTTGTCACTCTTTTTTGATGGAAAAGGCCACGAACTCAACAATGTGACCATATGCCACCTACGGTGGCGGGACCTTTTATCACACATGACGAAAAAAACGTGCGTGACTATAAGCATATCGTCACACATTTTTGGCTTGACCAATAGCACTTTTTGTACCAGTGAAGGCTATGAATGAGGAGACCCATTCTACACCAGCTTTGGTGTTGGATGAGACATGCTTGAATCAATAAGATATCTCTAATTCTTTGATGGGTAAAGTGAAAGAATTCGCTTCTTTATCTAACTTAATGTTGGTTTTGGTAAATGAAGGCTTTGATAACATTGAAATCAAGTACATGGGCGGGTACTGGGTGATGTTAAAATTTCAATCAGAAGCATCAAAAAAGTTGTTTCAGGTCAATGTGGCGGTTGGTACTTGGTTTTCTCAGTTGCAACAAGCATCAATGGAATTTACTACTGATGGGAGAGTTGAATGGGTGGAAATCGAAGGAATTCCGTTTAAAATATGGTCTGAAAACACAGTTAAGCGTATTGCTTCTAAATGGGGAGTTTTATTACATGTTGATGATCAACAGGATGATTGCTTTCACAGGAAGTGTATTTGCATCAGTACGAATGCCGTCATGAATATTTTTGAATCATTTAAAATTATTTATCATGGTAAGGTATTCTGGATTCGCGCTAAAGAAGTTCCTGGATGGGTGCCTGATTTTATGGATGATAACGAAGAGGATAATGACACTGACGATGAGACTAAGGATGGAGATTCAAAAGAAGAAAATGTGGGAGCGAAGAGCTGTTCAATTTCTGAAGGAGAAAGTGATAGGGAAGAGATTCCGGAAACAATGTTTGAGGAGAATATTCATAAACATATGGGGGAAGAACCTTTGTTGGACATGAGGATAGACAGTCAGCGGATCCATTTAACATTTATGATCTTCTCCACAAGAAACATGATGACAAGAAAAGAAAAAAAAATAATGTAGAGGAGAGTTTGAAATACCCTCCAGGTTTTACACCTTCAGGTGCTACAGAAGAGCAGGTCAACAACGATGATGAGTCTAAAAGGGAGAGTGATGAATGTTCACAAAGGCACAACGATGAAGAGATAGATACAGGCATGAAGAAGGATTGTTCGAAAAAGAGTTCAAAGGATGATGCAGCGGAATCAGTTTGTTCTGGTTCTTTTATAAAATCAGGAATTCCATGTTCAGGGGGCTCTATGTTACAATTGATGGATGACTTGGTGAAGGTGGGACTAATAATGGGTTACAATATGGAAGGGTGTATGAAAAACATGGAAGTGATTATTGAATCTCAAGGAGCAAATACTGTTTTTAGATGAATTTTTTATCGTTGAATATCCAAGGCCTTGCCCAAAAGGCTAAAAAAGATTGGGTAAATGAGTTGTGTGTGAAAAATAAGGTGAATTTTCTATCACTGCAAGAAACTAAAATGGAGAATCTTGAGCTTTTTAGCGTTAAGATGTGTTGGGGGTAATTATGCATTTGATTACATTCATAGTGCTTTAGTGGGCAACTCAGGTGGTATTCTTTATGTGTGGGATAAAAGGTCTTTTCATAAACTGAATGCTACAGTTTCTGATTATTTCGTTTTGATAAGGGGTGTTTGGGTGCAAAATGGTAATAATCTTTTGATTATTTCGGTCTATGCTCCTCATGATCTAAATGAAAAAAAGATGTTGTGGGATTACTTGGCTTTTGTTATTAACAATTGGAAAGGTGAGGTGGTTCTTATGGGTGACTTTAATGAAGTTCGTAATAAAGATGAAAGATTTGGTTCGGTGTTCAACAAGCATGGAGCTGATGTGTTTAATTTGTTCATATCAAATGCGGGTTTGGAGGAGGTGCCCCTAGGTGGTTGTTCATTCACATGGTGTCATAAATCAGCTACAAAGATGAGTAAGCTTGATCGGTTTCTCATTTCTGAAAATTTAATGAACTCATGTCCCTATATTTCAGCAATTACTTTGGACCGCTACTTATCTGATCACCGTCCAATATTATTGCGTGAATCACAGTTTGATTATGGCCCTATTCCTTTTCGTTTTTTCCACTATTGGTTTGAAGTAGAGGGTTTTGATAAGCTTGTAGAAGCAGGTTGGAATGAAGCACCTATGGATGATTCTAATGCTATGATCAATTTAATGAAAAAATTGAAATACCTCAAACAGAAGATACGTGTGTGGAATAACGATAAAAAGAAGACTGCTAGAAATAATAGTATAAGATTCAAAACGGAGTTAAATGATTTGGACGCTATTATAGACAAAGGTGAAGGTAATGCAGATGTTGTTAGTAAAAGGTCGAATGTTATTAAATCATTGCAAGATTTGGAAAATCTTCAATCATTGGAGGTGGCTCAAAAAGCTAAGATTAAATGGGCTATAGAAGGAGACGAGAATTCTAAATACTATCATGGTATTTTGAATAAAAAGAGGAATCAGCTTAGTATTCGAGGTGTACTAGATGATGGTAAGTGGATTGAAGATCCTTGTATGGTGAAACGTGAGTTCCTTTTTCATTTTAAGAAAATGTTTGATAAACCTGTGGAGAATCAAATTCAGTTTAGTATGAATTTTCCGCATACTTTATCTTCTGATCAACAAGCAGGTTTGGAAATTGATGTGACCAAAGAGGAGATAAAAAAAAGTTGTATGGGATTGTGGGATAGATAAATCGCCTGGGCCGGATGGATTCACGTTTGGTTTTTATCGGTGTTATTGGAATATTATTGAAAAGGACGTGGTGGAGGCTGTGAAGTGTTTTTTTCAACAAGATTGTTTTCCTAAAGGTGGCAATCCGTCTTTCGTTAGTTTGATTCCGAAAACCCCGAATGCTAATATGGTTAAAGACTTTAGACCTATTAGCTTAATCGGGAGCTTGTATAAAATCATTGCTAAGATATTGGCTAATCGTCTAGTGGTCGTCTTAGGGGATATTGTAAATGAGGTCCAATCGGCGTTTGTTGCGGATAGACAAATACTTGACGGTCCTTTTATATTAAACGAGCTTCTTCAATGGTGTAAGTCGAAGAAGAAACAATCGTTGATATTTAAGGTTGATTTTGAAAAGGCATATGATTCGGTTAGATGGGATGTTTTGGACGATGTTTTGAAAAAGTTTGGTTTTGGAGACAGGTGGTGCGGTTGGATTCAAAACTGCCTTAGATCTTCTAGAGGTTCGATTGTCGTAAATGGTAGCCCTATGGAGGAATTTCAGTTTAATAAGGGCCTTAAACAGGGTGATCCGTTATCTCTTTTCTTGTTTGTTTTGGTTATGGAAAGTTTGCATATTTCATTTCAAAGAGTGGTGGATGCAGGTATGTTTAAAGGTATTGATCTAAATCCTTTACTTCAAATATCTCATATGTTTTATGCCAATGATGCTATATTTATGGGACAATGGAGTGATTCCAATATTGACATCATAGTTTACTTTTTGGATTATTTCTATTATGTGTCAGGGATGCGTATTAACATGAGTAAAAGTAAGCTTATGGGGATTTCTGTGGAAGAGAATAAAATCGAAAGTGCAGCATCAAAGATTGGTTGTCTTATTCTTAAAACTCCATTCTCTTATTTAGGGTCAAAAGTGGGTGGGTTTATGTCACGGATCCAATCTTGGAATGAGATTGTTGATCGTGTGATAGCTCGTTTATCTAGATGGAAGATGAAGACTTTATCTATAGGAGGAAGGTTAACGCTTCTTAATTCGGTTTTAGGATCGATGCCAATTTATCATATGTCTCTTTTTAAAGTTCCTATGAAGGTGTTACAACGTTTGGAATCAACCCGCTGTCATTTTTTCAATGGAACTGATTGTCTTAGTAAAAAACCGGCATGGGTGAAATGGAAAAAAGTGTTGGCTTCTAAAGAAAAAGGTAGCCTGGGTGTCTCAAGTCTATACGCGTTGAATAGAGCACTTATGTTTAAATGGGTGTGGCGGTTTTTTGCTCAAAGTTCTTCATTATGGGCGAGGGTTATCAAATCAATTCATGGAAATGACAGGAAAATAGGAAAAAAGACCAATCCTACTTACCCGTCTTTATGGCTTGATATTGTGAAGGAGATGGACGTGATGAAAAACCATGGTATTGATGTAGTTAATTACATTATAAAAAGCTGGGAAATGGGGATGATACGTTTTTCTGGGAGGACATTTGGTGCGGGGACAAACCATTTAAAATTTTGTTCCCTCGTATGTATGCTCTAGAGGTATGCAAGAATGTGGATGTCGCGTCAAAGCTGATGCAGTCTAGCTTGGATTTCTCTTTTAGACGAGCCCCTAGGGACGGATCGGAGCAACATCAGTTTGCTGAATTGAGGGCAAAGGTTGAGGGAGTTTCGCTTGTTAATATGAGAGATAGGTGGATTTGGTCTTTGGAGGGTTCAGGGGAATTCACTGTCGCTTCGGTTAGAAAGATAATTGATGATAAAAGGCTTCCGAAAGTTTCGTATAAGACACGTTGGATTAAAGCTGTTCCTATCAAAATTAATGTTCTTGCTTGGAAGGTAAGGTTAGATTGCTTACCTACTAGATTCAACATTTCTCGTAGAGGTTTGGATATTGATTCTATTACATGTCCGATATGTGATAATGCGGTGGAATCAACTAGACATATATTCTTTGCGTGTCATGTAGCGAGAGAGATGTTTCGTAAGATATCTTGTTGGTGGGAGGTTAGTTATACGGAAGTATCCTCTTATGAAGATTGGTTAGATTGGATTGTGAACCTTCGTCTCCCTATCAAACACAAAAGGTTACTTGAAGGAGTTTGCTATGTTATGTGGTGGCATCTTTGGTCGTTTCGCAATAAAAAAATCGTTGGTTTGAAGAATCCGTCAAAGACAACGATATTTGAAGACGTAGTGTCTCGATCTTTTTATTGGTGCCGTTTTAGATGTAAAGCTTCATTTAGTTGAAATGATTGGCTTAAAACCCCTCATCATTGTAATTTATAGCTCCTTGCTATTTGTGTTTATAAAATCCGCCGTTAAAAAAAAATAATAAAAAAAAATAAAAAAAATCATTAGTATATTTATAAGTAGGAGGGATTATTTCAACAAAGATTCATTACCTAACACATTTAATACCGGCACTTGAAAATATTGGTATTTTTGAATATGTCAAATCCTCTGTTGTAAATTTTCTTTTATTGTTTTTTGATTCTTGACTATGACTAAGAATGCTTAATTTTCAAAGCACATAAATAGACTCGTTATAAGTAACAGGCAATGACTTCCACGATATATAAATATGCGGTATACCATCTTATTGAAGTCCTATTTCATCATATATACTTCAAATACGAGTATTCGACAGCACCAATTTAGCCACCTAAACACAAGAAACATTCAAGTGAGGTCAAAGTCAAACAGTATTATGACCAAGTTATAAACTTAAAATAACCCTATAAATATGACTCCCACCCCTTTATGCAAAATCATCAAATCCCACTTCATCAACTTTCTTTCCATTTAAAAGCAACAAATATGATGACACATACTATCAAAACCTTAACCGTTTTCGTGACAATCATTTTGATCTTCACGAGTTTTGAACCAAATGAAGCTTGTAGACTCCTTGATGGAGGATTTGAAGAACCGTGGATGAAGACAGGAAAACTTCTTTTAACGTCCCTACAACGAGGCACTGTTCCTACACCAGGAAATGGTTGTAGTAACACAGGTAATGGTGGCAATCCTTGCATCGGCTCAAAAAAGGTAGTTGGTCGATATGCTGGGGTCACTAGTGATGTTGCATCACCACCACCGGTGACTCGTTCATATCCTCAACAAAATGGTCAATTTGGAGCTTCCACAAAACAATTGTAGATGAAGCCCGCCAACAATGATGGCAACTGAAGATTAATACAATAATAACCATGCGTTAACCCCATGCATGCAACATTAACACCTCTAAGTAGTTACAACAATTTGAACCAAGTTTTCTCTTCATTCATTGGATTCTTTTATTTCTTATTGATATTTTAACACTAAATTAACATGGTGTATTTATTTTGATTGGTAAAAGAGTCATAGTTTCTTTTTTGACTCGCAATCTCATAGTTTACACTGAATGAATGAATGCGTGCATATATATGGACCTTTGAACAGTGGCGAACCAGGAATATATAATATGGGGAGCAAAATTTTTTTCGTCAATAGCAACAAAATACGGAAACAAAACTAGAATCGTAATAATAAATCCGAGTAATTTTACTTAGAGATGAAGGATTTATAAGGCTTTAAAGTGATGAATGTTGGGTTTTAGTATGTGGGTGTAGACATCCAAACCGGTTCCGAAACCGAAACCGAAAAAAAAAATGAAACTGAAACCGGTCGAAACCTGTTCTTCCAAGAACAGGTTCGGTTCTTCCACAAACCGGTGGTTCCTAACCGGTTCATTTTTTAGCCATTAGAACCGGTTCCAAACCGGTTTTTTCCAAACCGGTTCCAACAGATCTATTACATTTTCGAGACAGTATGCATGCATTCGAGATAGATTGGAGAAATAGAGCCAATTATATGAGTATTTGACCATCCTCAATATAACAACACTTAATAAAACTCGATCTTCAATTCAATGAAGTTTCATAATTTTCCTCAACCCACAAGACCCTATTCGTTTTCAAAGCTAATATCATTCAAATATTCAACATCAATCATAGAAACGGTTGTAATTATAGAACCGTTAAAAGCTAATCGTTCTTCAAGGTAACGAACCGTCAACATCAACTTCCTATCAACAACAAGATGCACATGAAGATGAAGTGTTTAATGAGCTAACTCAGAATCTTTTTGAGTGTTTGGAGAATGTGTTGGGTTTAATCTTGACATGTTGGTTTAGTAGCACTTTAAGTATTTTCCTTAGGTAGGATATTAAATAAATGTTAGTAGGTTGTTGGTTGAATGGGTCCTTTGTGACCAAGTCTTTAGTAACTGATATGCAACGTTGGTTTCAGTTACCTAGTTTTTAGGTTGAGTCATGTCACACGTTTCTATCTTGTAAGGCTATATATAGCCCTTTCCTTTTGTTGAATAAAGTAAGCAATTCCAGTACATCACTTTCATACATAAAAGTAGTGACTTTACTTTCATATCAGTGAGTTGAGTGTGAGGAGTGCCATCTTCAAATCTACAGAATGTTGATAACGAACACAAGGGTTTATTGCATCGTAAAATCTTCTCGGAGCTTGAAAAAGAAAGTGACATAGAAAAGTTTCTAGTAAAAAAGCTTAAGCGTACTCGAGTAAAAGTGATTTCTGAGTTTATAGAAAGATATCCGGTGAGTTCACAAGAGTCGAGCAAAATACCGACTTACTGTTAAGGTTTTATGACTGGTTTTTTTTTAACCGGTTCGACCGGTTTTTCCAAGGAACCGGTTCTAAAACCGAACTGGAACCAGTTATATAGGTCCTGGTTTTGTATACCCTGGATCCGAAAAAAAACAAACCAGTTTTAACCGGAACTGGTTTGTTGACTTTGACCAGGAACCGGAACCGGTTTGGAACTGGGACGGTTTTTTCAAAAACCGGGTTTTGGGCACCTCTATGTGGGTGGAGGCAATTTGAGTTTTGGGTGGGGGCACTTTCAAAAAAAGGTCGAAATTAAAAAAAAAAAAAAAAAAAAAAAAAAAAAAAAAAAAAAAAAAACAGTAAAATCTCAACTTTTTCGGCTAGCCATTACATAATAGATCCATCCCTGCTTTTGAACAATGGAGACTCATTTTTTGGACAACTCATGTCTACGTTTGACACGTGTTCATAAAACAATCGAATAAACATTAATCCACCTACAATACTTGGAAACTTGTTGGCTTGTGGTTGCATAGTACAAGTTACTCAGTCGCTCTGTCTATTTTGAACGTTTAAAAATTTTAGGCATGGAAAGTGATAAGTCGTAATGAGACCGGTATATTTTGATAATTCTCCATAAATGATACGCTATCTATATCGAAAGATCTGGTCACCATCATGCGAAGTCAGATTTGGTGTTTCTATCATATTTTTGTTTTAACAAAAATTAGTTCTTTAATCAACGTTTTTAGACAAATTTAGAAAGAGGTATGCATATGTGTTTCAAGGTTAATATTATATAAATGAAATGGTGTATATATATTTTGTGGGTGATAAATTAAAAAAGGTTTTGCTAACAACAACCTTTAGGGTTGTCATTAATAACAAACTTTTCACAAAAATAATGCTTTGTTTAAACAAAATCATCATGAATGAGTTATTAGCTCCTATTATTTCTTAAACACATTTGTAATTCATTTCATTCATTGGTTGTATAAGCGAAAAAGATGACGCATGTTTTTGTTCATGTCTTAATGTTAGTATTATTTTGAAACAAAAAAAATAGAGTTTGTTGTTAATGACAACCCTTCGGGCTGTCGTTAGCATTTCTCAATTAGAAATCAGTAAAATGAGTGTTATATTTGTCTTAACCTGGTTATGTCAAAGATATATTTAGATTCACTTAGCATTTGAAATATTTGTTTCTCTGCTTGTGTTACTGTGGAAGGTCCTAACTTAGATAAAAATGATGTACTGTATGTGTTTGTGTTCTCAAAATGTTTACCATGTTTTAGTTTAAAACAGAAACGTGATACATGCGGTTGACGAGTATATCTTTATTCAAATCTCTTGTCCAACTAACCAAAACTTGTAATTGATCTTATTGTTTATGTTTTACTTGTTTCCACATCCAGGATTAGAATCATGTAGAGATGTAAGTTTGCTCCGAATCTGTCTCATAATTTATGTAATATGTCGAATGATAATTTTTGGTGGCAGGTTACTTGACGTTGTGGATGCTGTCATGGACTTGTAATAATTAAGAAATTATTGAGACGATAAAAACACATGTGCAAAAGGATTAAAACACATTTGCATATTTCATGGGTTCTTGAACCAGACGAGCAATACATGTGCACGACTAACAAATGAACCAGCTGTTAAAGTCATTAGATTATGCAAATGTGCATACTTCATATATTTGTAATAAAAATGAATACAAGTGTAAACATAATAACGTTTATGATAAAACTCAATATTATATCATTAGAATTTAGATTATGTAAATGTGCAAATTTTTACAAAATTTGGTGTCATTGTTAAAGTTTTGGTGTTTGCATTTATATTTATGTTATGTTTTTTTAAAGATACTGTGCACACACAAAACACTTATTCATAAATGAAAAATATATGTAAATTTACATTAGACAAAAATACACCGTTGGTCCCTGAACTTTCCCAAACAAGAAAAAACCGTCGTCGTGCATCCCTCTTACAAGCTTTTGAGACCGATTGCGTCCTTTGACCGGTAATCCGCTAGTCAACACCGTTCCTCTCCGTTATCTTTTGTTTTTAGCAGTAGGGCATAAGCGTCATTTGGCATTTACTCGTGCGTACGAACCACGTGGCTTGTGCAGGTGATACAGTGAAACTTTATTAATAAAAGCTAATCTTTTTCACCACTCATCCCTAAACTCTCCTCTCTCTCATAAAATCTTATCCTAAATAATTCTGATCATTTTTTAATAATGGTGCGATGCGGCTGTGGCAGGTGGGCAGTTGTAAGAACATGTTGGAACAATGTCAATGTCAGAAGGTGTTATTATGGTTGTCCGGTTGAGGTGTGTTAATGGTTGGGTTGCTTTAAGTTAAAATGTCACGTTTAGTTTAATCATGGTTTACATCTAATGGTAGTTTTAGATTACAACTTTATTTTATAGTTATGAGTTTAAGCGTCAATGCCATGATTTTTGCTTTCTAGGGATCCACATGTCCCATCAATGAGTGGTACGATCTACCTATGCAACCAAGAGCAAGGGAGGTGATCCTCTACTTGAGGAGGCACCTTCAGCGTAACGAGGCGGCATTACAAGAAAGCCAATCCGACCTCTTGGCTAAGACATTAGCGGTCGTCAACACGGGAGACAGGGCAATCGAGGTAGAGGCTGCTCACCAAGCATCCCAAGCTGAGCTCCTTCTTGAGAAGGAGAAAGTTTGTCATTTGAAGAACTTGTGTATGTTCTCATGGATACTCATCTTTGTAGTTTGCATATGCTTTATTATGTGTCTTTAGAAAGACACTATTTTTTTTTTGTGTTTTGGAAACCTTTCTAGAAAGTAGAAGGCACGTACAGTAGTTTACTAGTAGTAGTTTCTTTAGTGTCTTTAGGAAGCTTCAATTTACATTAACTAATAGAAAGCATTAACTTCATCAAGTTTGGTCCTTTTCAATGCCCTATAAATATGTCATTCAAGCTGGTAAAATGAGTACACAATAGTCAATTTTCATGTATAATAAAAGTAATTGACTTTCTTAAAGTCAACAGTATACGTATCTGTATGAACTTACAACAATAGGTAGGAATTGGATAAAGTGGAAAATGGATACATTTAAGCCACAATTAATCCTATAGACTAACATGAGATGATATCTTACATAATGCAAAATGGATATATTTCCAAATGCATAAAATTTAGTAGTCTACATAGTTCAGAAACACACATTGTTAAAAGATAGAAAATATTGTCTACGAATTACATATTGGATGAAAAACATTGTCTTTGAAATGGATTTTCATTTATGGCTGGACCACACTTGATTGAGATGGAGTTTCAGTTGCTTCAAAGTTGTTACCTTTAACCTTTTTCTTCTTCTTTGATGGCATTTTTAGCTGTGATGAAGCTGCTTTGTGGGACTGTTGGGTACTGCATTGACTTCTTATTACACCTCCTTGCCCATGACATGTTTTCTTGTTGTGTCCAGCATTGCCATAAATACCACAAACTACAATCCTAATGGACTGTGACAACTTATATCTTTACCAGTATCATTATTTTTTGTAAAAGCCCTAGTTCTTTTCTTATGTGGCCTTTATGATGTTTAGGTGGAAGAATGGTTGTAGGCACATTAGATTTTTTCCAACAGCTGTAACCATTGATGGGCTGGACCTGGTGTTTGTAAGTTTCTTCCCAAGTCTTAAGCATGTAACATGGATGCACCTATGATTCTAAAGATCCTACTTCCATTGTGTTGAACCTCATATACTGGTTGGCAGCAACAGCGTGTTTACATGATATACCTGTGAGCTCCCATCTTCTACAACTACAAGACCTAGCTTCAACATTTACCAAACGCTTTTCTCCCCATCTCTTAACCTGATAGTTATCTCATTCAGTCCCTTAACAGTGTATTTATAAGCCTCTTTCTTAAAGAAGTCCAACATGTGTGTTGCCTTTGGTGTTAATGGTCCGGCTCACTTGTCAATTATATGCATAACATTCACTATTCTCTGCATATAATATGCTCTAATGTATTCTAAAGGTGTAATGACGGGTTGGTACCTACCTCCCACTAGTTTCCCATTAAAAACTTCACACATGTTATTAAGTAACACATCAGAATGAGCTCTCCCTAAATATGTATATAACATGTTTTAGTAATACAGAAAACAATGGTGAACAACAAAAGTTGTACAGTTACACACATATTTTGAGTAGTACCTAAAAAATGCGACCTTGACCAATGGGCTGGTGGTATCTTACTTAACCAAGCATGTCGAGGTTCGCTAAAACTCTTGAATGCAAGCATTGCTGCCTCAAATTGTTGGACGGTTATTGCTGTTGTACACCTCCACAAATGTGCCTTGTATTCTGTAGAATTCCATTGCAATTTCATATTCTCATGGATGTGCCTCAAACAGTATATGTGTTCCGCACTAGGGAATACTGTTGATAAAGCTGTAATGATACCCTGCACAAAAGAACATCAACCCATTACTAATAAACCAATCATTTATAAATTATATAACAGAATATAATCAATTATAAATTAACATCATCTTTTGTCTGCCATTGATAAAAGTGTAGTGTGAATTTAGTTGCAAGTCAAGATCATCTGGTATGTGGAAAACTAGAAGGGGGTTGAATAGTTTTACGTCATTTTTAAATTTATTTTCAAAATCTTTTGTAGCTTATAAAAACTTTCGATTCGATCTTACATGAATTCAAGTATCAACAAATACAAGCAAGACTAATCTAATAATGAAAGTATTGAAATAGAATGAAGAAAAGATAGAGTTAGAAAGATCAAACCACAACACGCGAATTTATAGTGGTTCGGCTACAAGGACACCTTCCTTGCCCTACTCCACTCCCCGAGTACCACACTCGAGAGTTTTTCTTCACTATGTCAACAAACTCCTTATGGCGGAGAAACCTTACACACCTTGGCTTACACCTATTAACGACACTAAGCTAAATGTCGAGTTCTAATCGTAGCTAGAACCAATCTCACAACTTCTTCAAGACTTCACTCCTTCTTCACACCTTCACAACTTCTTCAAGATAGCTTCACACCTTTTCTTCTTGTCTACTTCACACCTTCTTCTATGCACAACTAAATCACAACAACTACACTACTTTACAACACACCTAGTATCTACAATCAACAAATTCACACAACACTTTACAAGTATCTAGCACTACTACAAGATGAAACTAGCTAATCACAATACTACTACAATTTAATGGATGTAGAGGAGTGTTCTTCTTTTTGCACTTGAGTGGATGAAGCTTTGGATCACTTAGAAATAAAGACTTATGAATTATATGATCAAAGGATTTTTGGGATAGAAATGGAGATTAGATCAGAATATTTTGAGTGCAAAAAGGTGAGAAAATTCTGTGGAATGAACCATTATTTAAAGGGGACAAATTTACTGTTCTGGAGCGTGGCCGGTCCCCTTAATGATTAAGGGGGCCGCCTTATGAATTAAGGGGGCCGCCCCTCCAGAACGTTGGAAAAGTTTGTCCTTTTGTGGGGAAGGTTTTTCTGGATAAAATTTGCCCTTTTTGGTTGGAAATTTGAAATCATATCTTTGTAGTTTAATGAAAACAATACCAAAAATGATTTTCCAAAATATATAAAATGTTTTGTGTTAAGACAATATTTCCTTTGATCATGTAATGCATAAGATACTTAGTTTATGCATACCTTAAGTGATATAAGTTTTAGAAGTAAATATTTGTTACTAAATACTTGTTTATGTCATAATCTTGACTTAATTTAGTTTACATTTTGTGATTATCAAAACATAGAGTTATTGAGAAATATTAATAACGTTTTTAAACATTATTTATATCAACATGGTAGATAATCAAGAAACCAAATTCATGCATCTTTGTTTTCGGCTTCTACAACAACATAGACTAAAGGGTAAATTCCATTGTTGCTATCAATACGAACAGCTGTAAGAAGCTGACCAGGAAAAGGACCCCTCATAAAAGCTCCATCTAATCCCAACAACTCTCTTTGACCAATTTTATATCCCTCTTTCAAAGCACCTAAACAAACGTACATTCTCTTGAAAACTCTCATTGGACTTGATGGATTTGTTGCAGTTTGCACACTTATCCTAACTGTTATATTAGGATTTGTTTTCTGCAACTCTTCAACATAGTCCCTCAAAATGGTATATTGCTGCTTATGGTCACCCCTAATCTTAATTTCTGCCTTGTTTTTTGCCCTTTGTGCCTTTTGCATAGACACTTGGACTTCAAACTATTTACTGAGTTGATCTTGAACAGGTCATGTATTTTCTTTGAGAGAAACTTATAGTCACAAGCTTTGATCTCTCTTTATTGAAAATATTTGTATTCATCCTTGAAGGTTCTAACACTCCATAAATCTTTATCATTATCTTTTGCTACATACAACAACCATGGGCAATCTTTTGGTTCCTCCTTTTGTGATCGCAAATATACATCCCTTCCACGGCTACTAGTTAACGGACCAGTTTTCCTCTTTGGGAAAGTTCCTAGTCCAATACCTCCACTTATACCACATACTGGTATTATTCCGACACACCTAGCCCTAATTCTTTGTTTTTTTCATTCTTAATGTGTTGTAATTTCCTCCTAGTTTGTATTGAATGCAGGTTGATCTTATCTTTCACTTCTTTTGCAGTTACAAAAGTTTGACCATAGAAAAAAAATACTTCGCCGGCTACTTGTTGTGCCTCAGTTAACTTTTGTTTCTAGTATGCCCTCATCTTTTTCTTCCTAATTAAATACTCAACCTCATTATTAGAACCACTTGCAAACTCATCATCATTCAAGAGATCTTGTATCTCATTTTTCTTAAAAAAAATCATCTGGTATCTGGCTAGAGCTACCTATAGCGGGTAACCCTGTTTATTCAATCAATTTGAACACATTTATATCAACATCAGGCTCCTCAAAAATATTCTCTTCATCAACAACTATGTTTGCATCTTGAATGTTCTCAATAACATCGTCATCACTCTCAAAACTATCTGTGTCACTCACTTTGTCATAACCTGACTCATCATCAGTCTCACAGATGAAGACAAATTTACCTTTTTGCATACGCTCAACAGGTGTATGTATTTCCTCGTCTTGATTACCAAACTCTTGTTCACTTTCACATACCTCCACAGGACTACATTTTTGGCTATGGTCAACACTAACATGACTATCTTTTTGGCTATCCTCGAAAGAAACAGGACTACCTTTTTTTTACTATGGTCAACACTAACCGGACTATCGTTTTGCCTATGGTGAAGACTAACAGGACTATCTTTTTGGCTATGGTCAACATTAACATGACTATCTTTTTGGCTATGCTTAATATGTGGATCTACGGTCATCAAGGGTTCAATTTCTAGCACCTCAGATTCTACCAAGTATTGACTTACAAAGCTGGTTGTCTGACTTTACTTAAGCCCTCTACATGCTTTTTGACAATGTTTTCTAGGAACACTTTTTGCAAGCAATATGGTACAACAGCAAGAGTTGCATTCTTCTTTGATGCACCCACTTCAACAATAACTGTCTTAATTGACTTTGGTGACATTTCATCAACATCCAATCTTGTTTTACCATTTTCAACATAAACTTCTATCATCTTATGGTCATCAACAAGATCTTTCAATTTTTCTAAATTCGCAGTCTCACTTAAGCTATACAAACCATCATCTAAATTAATACCAGGCTTAACAAAGTAATAGTAATTTTCTTTACCTAGGTCGTAACCCAATTCATACATAAGAACATCCAACTATTCAAGTGACACACTATCAACATCAACCAAATCAACTAAAGTTTCCATACCTCCATCGTTTATTCTACCAGGCCAGTATTTTAAAGCACCATTGTGATGAACCATCATGCTAAACATATTAGATCTACCACCTGAAACACATCAATAGACCAAAGCACATTATCAAACCTTACTAGAAAATTCAAATATACCCCTATTAGAAATTTCAATGATTATAACAACAAAACGTACCGTATCTTTTCTTAGCAGAGTTGTACAGAATGGTATCATCAACTGGATAACCTGGAACTCTCACTACTTTCCATAAAGTAAAATCCATGTTTTCAAATTCTGAATAATATTGAACGGGTTGTGTGACATGCAATGAGAGTTTATGATTTCTGATAATTCTTGTAAAAAAAGTTTTGGGACAAATAAGAGAGGCAGCCTAGGTGTTTATAGGGCGGGAAGAGGGATATGACATGTGAAAATAATACAGACTTGGTATAGTGTAAATGCGAAATGACGCTTATGCCCTACTGCTAAAAACAAAAGATAACTGAGAGGAACGAAGTTGACCAGCGGATTACGAGCCAAAGAACGCAATCGGCCTACAAAACTTGTAAGAGGGATACACAGCGATGATTTTTTCTTGTTTGGGTCCCCTGCGATGTTTTTGAGAAAGTTCAGGGACCAACGGTGTATTTTTGTCTTTACATTATATGAAATATATATATATATATATGTATATATATATATATATATATATATATATATATATATATATATATATGTATATATATATATATACACACACACACAGACACACACACACACACACCTTACTTTTTGAATGTATGCATGCCGGAAAAAGATAATTTAAAAAAATAAATCCTAAAATTTAGGAACTAAAAAAATATTTTGTATTAAAAAAACTTCAAAAAGAAAATAAAATATATAATTTTACTATTACAACCATTTAAATTAAATAACAAAAATAAATATTCAAAAAAAATCTGATTGTTTGATGCCTATTCTTATAGTTCAGAATTTTTTATTTTTATTTTTTTTCCTTCAGAAATGAACCCTTCTTAGGCTCCTCTATCCTCGTCTGTTATTTAATAAGAGAATATAGAAAATGAGAAATCAATTATTTGAGGAGTTTTGATCAACTAGATTAATGGGAGACTCGATTTTGACAAATAAGTGAAATAAAGCATTTCTATTAGCTAATAAAATTGGCTTCAATTTGGTAAAACACAGCAAAATTTCATCCATCACAATAAATATATATAAAACACATGTATCGATATTGTAAAAAATAAAAATAAAAAATAACATAAAAAAATCTGATGGGTTAATAAAACTGTAGTCGTTAAAAAATTAATTATATGAAATTAAGTAACTTATTAGTTAAAAAAAAGTTTGATAATCTTTAATATTTTTAAGATATATATATATAAATTCATACTAATTCAAGATCGACAAAATATTTTAGCCTGAAATATAAACATTTCTTATCCAAATGAAATAATATTAAAAAATTTATAAAAATTGATTCTGAAAATTATATTTCGAGTCAGCTAATTTAAATGTGAAATTAACAACTATATATAGAAATTAATAAAATGTTTGGTCAGAATGTTATATTTATCAAAAGGTATTTTATTAATTAACAGTGCTTAAAACTTAACATATCATTAATTAGTTGATTATAAGTAATAGAGAGTATTTCAACAAACATTCAATACCTAACACAGTTAATACCGGCACTTGAAAATATTGGTATTATATTGAATATGTCAATTCCTCCGTAGTTTATTTTCTTATAATGTTTTTTGATTCTTGACTATGACCAAGAATGCTTAGTTTTCAAAGCACATATAAATCGACTCTAGTTAAAAGTGACAAGCAATGATCGAGTTCCACGATATATACATATGCGGTATGCCATCTTATTGAAATCCCATTTCATCATATATATACTTCAAATACGAGTATACGACAACACCAATTTAGCCACCTAAACACAAGATACATACAAATCAGGTCAAAGTCAAACACTATTATGACAAACTTATAATAACCTTTATAAATATGACTCCCACCCCTTTATACAAAATCATCAAATCCCACTTCATCAACTTTCCTTCCATTTAAAAGCAACAAATATGATGACACATAGCACAAAAAACACTACCGTTTTTGTGACCATCATTTTGATCTTCACGAGTTTTGAACTGAATGAAGCTTGCAGACTCCTTGCAGATGGAGGATTTGAAGAAGCGTGGATGAATACAGGAAATCTTCTTTTAACGTCTCTACGAGGCACTGTTCCTCCACCAGGAAATGGTTGTAGTAACACAGGTAATGGTGGAAATAATTGCATCGGCTCAAAAAAGGTAGTTGATCGATATGTTGGGGGCAATAGTGATGTTGCATCACCAACACCAGTAACTCGTGCATATCCTCAACAAAATGTTTAATTTGGAGCTTCCACAAAACAATTGAAGATGAAGCCCGCCAAGGATGATGGCAATTAAAACTTAATACAATAAGAACCATGCATTAACTCCATGCATGCAATATTAACACCTCTTAGTAGTTATGAGAATACGTTTTTCAACAATTTGTACCTAGTTTTCTCTTCATTCATTGGATCTTTTATTTCTTTGTTAATCTTTTAACAATAAATTAACATGATGTATTTATTTTGATTGATAAAAGAGTCATAGTTTCTTTTTTGACTCGCAATCTCATAGTTTACGCTGAATGAGTGAATGCGTATGGTTACCTGTTAAGTTGATAGTGCGTAAAATCACCTTTTATTGACCAACGTTGCATGTAATTTATGTTCAACTAGATTGTATCTATATTTTTCGGGTTGCTTGCTTTTCGTTAGCTCTCGATTCTGTTATTACTGTATATATATATATTATCCTCATTTCTTATTTGATAAGAAAATATACGAAATGGGAAATTAATTACTTGAGGAGTTTTCAGTTAAAGCAATGAGAGAGCTCGATTGTGGCATGTAGGCGAAAAATCATTTCTATTTACTAATAAAAGTCAAAATTGGCTTTAATTTGGTCAAACACATCAAAAATTCTTCCATCAAAATAAACTAGCATGCTACCCGCACAAAGTTTGGGATTTGGAGTCGCTTTTATGTTTTTTTAGCCAATATTGTTTAACGATTTTTAATAATAAATGATAGTTTATTATTAAAAATTTAAAAACTTGTTAATTTTAATTATTAACATATTAAATTCATTATATTAGTTATATTTTATGATTGTAACTTCTAATTTAATGTACAATTAGTGCATTTTAAAATTTTATTTTAATAATTACTAATAAAATAAGTTGTGTTAACTTAATTTTTAAGATATATAAAGATAGAGGGTCTCAAGTATATTGTAAGGTGTAGAGAGATATGTATAAAAACACATGTGTCGATTTTGTAAAAAAAATAAAATAATAGGCTAATTAATAAAATTTTAGTTATTAAATTTCAAAGAAATTATATGAAATTAAGGAAATTTATCAATTTCTATGTTTTAATAACTTTTTAAAGTTAATACACCCTAGATTGTATCCTAGTTTGATACGAACTACTCCCTCCGTCCCAAATTTATTGTCCAGTTTGAATTTTCAAAGTCAAACTAGTTTAACTTTGACCATAAGTATATATTTTTTGTTATACAATACATGATAAAAAATTATACCATTGAAAAGTACACTTGAAACTCAATCCATTTATATATTTTTCATCAAATATTATATAATGCTCACAAAAATATTTAAGGTCAAAGTTGAAGAAGAAAGACTAAAAAAGTCAATAGTGGACAATAAATTTGGGACGGAGGGAGTAATTGCTTCCCGTTATTAAAACCTTGTTCCAACCTTATACCACAAACCCCTTTTTAGGTTGGGTGATGTGTAAAGAGCTTTTTAACTTGTACCACGGTGCCATATGACCAAAAGTCTTAAATAAACATAAATTACCATATATGTTGATATTGATAATTCTTTAATTTGTTATGTTTCGTGAGTTTATGTTACATTTATATGGAAATACATGTATTTAATAAAAGAAGCAAGTTCATTTAAGGCATCTAACGATATGTCACTATAGATCAAGCTAAATAAATAAATAAATAAATAAAAATAAAAAATAAATAAAAAAAGAAATTGTTGTGTAGAAAGTAAAATATAGAGGTCTTCATATGTATACAACATGTCTAAATGCTTGAATTTTAATGCTTTGTTGCAACTTTCAACTAATATACGAGTTTCATTTATCAATGGTGCGAGTGACAGTTTTTTAGACATGTAGTGAATCTAAAGTAAAACAAATTTAGTACCGAGTATCGTTAATATATATATATATATATATATATATATATATATATATATATATATATATATATATATATATATATATATATATATATGGGTAAAAGGTTAACGACCCGGTAAATATATTACTTCAAAAAATATTTAAGTACAACGGATATGAGTGAATCCCATATCTCAGCCCGTTACATAGGCAAAAAGCTTACATAACATATATATATATATATATATATATATATATATATATATATATATATATATATATATATATATATATATATATAGTGTAACTTTCAAACGAGAACCATTTTAACTGCGAGAACTGAGAGAACCACCAAAAACATACATGCACGCCTTCAATAATTGTATTTTTGCACATATGTTTTAAAAACAACACATATGTTTAAAAAAAAAAACATAGTTGTTCTAAAGAATTTGATAAGAAATTGAAAATACAAAATTTTTCTTTGAAGGTGTGCATGTATGTTCTTATAAGACGTGCAGCGACAATATTGCGGCCGTGAGTAAGGTTTTTGTGAAAAAAGATGATGAGTTCATAATGATATTGAAGAACATAGGTTGATGCTTACGATTATTGATGATTTACATGTATTTTTATTTTATTTTAAAATGCGTGCATGCATGTTTTTTGTGGTTCTCTTAGTTCTCGCAGATAAAATGGTTCTCGTAAGAAAGTCCCATATATATATATATATATATATATATATTATGGTTTTAAACGATCACAAAAGAGACTGCATATCACCCTCTTTCAATTCCCATGTATCTTTCTGAAAAACTAATTCCCAACTCGAGTGGACTTTGTTAAGCTATGGGATTACGTTGAATTGATATCAGGATGTGGTAATAGATCGAGTACGTCATGTTCAATCCTAGCTAATATATAACTTGTTGGGAATTGATTTGCACACTCATGGTTTTGATTGGGACACTCTATTGTCTGCATAACATAGTTGTACTGTGTTTACAGTATGCTCTGTAAACTTGTACTGTGAGTGTTCCAATCAAAATATGGAGTGTGCAAATCACCTCCCTAACTTGTTGATGCGTACAGTACGTTATTAGTGAAATATAATAAACTTTTCTAGTTAGTCTCGCAATGATTATTAAGAGTTTATTTGTTTTTAAAAAGCCAAAAAACGCACTGTTTAAAGCATATATGTTAATTTGAGCTTATTGGCCAAACAAAACTCACTTTTAATAACTTCTTACTCTTCAAAAAGTTAACTTATCTTTTTCTTTTGTTGAACTTACCCTAAAGATAGCGATTTGAAAATCAGACTGGGCACGCTTGAACAAATACATGAAGAAGTTACCCCTATGGGTCAAGGCACCTAGTTGTATATGTCGTGGAAATGCTTGGCTTACAAGATCAAATTAATGACACCATGTATTGATATGATATATATTTAATACATATCTTTATGGCTACAAATTCGCAGATATATTGTGACAGTCAAAGCCTTATATGTTGACTGTTACATAATAAATTCCATATTCAATCTTCAAAAACCTTAAGCAGAATATTATAACCAATAGCCACCTTAAAGAAACAAGATATATTCAAGTCAAAATTAAACAAACTGGTCACCAACATACCTTATAAATAATTCATAATCCTTCATGCAGATCATTCATCAAAACCCAAAAGATTTTATCCTAATTTCTCTTATACACAACCCGTTTTTAATCCTTTTCTTGTTTCTTACGTTCCAAGGTACACAAGTTACGCACATCATGAGACAAGGAACCAAAAGTTTAGCTATAGTTGCATCACTAGTTTTGTTATTCATGTGTTTCGAGTGTAACGTAGCTAGTAGACCCTTTGGTGCTGAGCTTGAAAAGGTTTGGATGAACACGCAAAATCTTTTGTTATCATCTCTACCACAAGGCCAGGTGAGACCACCAGGGAACGGTTGCACTAATACGGGAAATAGTGGTAATCCTTGTATTGGTTCCAGGAAGCTTGCAGGTCGTATTGGTGGTGTGGCTGCTCCAACACAACGTATTGGCGACTCGTATTAACGTATAAAATTAAGGTTCTCAAGAATGACGGAGAACGTGTAAAGATCATGTTAATTAGATACGACATCATTAAACACCATTTAAATTTTAGTCACCTGCTAATTTGTAATTCGCGATAAAATTCTTTAATTGATTTTGTACAAGTAATCGTAGTTCGATGTATTAATCAGCAATCATATATCCAATTTTATTTATATGTTTAAGAGTGCACCCTTTTTTGATCATAAAAATTTCATTGAAAAGACTAGCCGGGAGCTAGCTTAGCAAAGAGCCAAAGAAATTAGTACATCAAGAAGATACCAACCACTACTATACATGTGGTCCATTTGCGATCTAATTAAAGGCTGCTGCCATCCATTACATTAGACTTGGATATGTTGTTTTTTGTTTGGTTTTGTTTTGGTTTTCTAGTTATGAATAGCTAGTTGGATCACTTATAGCCTATCATGACTAATTTAGTGATTGTTCAAGTGGTTGCTTGAAGTTAATATAGTATCAGCCACATTCCATTCTACTTGACTGTTTTATTGGAGTAATATATTTTGTTAGATGGAAGCCTTAAACCAAAAAAAAAAAAAAAAAAAAAAAAAAAGAAAAAAAAAAGTTCCGTAAGAAACCTTGTGAAAAAGAGCCATTTTCCACATTCACCATCATTTTTTGTCCGGTTTGGGTGAAACTTCATGATATTCCTATTACCGCATTCACGGAAGATAGTTTGAGTACTATTGCAACCAAACTAGGCATCTCATTGATGCTTGATTCTTACACGCTCACTATGTGCATGGAGTCGTGAGGTAGGTCGACTTATGCATGTTCCATGATTATGTTGAGAACTGATGCATTGTTGAAACACTCTCTCGTGGTGGCAGTACCAAAATTTGAGGGTGAGGGGTATACTATACACACTATCCGTATTGAGTATGAGTGGACACCTTAAAGATACTAAACTTGTAAAGTATTTGGTCACATTATTAACGAATGTTCTAAGAAACTTGTCACGGGTGATATTAAGAACATGAAGGCGCCAAACGAAGCTATATGTGGGGTTCAGATTGGTTCAATGACTGAGTTCGTTTATCAACCTAAGGCATTAAGGAGACTGATAAGGATTTATTTCATACCTTTTGAAGGGGTCATTTAAGCCCAAATTCGTGATTTTATGATCAAATATTGTCTCAAAAAAATCATTTTTTTGTATTTTAGGTACTTGCGACGTGAATTCTGGAAATTGGAGCTTTTAGGATGTATTTGGGCGAAAAAGTGAAGAAAACGACAAAGTTATGAAAACCCTGTCTGAATGATATACCTGCCGGCGTCACGTTCTACTTTGTGACGCCGTCGCTTACTATTTTGAAGCTAGAAGAATTAACACACGTCGCTTCAGAAACAAAAATTGAATTGCACCTGACGGGGTCATGTTATCTTGAAGATGGGTACTATGTTTTAGAGTTTACAAGTGACGAACAAAATGGCGTATAGAGTGAAGGCCCCAGCCTTGAGCTGACGGCTTTAGAGTTCAAAGAGTCACGGTGTCAGAGTGATGACTTGCATAAGACGAAAGCCAAATGGCGGCAAGCTGACGGCATTAGGACTTATAACCTGACACCGTCGCTAATATAAAATATATATAGAATTCGATTTTTCTTTTATTGTGTGGAACTTTTTATGCAACTTTTGGGAGACACAAATCCTAAGACAATTTTGCACCTCATTGTAAGGCTTTTACAGCCTCCTACATCCATACTTAATTAAAGATAAGTAATCGTTTAGTCATTGAGTATGTCTATGTGTTGTTTGATTACTTGTTTATCTTTTCTTTCATTTAACATGTTAGCTTAAATTAGGGCAAATTACCTGAAAATGTATTTAACTTGCCACTTTTTAACATTGTATGTAGCTTTTTTTCCCCCAATCTGTCAATGAACTTGCAAAATCCGTTCATTGCGTGTAGCGGTGACCTGTTTGACCTGCTGAAGCAAGTTAAGCTAACGATCGTTAGGTTTATCATTGCAATGTTAGTCCTTTAGACTAACGATCGTTTATCATGGCTACATAGAATGACAAAAAGTAACAAGTTAGATGAATTTTATTATTTTTAAAATTTATGTACGTTTTTTACACGTTTATGCACACATTTTTATACACGTTTATACACACGTTTTTATACACGTTTTTATGCATGTTTTTATACGGATTTTTATACACACATTTGTATACACGTTTTTATGCACGTTTTTATACACACGTTTTTTATACATACATTTTTATGCACGGTTTTACACACGTTTTTAAAATATTTCAATACATACATTTTTTTACACATTTTTACACACGTTTTTATATATGTTTTTATACACATATTTTTATGCACGTTTTTATACACATGATTTTATACACGGGTTTTTTATACACGTTTTTATAAACATATTTTTATACAAGTTTTTATACACATATTTTTATGCACGTTTTTTATACACATTTTTACACACATTTTTATACATGCTTTAATGCAGATTTTTATATGGATTTTTTTACACACGTTTTTACACATGTTTTTATACACGTGTGTAAAAACGTGTAAATAGTTAAATTAAGAAAAGTAAAATAAAATAAGTTAAACTAAAAGTGTGTAAAAAACTTTACCCACTGTTAGCTCACTCCACAGCCCATATGGGGCGTTTACTTGTAACTATAAATACCCTTTCCTACACAAGGGAAAGGGTTGGATGTTCTTTTTGCTTTGAAGCTAATATATTTCATTTAAAAACTTGTGTAAAAACGTATATAAAAACGTGTGTAAAATGGGTAAAAAAGTTGAATTAAAAGTATGTATATAAACGTGTATAAAAACGTATATAAAAACGTGTAAAAGAGGTTTAAAAAGTTAAATTAGAAGTGTAAAAAAAATTAAATTAAAAGTGTATAAAAACGTGTGTATAAAAACGTGCATAAAAACGTGTGTATAAAAACGTATTTAAAAATGTGTGTATAAAGACGTGTGTATAAACATTTTAAAAACGTGTGTAAAACCATGCGTAAAAACGTGTGTATTAAAACGTGCATAAAAACATGTATACAAATGTGTGTATAAAAATCCGTATAAAAACATGCATAAAAATGTGTATAAAAACGTGTGTATAAACGTGTATAAAATGTGTATAAAAACGTGTATAAAAATGTGTACAAAAACGTGTAAAAAACGTACATAAATTTTAAAAATAATAAAAGTCATTTAACTTATTACTTTTTGTCATTCTATGTAGCCATGATAAACGATCGTTAGTCTAAAGGACTAACATTGCAATGATAAACCTAACGATCGTTAGCTTAACCTGCCCCAGCAGGTCAAACAGGTCACCGATACACACAATGAATGGATTTTGCAAGTTCATTGACAGATTGGGAAAAAAAAGAAGGCTACATACAATGGTAAAAAGTTGCAAGTTAAATACATTTTCAGGTAATTTGCCTCTTAAATCATCTAGTGTTTACTTAGATCTAATGAAACATAGTTATTGATTATTGATGAGTTGTGTATTGTTTAGTTGATTGATTCACGTTAGGTTAAGAAAACTGGCCGATATTCTTTGTGTAACTTGCTTGAACGTCTTAAAAAACGTAATCGTATGTGCCATACGGTTTTCTCGTTCTATTTAATGCATGAATTGATGTTAGTGATTCTATGATAGTGTACTTAACGTGCGGTTATAGGAGAAATTGATATTCATAGAGTTGGGGAAGTTAGCACATCCCTACGACTGGTATTAAGGAATACACCGCTTCAACTAAGACAATTGCACTGTGACATTGAATGAATCGATAAAAGATAACTAGGGAGTAATTAAGTCTAAATAAACACGTTTGTCTCCTCATAAGTGGTTCACCACTTTTATTTTCTTGTTATTTAATTTTTGTTTATTAAAATAGTTTTTGGGTTAGTTGACTAGCAACTAATTCTGCCAACTCCTTAAAAAATCGAGATTTTTAATTGCTTTTTTAAAATATAAAAAAATACAAAAAAAATCATCCCTCACCTTTAGGCTTATTCGACATACATTTCAACCTAACGACACTATTCCTCTAGAAAACTATCAATCCCTCGGACATACCTATACTACACTACAACGATCAGGTACACTGCCTGTAGGATTGCAAGCTTCTCAAGATCCCTTGAGAAGTAAAACCTTTTGCGAGGGTTGCAATCCACGCATCAGAAACCGAAGGTAACTAATGATAACAATGATACTACGGTAACTTCTACTTCAAACTCGTTTGATGTATTAAATTATATGGTAGATATGGAGGAAAGAAAGGGTCGTAAAGATTCAACATTTGATAGTCCAAGTAATACATCTTTGGCTGCAAGGATTAATGCACTAGAAAGTCAAATTCTTGATGGGAAGCTTGTGATATTGGGTGATGATGGGAAGAGCCTCTTATGTGAAAGGAGGCTACTATGACATCGGTATGTGAACCTAGCACTACTAAGGAAAAACAAGGGGAAGATTAGGATAGTGATGAGGTCGAGGATATTGATGATGACATGGCTCGATATATGGCTAATTAAAATCGTGCTGGGGTAGTAGCTACTAATGCAAATCTCTTTGAGTATGAAGTCTATCATAGTGTTTGTGACAACCGGTAATTTTTTTGGAACACTTTCAATATCGCATTATGTTTAAAACAAGTATAAATTAACTGAGAACCGTTTTGGAACGTTTTGGGAGATTATTTAAGAATATTGGGAATGTTATTTGGATATTAGTATCTTTTATAGGAAGTTACCCCGTAGAACTTGAGTCTTTATTAGCACAACGTGAGTCGGCACAGTCTAAACTAATAATACGATAAATATTGATTTTTGACGCTTTAAACGAATATAGTGATGCGTGGGAATTGCATCAGGCTTTACCTCTCGAGGGATCTCGAGAACCTTACAACCCCCACCAGGCAGTGTACCTGATCGTTGTAGTATAGTATAATGACAAGTACCGAGGGATTGATCGTTCAGCTAGGAATATTGTCGCTAGGATTAGAAAACCCAAAGACTAGGTCTAGAGATGAGGGATGATTCTTTTTTGTATTTTTATATTTTATAAAAAGCAAGTAAAAATCTCGGGTTTGAAGGAGTTTGGCGGAATTAGTTGCTAGTCAACTAACCCAATACTAAGATGCAATCAAAATAAAATACTAGAAATGAAAATAAACTATATTAAACTAAAGTTGTGAGCAATATGTGGGAGAATTGTGTTTACTTAGATTTCACTACTCCCTAGATATCTTTTACACGTTAATTACTTGTTATAGTTGCGTGGATGACAGATTGTATTCCTTAATATCATTCATGGGGTGGCGTACTTACTTCCCCAATCCTATGAGCACCTACTTCACTCCTATGTCGAGCCGGCTAAGAAGCTCCTAACATGGGATCACTAGAATTTGCTCATGCATTAAATACAACCAATAAAACCTAGTACACATCGGTTCATGTTTCCTAAGACGTTCAAGCATGTTACACAATAGAGATCTGCCAGTTTTCTTAAGCCTAACATTGAAATCATTCATCCAATACAACCATAAACAAGTAATCAACACATAATTAACATCTAGGTTTCATTAGATCTAAGCAAACACAAGATAGATCTAGCCTAGCATGTTAAAATCAAGACAAGCACAAAATATAATCAACTAACACATAGACATATTGACTGAATTAAGAGAAGACTTATCTCAATAGAAAATGAAAGGATTCAAGGGGTGAAAACCCTTGAAAACACTGTAAAATATGACTTAGGGTTTACAAAGTTCGGCCCTAGTTTTCTCCACACAAGTTCCTCTTTAAAGAATGAAAAATAGAAAACTATATATAGAGTTTGATAGGTGACGGCGTCTAGAACAAATGTCTGACGCCGTCATCTCGCCGCCAAATAGTTCCTCGGACTGCCTAGATCTGGGTATGACGCCGTCATGTATACACCTTATGCAGGCCGTCACCAATTTAACTCTTGACGCCCTTGTTGTGACGCCGTCAGGTTTTCACTGGGTCATCATCACTTTTACTCTTGACGCCGTCGGGATCTTCCTCTTGACGCCGTCAGGTACTGTTCTCAGCATGGAAAATTAAGTCTTTGGCGTTTTCTTCACTTTTATGCTCCAAAAAAGTTCGAATTGCTTCCTTTTCCAGAATTCACTCCCAAAGTACCTAAAATCACAAAAGTAACGATTTAGGGTAATATTTGATCAAATAAATTCAATTCCGGGCTTAAATGACCCCCTAAAAGTGGTTCATTTTTCGCCTCATCATATACCCTTACACTTGAGATTTGCTTGTCCTCAAGCAAATGCGCTTTTATTCTAATGAAAATACAAGTTAGGGGTCATTTAACACTAATATAAAAGTAATTACAACAAATAATCGTTCTACTAAAGACCAAAGACAAGCACGGAGGTCATATACTAGCACCTCACAAATAGTGTTTAGATACTCACATCTCTCGGGTGTAATAAAGTAATATCACAATATGGAAATGGAAAATATCTCTCACCACCTGTCATAGCAAAATAGATTATCATAGGCTTGGGAAAGGATCAAACCTCCACCACATGGCGTAAGCACCTAGGATAAACTATCAAAGAGGTATTTTAAAGGGTTGTAACGTTAGGTGTAGGGATATGGAATACACGGTTTTGTTGGATATAGGCAGTCTTTACTAGTGGCGAGTTAACAATCTTGGTTAATTACATGTACAATGTGGTGTTGCTAAGCCAAGACTAGACTCGACTTAAGCTAATAAATCAAAAATAACAAAAACATAAAATGAACATAGAATGAAACGGGATGGTAGTCCGTATGTTTTTCTCTTTTCTTTTTCTATTTTTTTTCTTTTTCTTTATTTTTTTTTATTTTTTCTTTTTCTTTATTTTTTTTTTTGAACATACACTCTTACCCTACCATCCAAAATAATACATCATAGGGAATGAACATTTCCCTTACACTTGAATTTTTACATACTTTACAATAAACTAATCTAATGACTCGAATTAAGAAAATCAAAACACTTGGAGTACTTTTAAGATTAACGCACATACGGGGGTAATAAATGATGTTTTTCCCCGTTACTCCATAAAATAAGTACTTTACCCATGAGTCCCAATCGTCCCAAAACAATATGTACAAGGATATGACTCGACTTAGCAACCTTGTAATCAATTAGATAATTAACTAAGGGTTTAACAAATAACAATAATGCACTAAAGATGAGTGCATACACGGAAGGCTAAGGCGATTTGGGTGTACATTTAAGTGGGGTGTAACAAATTCTTCCTTTAAGTAAAATGCTTAAAGTTAGAAACGAAAAGATAGGCTCGAAGGGGTGTACTAGGGGTTTCGTGTACTAAAAATGAGTACAACGCTAAGGTTGTGGGAAAAATTAATTTACTTAACTAGCCAAGTAATATGACTTAAATGGTCAAGTAATTATGATACGGGTTTAACACAAGGGTGATCCTAATGCCTCTTATCATGTAGTAAATCTTACTACACGAATGTAGTCTCACTAGCGGTCTCGGGATGCATCACTAACGCAAGTTCTAGAATCTAAATGCTACCGGTACACTCATAAGCACTAATAGTAAATGCTTTTCCTATCAAATCTAAAGGCGAACCTCACATATTTGGGTGGAAAATTTTTGTGAATGGTACGGTTTTGTGCTAGTCATACAATCTCCTATCCATGAGACGCTTGCTATAAAGTTTCACTCCTAAATGTTGTAAAAAATTTTAAATTTGGCGCTAAAATTACACTAACAAGTATTTCTCATAGTTTTATTACACATCCACTATCAATCAAACAAACTCAAGCGAAAGTGTATCTGTAAGGTATCATCATTTTACCCTCCCCTTACACTTAGGATGAACATTGTACCCAATGTTCAAGTAAAGAATGTAAAAATGAAATAAGTAAAACAAATGAAATCAAATACTCCCCTGATTCGCTCGGTATGGATAATAAGGTGTCGAGGTTAGATCTTCCTCCAAGAAAATGAACAATCAAAGCTTCCCTTCCAGAATATAAATCATCTTCTTGTCATACATAACCTGTAAAACCTGAAAAAACAGACAAGGCAACCTCGCATAAAATCGGCGGCAATCTACATATGCTAATAAAACCTAGAAAACAAAATAAGATATAATGCTTGTGGAATGATGTTTGCAGATTTTCTGGAGATTATAAAACTAATAATTCAACAAAAACTTTAAGACTTCGTTAGAAAAACAAAACTGGTAAAATTTCCAGAATTTTACACGTGACGCCGTCAGAAGTGACCTGCAGAAATTCTTATGTTAAGTTTCCGGAAAATTTCTGGAAAAACTTCGTCCTACTTCCTGGAAAATCCTGCAAAACTTCATTATGACTCGATACAAGCATTTGACTCTAACAAATACAAATATACATGTTCACTTAATATTGTAGAGAATCATGATCGGTTTTGTTCTTAGAAACATATTTGGGGTTTCCCCTTACACTTATCTTTTGCAAAAATACCTTTGGATGAAGTTAAGACTAGCTAAACAACAAAGTAAAGTATTCTCACTATTCTAGTTTTGAAACATGATCTACCAATCAATAAAAATAAAGCATGCATATGAAAACAAATAACAAACAAACAAAATAAAAATCACACAAAACATGGGTTGCCTCCCAAGAAGCGCTTTTCTTTATTTACGAGTCTTGTAGCTAGACTCAAGGTCATGGGTTACTACGTGACCTCATCGTTGGTTTCACTCTCTAGGTCATCTTCTAAGCCAGTTTTGTACTCCGGACCTAATTGCGAGCATTCTTTGTAGAAACCAAGCATCCTATTCTTCACATACTCTACTCATCTACGTCTATCCTCATCATTCCTATAATAAGCCGCTTGTTTGTGTTCCTTTTCTATGTTAGAGAGAATGCGGTATTGCTCAATCTTGTAGGGCATTTGGTAGGCAATCTCATCATTCTCTTCCTTGAACCTAACTATCCCTAAAGTCGGATCATAACTCATCTTAGTGGCCTCAACAAATGGTTTTCCGAATATTACTTGGCTTAGGCAATCATCTATCACCGGACGAGTGTCTTCTACTATTATAAAATCGATCTCATAGGTGAAATTACCTATAATCACATGCAATCCCTTCACTCTTCCTACAAAATTACTTATCAAATTCTTATCGGGCATCATCCTATAATCAAGTTGTTTCTTCATCACCCAATTGCAATAAGTCCTAGTCATGATGTTTACAGGAGATCTAGGATCGATATAAGCTTTCCATATATGCATATGCCCGATGTTGCATGGTATGTTGATGTTAGAGGGGTCTCCCATTTTGATAAGGGGTGTGCCAAGGATATATGGTATCTCGGGGCCATCGAATAAATCCTTATGGTATTCCCGTTCTTCCTTGGTGGGCAACTTATCAAAGTGCTTTTCTATAGTCTCTACTTCCTCTAACTCCTCTCCCTTATTAACCTCAACTTCCCTAATTTCATCCCTAGTCTCGGTTTCTACTTCAACTTCATCTTTGTCACTTTCTTCTATATCCTTATCTTTTGGCTTAATGGTGACAACATTGACAAAGTGGACATGTTTGGATGACGAGGGGTCCTTAATTTGGATTCCGTTATTGGCGTCCCTAGTGTCCTTCCTAGGCGTAGTTAACGCTTGGTTGTTGAGGGCTTTCAACAAGTTGTCTATCTTGTTGGTCATCTCCGTTTGTTGTTGGTTGAATTCGGTTTCAAACCTAGCTATGCGAGCCTCTTGAGATGCCATGAACTTAGACATCAATCCTTAGAGATTGTTGGTACTACCATAGTTGTTAGAAGGATTGTTGTTGAAAGTACGGTTGAAGGGTGGACCGTTTGGTTGGTAACGATTAGGCGGATTGGAAGAATTAGCTTGATTTTGTTTCCACCTAAGGTTTGGGTGATTTTTCCAAGAGGGGTTGTAGGAATCACCATACGGGTTTGGCTCGGGTTTAAAAGTGTACCACTTATCTCCCGCTTCGTCGGTACGCGAGGATGCGTAGTCCGCAAAAGCTGTTCCGGGGAGTTCCATACAATCACGAGTGTCATGGGGACCACTACATAATTCGCATGAAGAAGTGATTTTGTTCACTTATCTTGAAGGCTTAGGAGCTTCGTAAGATTTCATGAGAAACTTGACTTGGTCCTCAAGTTCCATGATCCTACGGTCGGGAGTGCTAGAATTGTTTGAAGGCAAAGATATTGCCTTGACTGTTTTGTTCAAATCATGGGGATCATTCCAACTTTCGTTGTCATAGAGAGCAAGATCTTCTATGAGTTCCCATGATTGTTCCGCACTTAGATCACGTAGCTTACCACCGGCCGATTGGTCAATGGCTCGCCTTGTGGAGAGATCGATATGGTCATAGAAGATTTGGACTTGGAGCCAAAGATCTATGCCATGATGAGGGACTTTTTGGAGTAAGTCCTTGAAACGAGTAAATGCTTCATAAAGAGTTTCACCTTGAAGTTGTTAGAACATCAAGATGTCATTTCTAAGCTTGGTAGTTTTCCCCGGTGGGAAAAATTGAGCAAGGAAACGAGTGGTGAGATCATCCCATGAGGTGATGGATCCCGCGGGTAAACGTTCAAGCCATTGACTAGCTTGATCACGTAGAGAGAATTGGAATAGGCGTAATTGGGTTGACTCTCTAGTTGTAACATCAAGGTCTATAGAATCTACGATTTTAAGGAAGTCCTTGAGATGTTGGTTTGGATCTTCGGAACGAAGTCCATGGAATGCACATCCGCTTTGCACCAACCGGATGGTGTCGGATCGCAAGGGGATCACATTGGCTCCGGTGAGCTCAATAGTGTTTCGATAGCCTTGGTGGCTAGGTCGGGAATACTCTCCTAAGGTTCGGGGCCTAAGAGGTTCTAGTGGTGGGTTTTGTTATGGTGGGATGACGGGTTCAAAGATGTTCCCATCGTCCATGATGTCGGGTGGTGAAGAGTTACGAACAAAAACACGAAGAAATAAGATAGACTAAAGAGAACCTAAAAATAAAAATAAAATCTTACAAGAAAGGAATCTAGCAAGTAGACCTAATAAAAAGAGATTCTAACCTAGACAATAACTATTCCTCGGGCTGCGGCGCCAAAAACTTGATGCGTGGGAATTGCACCAGGCTTTACCTCTCGAGGGATCTCGAGAAGCTTACAACCCCCACCAGGCAGTGTACCTGATCGTTGTAGTATAGTATAATGACAAGTACCGGGGGATTGATCGTTCAGCTAGGAATAGTGTCGCCAGGATTAGAAAACCTAAAGACTAGGTCTAGAGATGAGGGATGATTCTTTTTTGTATTTTTATATTTTATGAAAAGCAAGTAAAAATCTCGGGTTTGAAGGAGTTTGGTGGAATTAGTTGCTAGTCAACTAACCCAATACTAAGATGCAATCAAAATAAAATACTAGAAATGAAAATAAACTATATTAAACTAAAGTTGTGAGCAATATGTAGGAGAATTGTGTTTATTTAGATTTCACTACTCCCTAGATATCTTTAACACGTTAATTACTTGTTATAGTTGCGTGGATGACAGATTGTATTCCTTAATATCATTCATGGGGTGGCGTACTTACTTCCCCAATCCTATGAGCGCCTACTTCACTCCTATGTCGAGCCGTCTAAGAAGCTCCTAACATGGGATCACTAGAATTTGCTCATGCATTAAATACAACCAATAAAACCTAGTACACATCGGTTCATGTTTCCTAAGACGTTCAAGCATGTTACACAATGGAGATCTACCAGTTTTCTTAAGCCTAACATTGAAATCATTCATCCAATACAACCATAAACAAGTAATCAACACATAATTAACATCTAGGTTTCATTAGATCTAAGCAAACACAAGATAGATCTAGCCTAGCATGTTAAAATCAAGACAAGCACAAGATATAATCAACCAACACATAGACATATTGATTGAATTAAGCGAAGACTTATCTCAATAGAACATGAAAGGATTCAAGGGGTGAAAACCCTTGAAAACACTGTAAAATATGACCTAGGGTTTACAAAGTTCGGCCCTAGTTTTCTCCACACAAGTTCCTCTTTAAAGAATGAAAAATAGAAAACTATATATAGAGTTTGATAGGTGACGGCGTCAAGAACAAATGTCTGACGCCGTCATCTCGCCGCCAAATAGTTCCTCGGACTGCCTAGATCTGGGCCTGACGCCATCATGTATACGCCTTATGCAGGCCGTCACCAATTTAACTCTTGACGCCCTTGTTGTGACGCCATCAGGTTTGCACTGGGTCGTCACCACTTTTACTCTTGACGCCGTCAGGATCTTCCTCTTGACGCCGTCAGGTACTGTTCTCAGCATGGAAAATTAAGTCTTTGGCGTTTTCTTCACTTTTATGCTCCAAAAATGTCTGAATTGCTTCCTTTTCCAGAATTCACTCCCAAAGTACCTAAAATCACAAAAGGAACGATTTAGGGTAATATTTGATCAAATAAATTCAATTCCGGGCTTAAATGACCCCCTAAAAGTGGTTCATTTTTCGCCTCATAATATAGACATATTTATAGTCATTTTTAACAGGAAAATGAATTTAAAAATATTGAGGCAACTTAAAACGTCTCACGAGCATTTTCTCTACGCTAAACGAGCCTGAGAAACCTCATGATAAAAGTTTACCAAAACTGTCACTTTTGGCCCCTTTGCGTCATTTTCAGCCTACGCCCCTAAGTTTATACGAATTGCATGTTTGGTCTTTGGGGATTAATAAAACCCCACAACACCTCACTCCTACCAAACCTTAAACACCATTTTCTCTCTCTACCTTGAGATAATAGCTGCCGCCCAACACAACCCCACCACCATCACCACCACTATCCACCACCATCAACCAACACTAAACCATCATCACAACATCATCCCACTAAGATCTTGTGGTGCACACGCCCTTTTTATCACCCACACCACCACTACGCCGCCTTCCTAGTGGTTTTTCTTGTGTGAACAAGTAGATCTAAAGGTAATAAGGTGAGCCACACCATTTCACACTCGTGTGACACTGTGTGAATCCTAAACTCGTGCAAACGAGTTAGTTTTTGAGTTTAATGATTTGGTTTTGGTAAGAAATGGATGAATAACAATGTTAACAAGATAAAAACTATTAAAAACGTTTTTGATATCATCTCTTGTGGGCATGAATTTGTTTCTAGTTTTGTTGGACTTGCATATGAAGAAAAATAAGCTTACGTCGATCTTATTTGGAGCTTGTGTTTTCTTGGTTTGGATTGGGTTACATGAGTCACGGTTAGGGGAGCCGAACCCTGGTGGGTCTTGATCTTCCATGGTCTCATTGGATTTGGTTAGTTTTGGGTCATGGTTAATCATTAGCCGAGACCTTCTTGTTCTTGGCGAGGCTTACATTTTTGGTCCGTTTGGTTTTAAGTGGCTTACGGCATGGAATATTAGCTGAGACCAAAGAAGCTATTATTGTTGGTCTGAATTGGTTTCATTATTGTGGTATATGTTATGATTGTTTGAGACTGGGAAAAACTCGAGCCGTAGGTTAAGTTTTGGCCGGATATGGATGGTTGATGACTAGATACTTGGAAACTGGATAAACTGTGTTGATATGGCTCCGAGAGTTAGCCAAGACCTTGTGGTCTTGGTGCGACCTCGATGGGCCCAAATTAATTATTATTGGACTTGTGGATTACTTGGAACATATTGACTATTTGACCCAGCATATAGTCGCAAGACTTGATGGAAATGTGACTCGATACGTTTAATAACCGTCGTGGCGTGTTGAAAACATTAAAAGAAAAGGAATTAATAAAAGAGTAAGTAAATAACAAGTAATTTGTTATTTAAAATATAGTAACGAAAATGAAATATAAAGTGTTGGATATTTAATTTGGATAAAAACAGAAAAACACGAGGTTACGGAATGTTTCGAGGCATATTTGCACTAGTACATTGTTATTGTTATTGCGGGAATTAATTATGGGTTATTTGAAGTTACGTATCGGTACATTAATAAACCCGACCGACATGGTTACCGGACTTATTAGGATGATGAGCCCAAAAAGGACCTAATAAGTACGTTGGAGGAAATTTATTAGTGCGTGACCTTGTCACAACTCACCATTTCAGGTCATTTCCCAAACTTCGACATTTTACTATTCATAAATCACTATTCATCAAAACACTATTCATCGTTTTACTATTCATCATTTTTGAGGTCAATCTGATATTCTAAGAAACATTTGAGAATTTTACTATTCACTAAACACTATTCATTGCCGGAAAAGTTTCCATTATTCACTTTCATTACTCATTTCATCGTAAATTTAGTTTACGGGTATTCAAATTCGCGTAACCGAATTGGTTTAGGTGCGAATTCATTTCATTAGTACTAAGGACACTGCATACGGACTAGAGACAGTCTGCATATCATCATAACAACATTTTCATGTTATACTACTCTTAGGATTTTCAAATTTATATATTTGATATATTTAACGTTTTGCTTATAATTATTTATAATAAACGTTAACACCCGGTTTATAAACACGACGAATATATCTAAATATTCCCACAATGGTCCCGACATATTTTTATATCCATTATATCATCATAAAAGTTATAATATTCATTTACCCAGTATTTTGGAAATTTATTTTATTTATAATGTAAGTTTATAAATATTACGACGGTTTTCGTGAAAACTAAACAATAATCACCCGATCACTTAGTACTTGTACCCAACAGCAACAGGTGGATACAAATGTACATCCATACTCCTACCACACATGTGAAGACTTCTCATAAATAGAATCTTGCATCACGCACAACACATCTCACGGTAACGTATCATTAAGGATAGCTAGTGGCCAAGGTACGCTTTCCTACAACCATGACTATGATGCTTGCTATATGCCTAATCGCTATGTCCTTATGTGATCATATGCTTGCTTGCTATATGCTTATGTGCTATTTCTTAGTTAAGTGATTATTGCTATGCTAGATTACTCTTGAAATTAGACGTTTTGCCTAAATGCTTATCCTTCTTAGGATTCAAGCAATTATTCAGAAATAATGGTGTTACCACAATCATTATTAATATTGACTTCTTGCGTCTATCAATCACTATGGATGAGGCACACTTTTAACGTCCTCAACATATCTTCTCTATTTCTCGTCTATGAACTCGTCTCGGCATTGACATGATTGACTTCTAGCCTTCTTGATGCAAGTCTTGTATTTGAATCTTGCCTCACTCTCATTTCCTCTATTTCTCCTGTCTCAACTCTATTCGTACTTTTCATTCAGCGTGTTGTCAATCTCGAGTCTCTTCTACTTCTTCTGGCTCGACTCTACTCAATACCCATTCCTCAGCCTACTCGTGTGTATCTTGTCTATTCCGTGTCTAGAATTCCTAAGCTCATGATTTTAAGAGTCCTTAACTACATTACGTTTGTTAGAATCTAAAATCCTAAGTGTTTTCAAAAACCAGTCAAAATTCTCATTTCCTTAAACCCTTTTCTGCCGACGGTCCCTTACCTAACGACGGTCCCTTATCGTTAAGGGACCGTCTGGCGTTTTGCACTCAAACCCATTTTTCCCTCTCAGTATTAGTAAAACAAAACTAAACACCCCCTAATATTGCAAAAGTGGCAAAAACTAACATACAATTAATCAAACCAATCAAACTAAAATAAAAAGCTTTCAATTCAAGATCATCCATCACTCTTGCATATCAATCATCAATTGTAAGTCAATTTCACCTAATTGATTCTTAATTCGAAATTAGGGTTCATATGAACATAAAATCAAAATTAGGGATTTTTGACTTTTATGAAATTAACGAATAAACACTAAATCCTAACAATGTATCACTATCGACACTTGTGTTAATGTGTGAATGTGTCAAATTAGTGATTTTTGAAAAAGGGTCAAAAATAAGATTATCCCTAATCCGAATGTGTTGTTATTAATCATGTTTAGAAACGTCACAAAAACGTAATCATGCGTTGTTAATACGTATCAAAGACGTTTTCATAACCATGAATAAACATAAGTCAAGATTTTGCTAAAATTAGTATGGCTTGTAAAAATCAGATTAAAATTCTTTTGGTTCTAAAAGTATGAGATAACCAGGAAAATGTATATCATATTAATGTCATAATTGTCTTTCTTGTAGGTGTAACCATGCCACACATATTTGACTTTGATCTTCACCTTACCCACGCTTATATCCCAAAAGTTTCTTTAGAACCTTACCTACCACTCAAATTTGTTCAAAGCTTCAGAGACCTTGAGTATCGTTACATCCATGAAGGTCGAACTGTTGATCCCTTGTATGTAGCTCAAGAACATATTGATAGGGCTTTCCAAGCAATAGGCTTTGAGTGTCTTGTCACTATTAATGAGTCTATTTGTCCTTGCTTCGTGTTAGAATTCTTTGGTGAAGTCAAAATCAAACGTATCCAAGACAATTCCATTCATTTTACCTATAGAATAGGTCAGTTCGGGTTTTCACTATCAGGTAAAATGAATGGATAAAATTTGCCACGGGTTTTCACTATCAGTCGAATCCTTGGACTTCCATGTCATCGGAAATGTGCCTATTCATAAGAACTTGATCTTAACTCCTTTTTCAAAGATCGAGAACAAGAAGGTCCATATCGGTCCTACATTCCTTCTCAAACTGAGTTAATCAACTCACTCTATAACTCACCAGACGAATTTTATCCCAATAGAATTCGTGTATGTGAGCTCCGTCACTTTCTTCAACCCATGGTGGTTATTCTGCGAGAAAATGCATTGGGTCTAGTAAAAGATGTTGAGTATATACCTTCAAGTGTTGCTCGCATGCTTTATTGCATTCTGACTAGATAACAATACAATCTTGCTTATCTCTTTGCTATGCGAATCATGCATCTCAAGGAAAATGATAATAAATCTATGCCTTATGGGATGTTTCTAATCTGTCTCTTCAACTATTTCATGAGAACATATCCATACCTTCAAAATCATCACTACTACCTTAGAAATCGAATCTCAGAGCCCATGACTGGACCACGTATAACATACTTTATTAAACCTATGAAAACACCCATTGACGGTGTGACAAGTGCTAGACACATCAGAGGAGACTAATTGAAGTCAAAGAAGAAAGGCACCTAGTAGTCAGTTGATGGATGCTCAATATCATTAACCACTGTCTTATATTATTCATGATGTAATTGTTACACCCCATGAACGATTTGACCAAAAACTTAAAACTTTTACGCAAAAACGCTTTGATCTGTTTCTGACCTTCTGTAATTCATTTATAAACTGACTAAAATAAGTTACAAAACAAACATTGAGACTATTCTTAGAAGAACTAGACTCCAATACTTTTAAAATGAGTGGTGGCACCCTAAAGTGCACTATGACCCCTAAAGTGTACTATGACCCATAAAGTGCAGTATTGACTCAAAATGACTCGTAACAGTTTTTAACATAAAATCAACACTTTAAACCTATATTTAAACATATGTAATCCACATTTAACTTAAAATATACATTATACCTTGTTTCCCAAAATTCTTGACTCGTTAGACCCAAAATGGGTTAAAATGGACCTTGTCCCAAGCACCCCTTTTTCTGCATGACCCTTTGGTGCACTATTGACCCATTTTCCGGAAAAACAACTTTTATATCATAACATTACACCAAAACTTCCAGAAATTATTAGGACATTATAAAAATCAATTATATGTATAAACTTGGTCATAATAACCTGCGGAAACATGCTTTACAAAGTGACGGGTTTTGTGCCAAACCCCATTTCGACCCATTTACATAACAAACCATCCACAACACTTCATTTACCCACCAAACTTAACCAAAATCCTTATTAATACATATTAAACTCATTCCTTAAATACATGACCCGTTTACAATCCAAAATGGGTACGTTTACCCTTTTGCCAAGCACCTCCTTAAACATTGACCATAAACCATTTAACACACTTGGACACACCGTTGACCAACCAAACTTTATGACGACCTTGACACACACTGTACAAATCATAAGAAAGACCCTTGGGGTTACAACCTTGATTTGAGGTCGGTATTCTACCTAGCTCCTAATGCCTATTAACTTCCAACATGCTACTAAATCTTTACGCTATAATCTAAGTACCTCCTTCCATCGTACCTAAACCTACAAGAACATTGAAACACTAAAACGTAAGCTTTCGCTTAGTAAGTAACTAGATTAATATATGATCAATACTTTCATTTACATTTACATGCATTAAGAACACCTTTAACCATTTGGCTCATGACAAACCAATCTCATTACCATTATCATAACAACATCATAAACATATCATATTAACATAATAAAATTATACACATGACAAACATAAACTTACCATAGACCTCTCAACCTCATGTCCTATCTCTTGAACCTAGCTCATTAATACACCTCCTATTAACCCACTTACTAATCCAAGGCTTAATCCTATCAACTCATTCACTAACACATAGCATGAGAACATTTATATTAAGCATATAGAAATCAAAGTTACTTACCTCATATCCAAGCTAATCTACCATTCATGATTTCACCACCACCATCATCATCCTCACTAGTCATCATCATTATCATTTTCATCCTTTATCATCATCATCATCATCATCATCATCATCATCATTATCATCATTCTTACTTCCTAACCATAACCATAAGATCAAGACTTATTAACACAACACATCATGATCAAGGGTTGTAAAACCCATTTAAACTTACCCAATCTCCTTTCTATATCATCATATGATCATATCATGATCATATAATGAAAACCCACTTAACCCATAAACCTTTACCTCAATAATTATCATAAACTCAAGATTAGAGTTACTTACTTGCGGGGATCTTTGCTAAGAAGGACCATGGATATTAGACCTTCATCATCTTCATCTTCCTAAATCACTAACTAACTTTTCCCTCTCCTTTTCTCCACTCTAAAATTGGACCTCAACAACACTCTAGAATAATATGGATTTCTCTAGAAATCCTCGGATAATCTTATCTAGGTACAACTTTGGTCCTTTGGCAACTTAAACCCTTCAAGTCTCTTTCTTCTTACTTTAGCCACAACTAACTTATAACACAATTAACATATGACAAGTTAGTTCCTTGAAGTCCATCTCCTTTCTAATTGTGCCACATAACACTTTCATAACCATATAACACATTCTTTGATTATCGGGTTTGACCATTACGCAACATTTGTTGACTGGCCAATCACATAAGGTCTTTATCCATTTTCTTCTAGGGTGGGGTCCAAGTATCTGGGAAACGGGTCTAATAGTAATGATATATGTTTCTTATGACTTGATTGTACTTGTTATTAGTTGAATGGTTCAACTCTTTAAATGCATGCTTGTTATTTAACTTAGTTTAATTTTGGCTTATTTGACAATTACCTTATAACACGCTAAATGCTTTCCTCTTAATAGCATGATTGTCTATTTGATATGTGCATGAAATATAGCTCTATATGATTCTTGATGAGGCGAAAAGTGTACCACTTTTAAGGGGTCATTTAAGCCCGAATTCAAAATTATTTGATCAATTATTGCCCTAAATCGTTCCTTTTGTCATTTTAGGTACTTTTGGAGAGAAATCTAGAAAAGGAAGCATTTTGGACGTTTTGGAGCATAAAAGTAAAGAAAACGGCAAAGTCTCAAAATTCCTTGCTGGAACAGTACATGACGGCGTCAAGAGTGACAAAAAATGTGGATGTGGAAATTATAACGTGACGGCCCAGAATGTTTTCTTTGATATTGGCCTGACGGCGTCACCTAGGCCGTCAGGGTCGAAATACATGTAACGGCCCAAAGCTCATTCCTACATGACGACATCAGAACTGGATCTAGGCAATACGAATTTCATCATGGCGGCGAGTTGACGGCATCAAAAGCTAATACATGACGCCGTCAAGGTGTAAAATCTATATATAGTTTTCTAATTTTCATTCATGAAGTGTGGAACTTTGTGTGGGATATTAGGGCATAAACCTTAGACGAATTTTACAGCTTTTTCAAGGGTTTCAACCCCTTGAATCTTTCATGTTCAATTGAAGATAAGTACTTATTCAAATCATTCAATATGTCTATGTGTTGTGTGATTATATCTTACGCTTGTCTTCTCTTTAACATGTTAGGCTAGGTTTTTATTGTGTTTGCTTAGATGTAGTGAAACCTAGATGTTGATTATGGGTTGACTGTTTGTTTATAATTGTTACGGATGATTGTATTCGATGTTAGGGTTAAGAATACTGGCAGACTTCCATTGGTAACTTGCTTGAACATCTTAAGAAACATGATCGGAGGCGTACTACGATTTTTGGTTGTATTTAATGCGTAAGATAATTCTAATGATCCCATGTTAGGAGCTTCTAACGGCTCGACATAGGAGTGAAGTAGGATCTCATAGAGTTAGGGAATATTGTACACGGCCCTACGACTGGTATTAAGGAATATAACCCGTCATCCATGCAATTGTAACAAGCTAATCAACCTGTAAAAGATATCTAGGGAGTAATGAAATCTAAGTAAACACAACTTTTCTCATTATTGTTTCCACCACATTAGTATAATAGTTTAATTTTCATTTCTTTTATTTTATTTTGATTGCATCTATAGTTAATTTGGTTAGTTGGCTAGCAACTAATTCCGCCCACTCCTTCAAAACCCGAGATTTTACTTGCTTTCCATAAAATATAAAAATACAAAAAGAATCATCCCTCACCTCTAGACCTAGTTTAGTAGGCTTTCTAATCCTAGCGACACTATTCCTGAGTTGAATGATCAATCCCCCGGTACTTGTCACTATACTATACTACAACGATCAGGTACACTGCCTGGTAGGGGTTGTAAGCTTCTCAAGATCCCTTGAGAGGTAAAACCTGTTGCGAGGGCGCAATTCCCACGTATCAAGTTTTGGCGCCGCAGCCCGGGGAATAGTCATTGTCTGGGTTAGGATTTCTTTTTATTAGGTCTACTTGCTAGATTCCTTTCTAGTAAGGTTTTATTTTTATTTTTAGGTTTTCTTTAGTGTATCTTATTTCTTCGTTTCTTTGTTCGTAACCTTTACCATCCGACATCATGGAAGGTGTCACAACTCGTAATTTCCGGTCATTTTCCAAACCTTGACAATTTACTATTCACAAGTTACTATTCACCATTTACTATTCATCGATCACTATTCATCGTTTTTGAGGTCAATTTGACATTTCGAGAAACATTCGGAAATTTTACTATTCACTTGACACTATTCATTTCCGAGAGAAAACCACTATTCACGTGCATTACTCATTTCATCGTAAACTTAGTTTACGGGTATTCAAAATTCGCGTAACCGTATTGGTTCAGGAGCGAATTCATGCATTATCATTGGGACACTTCGTATGGACTAGAAATAGTCTTCATATTATCATTGTGGCACTTGCATACTATTCCACTCGTAGGATAATTAAATTAATACTTTTGGTATAAGTAACGATTTACGTATGTTTATTTTAAATAAACACTAATACGCGAACTATAATGTGGCTAACACGTCCGACACTCCCGACTATGATCCCAATACATTTTTATACTCATAATAATAATATAAAAATTATATTATTCATTTACCCGGTATTTTGGAAATTTATTTATTTCGTATCGTACGCCTAATATAATTACGACAGTTTTCGTAGAAATTAAACGATAATCACCCAAACACTCAATACTTGTACCCAACATATTTTTACAAGTTTTATGACTTTATTATGTCCCAATTAACTTCATCATATTTTACTTCAACTCGTCATGATTTATTTTTAGTTAACTCGGTACCCGATAACACCCAATGCACCAATTAAGCTAACAATACTTGAGCTAGGGGACAAGACCATTAAAAAGCTCCAACATATTCTTCTCCTCTCCTCATTTCACGCCAGCCCCCCCCCCCCCCCCCCCCCCCCCCCCTCTTTTTCTTCCACTTGACCACTAAATTACCATCATGCCATCCTAGGAAAAATATCTACAACTAATCTAATACTTTCATTTCTCATTTGGTACAAGCAAACTAGCTACATATTCTCTCCATTTTCATCTCCTATATTCGGCCATATTAAGAACAAGAAGAAGAAATCATTTTATTTCAAGAATCAAGTGCTCAATCAAGTCTTAGTTATAATCTAGTTAAGGTTTTGGAATAAAAACTCAAGGATCATAAGGTTTTCTTCATCCAAACACCTAAATCATTCAAAGTAAGTATGTCAAACTAATTTTCTTAATTTTATCAAGTTCTTATTATGTTCATATGGTTTTTATACAAGATCTTATGCATTTGATAGCTTATACCACTTTATTTTACAAACTTATAACTTTTGAAGCCTAGAAAGTGATTATAGTTAGATCCTTGTTAGATCCACTTGGTTTATGATGTTTAGGAACCCATGACACCCTAAGAAGGTGTATGGTAGGATTAGACTAGTTTTGTGGTGATTGAAAGTGGTTTGATTGGTTTTGGGACAAGTTACAAACTAGAAAACTCATTTTTGGCACTAATAGAAAAGTGGCTGTCCTTATTTTGAAAACGTGGCCAACTCAGTAGGTTGTGGGTAATATTTGACCAAAGATTTAGAAAATACATTCCGATACGGAACTATGGCCGAAAACGGGGATAAAATCCGAGTTACGACGAAAAAGATATACTATTTTCAATTTTAACGACGAAAACTATTTTCTGAAAAATACCTTGCTGTCCCACGATTTTCATGGACTGTTTCGAGGCCTAAAACTTGATTTAGCCGTCCCGATTTATCAAAAATATATTAGTATGCCATCCCACGATTCCGGGGATATAAAGAGCGTAGAAAACGAGCTTATAACGAAAAAGATACAAGCGTTTGAACTTAGACGATTTTTACAAATTTCCATCAGCTTTTCTATTATTATTTTGCCGTAAAACTGTCTTTGCGAGACACCACTTTCTCGGCTGTTTTTCTTTATGATCGGATCAGTTTGAGTCCGAGCCGTAGTTTTATGAAATCAAGACCTTCCAGCAAGCTTTTCAAATCAATTGGCCGTTCGTCGAATAGACTTATAACGAATAAACTACGACCTCATCTATATACCCGATAAACTATATATTTTTGACAGCTTTTACTATAATGAAATTTTCTAAGTGTTGAACATAATACTTTCAAGTAACAACAATAAGAGTCGATTTTCTCATCGATCGAGACCCGTATCGCCAAAGGTTAAATGACGCGACTTCTAGATATTGTTACAAGGTTTTCAAAAACGAGGAATATAACACTAACATTTTTATACGATATACTACGACAAGTTTTTATAACTCCTATTGGACTTATTTTTCCTAAGTATGGAAACTATTTTACTTTGAAAATAACTAGTGTTTCCAAGTTACGAGTGGTATAGGCATCATGTGCACGTGCATTCATTTCATTATGTCGTGATCTAAGGTAGATCGTTATTACTCATATTAGGTTGCGGTTAGAGATCGTGCCTCATTTTCCGTGTATCCATTCTTGTCGTCATTGCTATCGCACCAGGTGAGTCATAGCCCCTACTTTTTCAATTGTTTTGGTAAACTCTTTGGGGGAGAATACATGCTCGTTTTACTTAAAACGCATTACTTGTTTTACCTGGTTGATTACTCAAATATTTCCAGCTTTATCTATATATATGGTTGATTTCCTACATTTCATTGGTATGCTTGATTACTTGTTTCTCATGTGACTTGTCTCTTAAACTTTAGTACTTATTAGATCTCTGGCGACATTGTCAGTATTAGATCTCTGGCGACATTGTCAGTATTAGATCTCTGGCGACATTGTCAGTATTATTTTACCTGGCGACATTGTCAGCTTTGTTTATATGACCTCATAGTCCTCAATTGTTCTTATATGTCCATTGTAATACTGTGGTATTCCCCACTTGGCTGTGATGTCAAACGTAATATTGTGGTATTCCCCACTTGGCTGTGATGTCAAACGTATTGTGGTATTCCCCACTTGGCTGTGATGTCAAACGTAATATTGTGGTATTCCCCACTTGGCTGTGATGTCAAACGTAGTATTGCTGTTTCCCTACTTGATTGACCTATATGTTCATTGTAATATTGTGGTATTCCCCACTTGGCTGTGATGTCAAACGTATTGTGGTATTCCCCACTTGGCTGTGATGTCAAACGTAATATTACTGTTTCATTTCTTGACTGAAGTTCGATGCCTTTGCATCAACCTTATTACGGGTTTTCCCGCTTGACTGATTTATCATATGATCTCATTGAATGAATTATTTATATAGCCGTTTTGCTATATTTATCTGGGAATTTGGATACTAATATTACTTTTGTTCACATAGACTTTAATACTTTTGGCAGTGGGTTGTAAACACACAGGTTACAAGTCTCTTATGGCGGGACTTGCGACTGAGTGGATTTACGATGCCTTTGCTGGGCGATCTTTTCTCTATAGGCTTTACTTGTTAAACAAACTCTATGAACTCACCAACCTCGTGTTGACACTTTAGCATGTATTTTCAGGTTTTAAGTTATGGCACGCTACAGGAGGTTTTGGCAGGGCATGGCATGGTCATAGAAGACTCTGATTAGTTATATGGGGACCGTTTTAAACCATTTTTAAGGGCCTACTTCCGCACTACTTTTAAAATGTAAATTCAACATTTACGACTTAACTATTTTATTCTATATAATTGAAGTGAAAACCATTTTTGTACTTGTGTCGTGATATCAATTGAGTTACACCCCAGATACACGTATGCTTCCGCTGGACCCGATTTTGGGGGTGTTACAGAAGGTGGTAACATCTTTGATCCCATCAACCCACCACAACAAAACCACCCATAAAACCCACCACTAGCAAACTAGCCACCAAGGCTATCGAAACACCATTGAGCTCACTCAAGGAGCCAATGTGTCCCCCTAGCGATCCGACACCATCCGGTTGGTTCAAAGCGGATGTGCATTCCATGGACTTCGTTCCGAAGATCCTAATCAACATCTCAAGGATTTCCTAAAACTCGTAGATTCCATAGACCTTGATGTTGCAACTAGAGAGTAGACCCGATTACATCTATTCCAATTCTCTCTACGTGATCAAATTATGTAATGGAACTTGAGGACCAAGTCAAGTTTCTTATGAAATCCTGCAAAGCTCCTAAGCCTTCAAGCCAAGTGAACAAAATTACTTCCTCGTGCAAATTATGTAATGGTCCTCATGAAACTCATAATTGCATAGAACTTCCAAAACACGCTTTTAGGGAATTCACATCGTCGAGTGCTGATAGAACGGAGGATAGAGAGCTCGCCACTAATCAAGGACCTCAAAACTTTGGCGAGGCCTATGATGCATGGAAGGATAAACCAAATTTCAGAGGATACCAAACCCGGAGCGTATCCTTCGATGATTCTCCTCCACTCTCATGGTCCGAGCATTTTCCACCATAGAACACTCCTAAGCAAAGCTATGAATATGCCTTGCGAAAGTTCATTCTCTCTCAAAAATTACAGCTTTCCACGCTCGAGACCCGATTTAGACAACAGCAAGCCGATATGAATAACAAGATTTGTAATCTGTTAACCGCTATTAAAGAGCACGCTATTAGTAAATCAATACAGGCTGAAGAAGTCAAATTTGTCTCCATCATGAATCAGCCAACCTCTCCTGTGAAAATAAAAAGCCCTAGTAAACTCTTTAAACGTCTGTCACCAAAGGTGAAGGAAGTTAGGGACCATGCTAACCCCTCGGGACCAATCCACTTTGAAAATACCATCACTAGAATACCTGCTCCTACACCCAACCAGAGCCAACAACCAACTGGGAATGAGGGTCATGGAGTTAAGGATGAGACCCCAGAGAAAGACCAGAAAGTGGCTAAGAGCCTTGCCGACTTATTCGAGGACTCCATCACACAAGAGTTAGGCGAATGGGATGAGTCGAAAGAGAGATCAAAAGGGCACACGAAAAATCCAGTAATTTTGGGTGAATTTATTATAGAGAAACTTGAGAAAAGTATGGTAGATGTTACTATAGGGTGTAGTGATAGGATTAAGGAAAGCGACTCTGGAGTTTTTAAGATTTCGTGCACCACTAGGAAGAAGCTCATAACTGATACTTACATAGATCCTAACCTCCCTATAAACGTAATCCCCCTCTCCCTTGAAGCCTTCCCTGAACATATCTCGTGTGAAGGACTCGATAACGCCAGGATAATTAAAAGGTTATCAGTTATGATTGGAGGATTCATCTATAACATTGATCTCACCGTGATCGATGACATAGACTTTGTCACTGATACAACATTAACCAACCTCGTCCTCGGGAAACCATTTGTTAATGAAACGGGAGTGATCCTTGATGAGAAGGATGGTAGTGCATTATTCACCAATGGCATCAGGAAAGTGATTTTTCAAAAGGGTAACGAGGAAGTATATGAGTATTGTCCATCACTAGATTGTAATGCATATGGATCACAAGATGGAAGATCGGAAAGGATAAAGCGGCCTAATCCGAATAACCTCAAACTCCCTTGTTTGATCGGTCACAAGTATTCCGATAATGTCTACATTGACGTGCTCCTACCTAAGAATTTTATGTCCCTGTTCCATTATAACAATATTTATAGATGGGGGATGATTTATAAAGGAGAAAATGTTGTTGGTAGAGATCATGAAGTCCAGGTATACATAGGAAATATGGAATTCACAATGGACTTTACGATCGTAGACAACATTGAGGACTATATCGACCCAAGGTTATCGCAAGTTGTTTTTGGAGCACCCTTTTGTGAAATCACTAACTTAATGGTTGACGACCGGAACGGAATCATGACTTTCACAGATGGAATTAGGAGGGTGTCATACCAAACACCATATAAGATGAAAGATTTAGATGGAATTGATTGCGACGGACTAGATAAGCTAGGTTCTCAACTTGTTTTATGTGATGAAGATGTTCGGAGAGGATGTAAAAACACCTTTGATTTATCATGTGGATTCTTTAAGGATGTTAGTAAGCTTGGATCCAAGTATCGGGAAGATGTCTTTAAGTTTGAAGACCTAGAATACCTGCACTATGAAAGCGATCCCAATACTGGAGATGACCTGGAGAATGAAACCAATGCTGAGGTCACGTAATAGCCCATGACCTTGAGTCTAGCTACAAGAATCATAAATAAAGAAAAGCGCTTCTTGGGAGGCAACCCATGTTTTGTGTGTTTTCATTTGTTTGATTTGTTTGATGTTATTTGTTTCCGTATGCATGTCTTATTTTTATTGTTGGTAGATCATGTTTCAAATTAAATTGTGAAAATGCTTTATTTTGTTGTTTAACTTCGTCTTAACTTCATATAAAGGTATTTTGCAAAAGCTAAGTGTAAGGGGAAACCCCAAATTTGTTTATAAGAACGAAAATGATCATGATTCGCCACAATATTAATGAACATGTGTATTAGTAATTGTTAGAGTCAAATGCTTGTATCGAGTCATAATGATGTTTTGCTGGATTTTCTAGGAAATAGGACATAAGTTTTTCCAGAAATTTTTCGGAAACTTAACATAAAGATTTCTGCAGGTCACTTCTGAAGGCATTAGGGTTTAACACCTGACGGCGTCACGTGTAAAAATCTGTAAATTTTGCGAGTTTTGTTTTTCTAACGGAGTCTTAAAAGTTTTTGTTGATTCTTTAGTTTTATAAACTCCAGGAAATCTGCAAACATTCATTCCACAAGCATTATATCTTAAATTGTTTTCTAGGATTTGTTAATATATATAGATTGCCGCCGATTTTACGCGAGGTTGCCTTGATTTTTTTCTCAGGTTTAACGGGTTATATATGACAAGAAGATGATTTATATTTCTGGAGGGAAGCTTTGAACGTTCATTTTCTTGGAGGAAGATCTAACCTTGTTAACACACTATCCACATCGAACGAATCAAGGGAGTATTTGTTTTCATTCTTTTACCTATTTTACTTTTACATCCTTTAATTGAACATTGGGGACAATGTTCATCCTAAGTGTAAGGGGTGGGTAAATGATGATACCTTATACGACACAATTGCACTTGAGTTTGTTTGTTTGATAGTAGGTGTGTAATAAAACTAAGAGAAATACTTGTTAGTGTAATTTTAGCGCCAAATTTAAAATTTTTTTACAACATTTAGGAGTGAAACTTTAGCCTTAACAAGCGTCTCATGGATAGGAGTTGTATGACTATCACAAAACCGTACCATTCAGAAAAATTTTCCACCCAAATATGTGAGGTTCGCCTTTAGATTTGATAGGAAAAGCATTCATTATTAGTGCTTATAAGTGTACCGGTAGCATTTAGATTCTAGAACTTGCGTTAGTGATGCATCACGAGACCGCTAGTGAGACTACATTCGTGTAGTAGGATTTATTACATGATAAGAGGCATTAGGATCACCCTTGTGTTAAACCCGTATCATAATTACTTGACCATTTAAGTCATATTACTTGACTAGTAAAGTCAATTAATTTTTCCCACACCTTAGCGTTGTACTCATTTTTAATACACGATACCCCTAGTACACCCCTCCGAGCTTATCTTTTCGTTCCTAACTTTAAGCATTTTACTTAAAGGAAGAATTTGTTACAACCCACCCAAATGTGCAACCAAATCGCCTTAGCCTTCCGTGTATGAACTCATCTTTAGTGCATTATTGTTATTTGTTTAAACCCTTAGTTAATTATCTAATTGATTACATGGTTGCTAAGTCGAGTCATATCTTGTACATATTGTTTTGGGACGATTGGGACTCATTGGTAAAGTAATAGTATTTTGGAGTAATGGGGAAGAACATCAAATTATTACCCATATATGTGCGTTAATCTTAAAAAGTACTCCAAATGTTTTGATTATCTTGATTCGAGTCATTAGAATAGTTTATTGTAAAGTATGTAAAAATTCAAGTGTAAGGGGAATGTACATTCCCTATGATGTATTATTTTGGATGGTAGGGTAAAAGTGTATGCAAAAAAAAAAAAAAAAAAAAAAAAAAAAAAATGAAAAATCAAGAAAAAAGAAAAAAAATAGAAAAAGAAAAAGTGAAAAACATACAGATTACCATCCTGTTTCATTCTATGTTTGTTTTATGTTTTTGTTATTTTTGATTTATTAGCTTAAGTCGAGTCGAGTCTTGGCTTAACAACGCCATATTGTATATGTAATTAACCAAGATGATTAACTCGCCACAAGTAAATATTGCCCTTATCCAACAAAATTGTGTTTTCCATATCCCTACACCTAACGTTATAACCCTTTAAAGACCTCTTTGATAGTTTATCCTAGGTGCTTATGCCAAGTGGTGGAGGTTTGATCCTTTCCCAAGCCTATGGTAATCTATTTACTATGACAGGTAGTGAGAGATGTTTTCCATTTCCATATTGTGATATATACTTTATTACACCCGAGAGATGTGAGTATCTAAACACTATTTGTGAGGTGCTAGTGTATGACCTCCGTGCTTGTTTTTGGTTTTTAGTGGAAAGATCATTTGTTGTAATTACTTTTATATTAGTGTTACATGACCCATAACTTGTATTTTGATTAGAATAAAAGAGCATTTGCTTGAGGACAAGCAAATCTCAAGTGTAAGGGTATTTGATGAGGCGAAAAGTGTACCGCTTTTAAGGGGTCATTTAAGCCCGAATTCGAAATTATTTGATCAATTATAGCCCTAAATCGTTCCTTTTGTCATTATAGGTACTTTTGGAGAGAAATCCGGAAAAGGAAGCATTTTGGACATTTTTGGGGCATAAAAGTGAAGAAAACGGCAAAGTCTCAAAATTCCCTGCTGGAACTGTACCTGACGGCGTCAAGGGTTTACTAGTGATGGCGTCAAGAGTGACAAAAGAGTTGGATGTGGAAATTATAACGTGACGGCCCAGAGTGTTTTCTTTGATATTGGCCTGACGGCGTCACCTAGGCCGTCAGGGTCTAAATACATGTGACGGCCCAGAGCTCATTCCTACATGACGGCGTCAGAAGTGGATCTAGGCAATACGAATTTCATTATGGCGGCGAGTTGACGGCATCACAAGCTAATACATGATGCCGTCAAGGTGTAAAATCTATATATAGTTTTCTAATATTCATTCATGAAGTGTGGAACTTTGTGTGGGATATTAGGGCATAAACCCTAGACGAATTTTACAGCTTTTTCAAGGGTTTCAACCCCTTGAATCTTCCATGTTCAATTGAAGATAAGTACTTATTCAAATCATTCAATATGTCTAAGTGTTGTGTGATTATATCTTACGCTTGTCTTCTCTTTAACATGTTAGGCTAGGTTTTTATTGTGTTTACTTAGATGTAGTGAAACCTAGATGTTGATTATGGGTTGATTGTTTGTTTATAATTGTTACGGATGATTGTATTCGATGTTAGGCTTAAGAAATCTGGCAAACTTCCATTGGTAACTTGCTTGAACGTCTTAAGAAACATGATCGGAGGTGTACTACGATTTTTGGTTGTATTTAATGCGTAAGAGAATTCTAATGATCCCATGTTAGGAGCTTCTAACGGCTCAACATAGGAGTGAAGTAGGATCTTATAGAGTTAGGGAATATTGTACACGGCCCTACGACTGGTATTAAGGAATATAACCCGTCATCCATGCAATTGTAACAAGCTAATCAACCTGTAAAAGATATCTAGGGAGTTATGAAATCTAAGTAAACACAACTTTTCTCATTATTGTTTCCACCACATTAGTATAATAGTTTAATTTTCATTTCTTTTATTTTATTTTGATTGCATCTGTAGTTAATTGGGTTAGTTGGCTAGCAACTAATTCCACCCACTCCTTCAAAACCCGAGATTTTACTTGCTTTCCATAAAATATAAAAATACATAAAGAATCATCCCTCACCTCTAGACCTAGTTTAGTAGGCTTTCTAATCCTAGCGACACTATTCCTGAGTTGAACGATCAATCCCCCGGTACTTGTCACTATACTATACTACAACGATCAGGTACACTGCCTGGTGGGAGTTGTAAGCTTCTCAAGATCCCTTGAGAGGTAAATCCTGTTGCGAGGGAGCAATTCCCACGTATCAATTCTGTAGATATTTAGATACTTGTAGGTTGCAGAAATAAAAAAACTAGGTAAAAATCTGTGAACCCACTGCCATCGGTCCCTTATCAATAAAGGACTGTCCAACATTTAAAGGACCGTCTGCCTTAGGTCATGCATTTTTGAGCTATTTCTCATTTTCTGCAAACCTAAACCTATTGCACGTTTATCAACACCATTGCCATGCTTAGTTAAACAAATTTATGTGCTAAAATCTTCCTAATGCATGCTTTGCCCAAACCATAATATCTTTGATTATTTAAACACCTCTTCTTCATCTTCATCACCTCTCACTTCCTTCTCATCTTCTAAAATGGGTTCTCCCTCAACCTCATTGTCTATCTCAAACAAAAGACCTAATATCACTCTCATACTACCACAATTAGGCTCAAACAAAAGGCCTAAGATAACTATCACTCCACCACAAATAAACTTCATTGATCTCACTCAAGAAGACTCTACCCCTTCTAAAAAGTCTCCACTATCTTATCCTCCATGCACAAATGGGACATCCTTCTCTTCTTCTAAGCCATTATCTTCCTCAAGGCCAACCTCATCACCTTTCTCATCAATCATCAAAAACCTATCACCCTTGCTCACCCAAACTAGCTTGGGTGCATACACTCCGTTTGTGAGTAACTTATCTACTTCTTTTACACCTCCATCCTCTCCAAATCAAGCCAATACCTCACCAAAATGGGCCATTGGAATATGCTCCTCCTACTCCACCACCTTTTCCTATCATAGGGTTTCCCATTCCCCACAACCTTGTGACCAACCATCCCATCAGTTGTGCTTGTTACCTTCACAAATTTCATCTCATCTCATCTTTAAGAGATGGACTCCACCTTATGTTTGGCCACCTTGAGTATCTTCTTTCTCAACCTGTCATACAACCAACTCCTCTTGCTTCCATGCCACCTTCGGCTCCACCATCCTCACCACCTTCAAACTAAACATCTCTACATGTTTAGTTAAATAATCAAGAGGACTATCTTTTGAGCCAAGCATGTTCTAGGAAGTTAGGATTCTCTAGAAATAGCTTGTATTGTATGAATCCTTGTTGTTAGGAGATATATGTCTTAATCATGTATGTTTTCTTTTGAATGAATGTATTATGGTGAAATTATGTTGTGATATTTATAATGGTTGTCTTTAAAATGTCATATTAATCAACCTTAAAAATAGGAAAACACTTACATCACAACACATCTTTCAAATATTACGCCTACTGGTGGCAGTCCCTTATCTTTAAAGGACCGTCCACATATTTACGGGACCGTCCTCTATATTGCCTAAAACTGAATTTCTGCAAGTTATGTATCTTCTGATTTCACATCCTTTCTTTCTAATCTATCATATCCTTTTATCTATCTTGTTTCTCTTCTCAACCCTCTAAATTCTTCTATATATATATGTGTATGTGCTTTGTATTCTAACTTGTTTTTGTAGCACAACACCATAGCTCGATTCCCCGGTGCCCTTATCTAGGGGGAGCACTAAGCAAGGGGGAGTCTTAATACCGTCGATCTCTTTCATCCCTACATATCGACAAAGCGTTTTTGATTTTACAAAAAGGGGGAGATGTAAACGAAAACTAAAGTAAACAAAAACTCATTAAAAAGTTTTGAACACGCAAATTTACCTAACATGAGTTTATATTTTGTAATCATCAAAAAGGGGGAGATTGTAAATACAAATAATGTCAAAAATGTTATTTGCATTATTCGGTCTCTACGTGTTTTGATAATCACAAAATATAAAAACATGATATGTAAAGTTACGGTTAATAAGTTTTTAATCAAGAAAACTCATTTAGTCAATGTATCTTCTACAACTTCACTTCAGGTATGAACAAACACAATACCGACTTGAGTAAAGTGATCAAAGTTTTTATTTTCTCAAAACTTCACATTTTTATATGACAAAACATTTTTTAAAAAGTATTTTTGTAATTAAAAAGAAATGTTTTATTAAAGAAAATAAATTTAAATTACAAATATTCCAACAACCATATTTCTCGCCTAAACCAGTTAAGTTTTTCACCAGATAAACTATCACCACGTCAGGACAAAAATGGGAGCGTATGTCAGGACGGTCCCTTAGTGATAAAGGACCTTCCATCTTTAAGGGACCATCCCCCGCTCCTCCTGGTGGTTATAAATACGTCACTGTTCCACTCAGAAAAACAACCCTCTTTGCACAAAACTTTTCTGTTCTTTCTTTCTTATTTCTTTGATCATTATAACATGTCGGTATGTGTTTATAAGTGATTGTCTAATCCTATACATCAAAGTGCAAGAGAAGAACACTCGAAGTCGTCAAGAATCGAAGTGTTATTTGAGTCCACACACAAACGTAACTAGTGTTACGATTTTATTCTTCCTCCAACTCGCTCATTTGTATATGTTGTAATATTGTAGATCCGACTTGTGTGTGAGTCATGACTAGTTATGTTAGGGTAAACTTGTACAACGGTATAAGTCCAAGAAGTGTTGTATCTAGATTAGGACTTATAATAGTTTGGGTGTTGTGTGAAGGCTAGGACTTAGTGGAGTTCTAGTGTGAAGATTTGGACTTAGTGAAGTCCATGTGTGAAGGCTTGAATCGTGCATAGATTCAAGTGAAAGGGAGTGCTCGTTCGTGTGAAGATTTGGATCGTGTGTCGATCTAAGTAGGACAAGAGTGCTTTTTCATGTGGCCACGTAAGCTTTGGTGTAGATTGGTTCTAGCTAGGATTAGGACTCAATATTCCGCTTAGTGTCGTTAAACTTGGTGTAAGATCATGTACAGTTTGCTCCGCCAGAAGGAGTGTGTTGACATAGTGATTGAAAACTCTCGAGTGTGGTACTCGGGGAGTGGAGTATGACGAAGAGTGAGCTTTGTGCCGAACCATTATAGATCTCAGCGTCTCCTAGATCGTGTTCTTTCCTTTACTCTTTACTTTACTTACTTTAAACATTCACATCTAGTCAATTAGATATCACATAACTAGTAAATCTAACAACTTTACAAGAGGAACATAAACATACCTAAAGGAGGCAAAAACTTTTTAAAGCGTAATTATGAATAGTGAAATTATTCAACCCCCCATTCTAGTTTCTACATACTTATTGAGTTAAACACTAGCAGGAGCTTCTTACTGCTCTGAATCCTTTGTTTGGGTGGTGTCTTGTGTTGCTAAATCGTCTATATTCGTCTGCTTAGTGTTTTTTGTTGCACACGAAATTTGGCTGTTGAATGGGGTATTTATAGTTTCTGTCTGAGGGATCGATGCGGCGCATCAACTAAATGGATGCGGCACATCTCGGTAACTTCGTGTGGGGTCCTAGAATATAATAGTCACGGATATTCATACACCGTCTTTAGATGCGGCGTATCTTCAATCTCTTATGTGACGCATGTTCTTCTATGTCTTGGATATATTTGGTGTAGTCTTGCGATTGACACGCCGTACATCTGGAATGCAATACGGCGTATCTGGAGTAATCAAGTCAGATGTTCTTCGTTGACCAAGGTTTTATATACGGAGCATGGGATTAATCCATGCGGCGCATTCTTCAAAGTCAGGCAATGGTCTTCAAATTCATCTAAGTATCTTCGTACGGCGTATCTATCTAAAATGATACGGTGTATCTTCCTTCAGTTCAGTAGACTTTTCCAACTTGATCTATTTTGCTCCATTTTACGTCCAAAATAGCTAACTTCCACCAAACGCTTGTTTATAACTGATAATTACAAAAGTAAACGATTGAATATCAATTCTCATGTAGAATAATATAAAACACGTCAATACCATGGGATAATTGATGCCAATAATATGTACTTATTTGATGTCATCACTCGGCTATTTGACATAACGATTTGATTAGTAGTCAGGTTTCTTGGGGAATTTTAACACCAAACTTAAAACATATTGGGATTGGAATATTATCGGACTTTGGACATATTTGATTATTGGAACACGAAATGACTACAGTACATTAGACTCAGGAGAAGTTTAATGTATTTGAACCGTGATGGACGAACAATATGAAGGATTGTCTAACAAACAATAATATTTATAAACTTATGCTAACTAAAACCTAATTGGAAAACTAATAAAGTCACTTGACTTGGAATGTACTGCGAACCAACGGGTCATGGCGAATTTTAACTATATAAAACATGGATGTTTAATGAAACTTAAAGGGATTAAAATCGATGACTTCTAATCTTTTCAACTACTTGGTGTGTTTGTTATGTGTAATACTTTGAAATTATCTTCGTCATTTCTTTTTGACTTTTTGTCATTTTCTCTAAGACAATTTCGTTATTGTCACTCTTTCGGCATGAGTACACTTGAGTCAGCGTCTTTTCACCACCATACAAACGATGATACCAAACTCCAATAAATGGATATAGCGATAACTTTTTGGAAATGGAATTGGAATAATATTTGGGAATGAGAATAGTTAACCTTTGGAAACTTTTATGTATTTGGGATATATATAAAGACGAGTCTTTATATTATTTAGTTGTGCCGAGTCTGTGGTGCCGATATTCTAGTCTTCGTTGTACCACACTACTATCTCTTTTCTATGCATTACTTATTCGAGGTGAGTTTCATAGCCCCACTTTTACTCATATAATGTATTCGAAACTTGGGGTGAAAAAACATGCTCAACCCTTTTATATGGACCTAACTGTTACTTTTCGGTTTGCTATAATGTGTTATCTAACCTTTTTAGCATGTTTTCTAAGGTAATTAATTTGGTTATTTTGGAGAATTTCTTGTTTAGAGGCTTGGCAAATGGGCATGGTTGAAGGATCAATTAGGAGTTTGATAAACTTTGTAGGACCTACCGATATGTTTTATTTTAGGCTTACTTACATACCTCTGGAATAAATGTAAACTTTAAATATTTGTTTGAAATGTTTTATTTAACAGATAGCGTATTTTCCGTTTTTCTTATACTTGTGTTGTGTACCACTCCCTTAGCACCCCGAAGCTTGTAAAGTCTTTCGTTGTACCAAATTTTGGGGGGTGTTACAAATTGGTATCAGAGCCCAAGTTATAAAGAACTGGGTACTTATCAAAAACCTAGACTATAACTACTTTTCAAAAATTGATCCTAAGACCGACGCGTACCTGCCTGCCAAGCCGAAGCGTCTAGAATTAGCATGATAAGATAATAAACTGATTGTTATGAGATTAGATATTTGATAAACTAGGATGGGAATCATGAGATAACAACTTGGGGGAACGTGTTTAGAAACACCGCTATAATTTTTCTAGTAATATAATTGGAGTTACATAGTATTTGATTTGGGAATATGTTTGGATTAATGTGAAACCTGTTATTACTGCTCTGGAAGATTGTACGTTAGGTTGGGGTTAGAATCGGTCTAATGTTAATAAGACCTGACTGACACGGTTATCGTACTTGTTGGTTTGATGAATCCAATAGGAACCCGATAAGGGTGTCGAAGGAATTTATTAGTAGTTGACCTATCCGTACCAACAACCCATTTATGTAAGATAATTTGGAAATTTGGGAAGAATAATTTGATAGGGTTCGTGTGCTATGTGTTAGACTACGATTAGTACACCAAAAACCTACCCACCGCCTATCACAAGCACTATGCATGCCTCTTCCTTATCTGATCCCCGCTCACTCATACAATTTTGTGGTAAAGTTTATGTACGTTCTGTTATGTTCAGGATCTCTTTTCATGTAACCTCTCCACATGGCTCCAAGGTTTGGACATTCGTCTTGTTCTTCTGAAATGCTTATTCTACCACCGTTTAGGCTTACTTACGTACTTTTGGATAAATGTAAACATTAAATATTTGGTTTGAAATGTTTTATTTAGCGGATAACATATATTCCGTTTTCCTTATGCTTGTGTTATGTACCAACCCCCGTAGCACCCCAAAGCTTGTAAAGTCTTCCGCTGTACCAAATTTTGGAGGTGTTACCATTTTTTTGGGTAAAGGGTCTTCCACCCGGTAAAATATATTACACCAAAAAAACATTTAAGTACAAAAGAATGTGCCTGAAGTACCACATTAACCGCAAGCAATCGCTTGAAACAACCACAAATCATTTATGACATGCAATAAAAGACAACTAGCGACAATTAATAAGACTACCAAAACCAACATAAAATAAGAAATTTTTATGCAAAAAATAAAAACAAAATAGTTGAGACAAAAGTATTGAATTCCAACAGCCTTTAATTGTGTAGGAGAGAGGCCAAAATCATCATCATCATAATAATTGTCGCCATTACCCGTATCCGCTTTCCATTGCTTATAAAGACCCCACTCCTGTAACACCCCCAAAATTTGGTACAGCGGAAGACTTACAAGCTTTCGGGGTGCTACTGGGATTGGTATACACAACACAAGTATAGCTAAATCAAAAAGAAATTTTCATTTCATAAACATTCTAGAATTTAGTTTAAAAGTTTACAAATAGTTAGAAGTGTAAAAGACAAGGCCCAAAGGATTTAAAAGATTGGTCCCCATTATAATATCAGAGTTTTGTTGATCCATCGCCCATGCCAATTCGCCAAGCCTCCAATAGCTAACATCCATAAGCATCATCTTATTCACCTGAGAAAACATGCTAAAAAGTCAGCTAACGCTGGTGAGTTCATAGGTTTAAGTTACAAAGCAGTTGTGGACCTGAATAGTTATTTGCTATGTGTTACAACAGGCAGCCAAAATCATCCATGGGCCACCCTCCACAAAGGTCCCATATAATAGCAATCAATACCATAACATATCAACAACAAGAAATTTCTTATCATAGGAATGATATGTGGTCTATAGTGAGTGGGCCCCTCAACGGTCACTAGTCAGGCAAAGTAAACAGTAAGGAACCACCCGTTACTACCTCAAATCTAGGCCGTAGGTAGAAATATACACTTTTCTAGGGTGCAAGCATCCCTAGCCTAAGGCAAAGTCTACCGCATCTAACCTCATCTAGTTAATACATAGTAGCAAAACAAAACAAAAAAAAAAAAGCATTGAAAAGGGTCCAAGAAAATAGTTGCATGTTTTCTGCACAATCATAAACACATTATAATAGTAGAAAAGTGGGGCTATGTACTCACCTCGATTCAAGCAAAGCACAATCATAAGCATATCAGGAGCAGGCATTAGTCCAAACTGAAATAAGCTATAAGTAGCTAGATAGCCTTGTCACTAAGTTATCTCAGCACATATAATCAACAGCAGCAAAGAAAGCATCAACTATCTGGCAACGACGACTACTAACTCGGCACTATCTAATAATATCAGTACGCTTCAGTATAAATCTCAAATAATATTTCCCAAATCCCGAACGTATTCCATTTCCATTTCCAAAAACTCATTCTCATATCCGTTTTAGTGTTTGGTATCCGTGTGTATGTGTGTGCTGTGTCGACTCAACAAGATTCATATAAACTCACGCTTGAAAGAATACAAGCAAGCAAATCGTACAATCTACGTGACAAAATTTATAGTTTAATAAGTCGTCTAAATAGATTGTTGAAACTTATCGGGTCGTCAACTCGATAAATCTAACAATGTATTCGTCTTACTTATCACTCCAAAACTATACCACGACCTAAGGCGTCATAGGATATGTCACCCATTATTAGATCCTTCCAACATACTTAATGAGCTCTTATTAGATTCATAAATCGAATAAGTCCGTTTTCTATGTAAGTTAGATATATTAATGTCAAATATCCGTGACTAGCAAATAAGTAGCACATCATTATTTGTTCTTATTAAGGCATTTCTAGTTTTGCGTGCCCTCGAAACATTTAGTAACTCATTTATTGAAAATTTTCCCTTTTTTTAACTCTATGTTCATTTACGTCAAAAACAAAAAAGTAAACATATTTGTTATTTATTTTCTCTTCATGAAAACCTATTTATATATTTTTATCATTCAATTCATCACAAATATATATACATCAAGTTATTATTATAATTTTTGAGTTACTATTCGTTTCGAGTCACAAGCCCTAGTCATGACCTCTCGGCTTATATGTCAATCCAAGTCCAATAATCTAAATATATATATATATATATATATATATATATATATATATATATATATATATATATATATATATATATATATATATCCATGTTACGGCACTTGTCGGAGTCAACGATTACTAAAAAGTCAGCATGACACCAACTTGGCACAAAGTTCACATGTTTCATATAAAAGTCATATCAAACATTTATATATGCCCCATGTCTCAATTTTTCTGCAATCACCTTAAACACCAAGAGGCCGACTACGGCACTCAACTAATCCTAATCCCCGTCAACTAAATCGTTATCTGATCAATTCCCGGTTTCAACAATTCAATACCAACACAAGTGTTTCCGAGACCACAAGGGTCTTGGCTCTTATTCCTCTTGACCAAACAACAACAACAATTCAGCCGGCATCAACAAATCCTTGCCGAGACCATAAGGGTCTCAACCTAGTTTTCCCATTGCCAAACTTATACCAAACAGAACCTAAGTGGTCCTCCTCTTCTCGACATCATTATTACAAAAACAAATCCGAGTCCCACCTGTACTCGGATCCAAACCAAATTGTACCAAATAACGAATTCGAATGCAACATAAATAGATAAATACCGAGAAAAAATAGTATCAAGACAATAGTATCATCATCATCATACCGTGAGCTTGAGCTCATGGCTACACTGTTCGACACACACAAATACGACACAAACCTGGATACCAATTCATTTTTTTACCATTTAACATCATTTTGCCCCTAATTTTCATCGTAAAACCCAAAACCCACTTCATTTGAACCTGAAATCATAAAATTATTCACGAGTTTTACTCGTGACTGAGTCAAACATGCGTATAAACGCATTTTCTCATCTTCTAGGACCTCAAACTTCATGGATCTATCAAAACAACAAGAAATAATGGTGGATGTATGCTCAAATGATAATTGTTGGTGGTGTTTTATGGGGTTTGATGGCGCGTGGGACACGACATGATGTAAAGGAGAGTGTGGTGATTGATTTGATGATGGTGGTGTAGTTGTTAAGGTGGCGGTGATGGTGGTTCATGGTGGGGCTGGTGGCGGCTGTCAAGAGGAGGGAGGGAGAGAGAGAGAGATATGTGGTGTGGAGAAGATGATAATATGGAGAGGAAGGTGTAGGGTGTAGGTTTGTTATACCCGTAAATTGCAAAGTAGTCCCTCCTTTTCCTATATTTTAAAACAAGGACTCGCGGTGACATCTTAATAAACTCTCCCGATATTACTTATTCTTTTTTTTTACGAAGATAAATATGCTAAACGTTGCCAACATATTTTTAATCACCACCGATCACTTTAATTATGTCTTTCTATTAATTTCAATAGTAAATACGTTTATAAAATAAAACGTAACTGTTCCTCATTAAATCCCGACTCTCATTTCCCGAGCTCATCTTTATTTTCAAAAAGTCCTCGACACGCGTCATTATCTTTAAATATATTTTTCCACAAAAAGTAACTATAAATATGTCTCCACTTATTTCGCATAATAGAACTTAACATTTTTCGTATTATTAGGTTTCCTAGTGCCAGAGTCGAAGTAGTGCCTAACTTAATGCAACAGAATGATCCAACGACATAATATTCCACATCATTAATCCATAATACGAATAAAACTTAACATAGTCAATCACCAATTCCCATAATCTCTCAAAATTGTTTCGATAACATTATCGATCCATTTTAATTATATATTAGCATTTTAAATCAGGTTCTCAAATTTACCAGTTGTCACATCCTCCCAGCCTTAGAAGAAACCTGTCCTGGGTTTCACTTAGAATTACTCATCAAGATCGAATAAAGATAATATAGGTTTACTGGATTTCATCCTCATATTCACCACGTGAGTGGAGGGCTATCTCAGAATTCCAACAAGCTCAAAGACATCGATATTACTTGGCTTAGATCGCTAGATTTTTCACGTATAGGATTTCAACGAGCTCCTCAAAGGAGTTTGATGTTCATCATCATGGAACAGAAAATTCTGAGATTCGCAGTGGTAATCTCTGCCGAAAGCGTTAATCCGGATTATTCGTCAAGAGTCTTGTGGACATTGCAAAGTCCCGATGCAAGAACGAGTATCGATAGTTTAAATTCTAATGAGAATTCTCAACGAAACAGAATAGAAAGGATTAAATTTTCTCTTGTTTACTCAATGTATTCCACCATCTCTAGGTGATACCTTAATCATCCTCTTGTTCTACCTCTCGGATCTTAATATTCATTTCAGTGGTCTCACGAATGACAGTCAATATAGCGAACTTGCTGTTTCCAATTCCAGCTCAGCGAGAGTTAGGTCGACACATTCGACCATAAGGAGTTCTTAAATGGCACGATCTTGATGTCGGGCGGTTTTTCATCATTACAGGAAGGTTTGAGGGAGAGGCGGATGTCTCTCCCAGCCTCTTTTCAAAGTTACTAATGATAGCTTAGAGCTTTTACCCTCAACATACGAACAGTTCTCGTACTCTAACCATCTGCATGGGGAGGTTATGTACTACTCCTATTACGTCTCATTCCCAAGGTCATCTGTATAGATTTACAGAAATTCAGCATAGGACTACAAATCTCAACTAAATGTGATCGGAATTGGCACTCCATGCCAGAAAATCAACATATCTCAAGAACATGAATCAATCTTTTCCATACTAGTACTTTTGCTAATAGCGCGACGATAAATGAAGTTGACCAAACAACACAATTTCCCAGATGGTATTACAACCACTATATGTTTCTTGGAAATTTGATAACGAATTCATAGTTGTTCTCTTCCACTCCAAACTAAAAATTTAGATTTACAATCTGATGGTATTTGGCATCAGTCTCCCATCCCTTGACACGCTCAGTATTTGCTGACATGTAATGCAACGTCAGTCTCAATGCTCGGTCATTAGTATCAGTTCTCCTGATCCTGGTACGTCATATCGGATTTGGAATGTCTGACGTATCCCGACTCATGCTACTCTAGCATTATCCGATCTTGACTACTCCGTGTGAAACTAACCAGTTTCTACCCCTAAGGGTAAAATTCTCAAGATTGTCAAATCTCTCCTTTGACAGTCTCAGCTTGTGCCTCAGTTTTTGGGTCAGTATGGGTATCCTAATAGTCATCCCTAAGGCTGTAACACCCCGACCCGACAAAGGTAAAGATGTCACAATAATATAGTGTTACATCAGAACAAACAGAATAGATCAAAAGCGGAAGTCTTAAATAACTTACTTCAAATAACTATGGTCAAGAATCTTCAATTCAACTCCACTCTCAATCCTAGAAACCATCCCAAAGCTAGCTTGAATACCTGCTGCGGTGAAAGAAAATGCGGCTGCGCTTAAAAAGGCCAATGAACGGATATAACAATAATAAACTGAAAATAAATGCTGAAGTACAAATGCTACATTTTGGAGATAAAACATATTTAGGTATAACGGATAATACGGAAATAAAATGTATAGGTTAGGTAAAGAATTCATACAGTCACCAGTATAAACAGAGTCAGAATCATAATAATACCATGAGCTCAGAAACAGATAACTTATCATAATCATAATCATACATCTTCATAAACATATAGAGGGGAGAGATCTCAGATAATCCGTCAATAAAGAGGGGCGTCCTCATATGGGAGGAGTAGCTAGCTCCCAGAAATGTGAAGGACGTGTATTGCACACATAGCCACATTCACCAGACAAATCATATCATATTATATCAGAAACAGAAACAGATCTAGGATGCATCCACACGCCCCTACCCATTCACATGCAGACCAATCAAAGGGACGTGGCAGAACATCACTCTACTGCCCTAGAATGGAACCCCCATGCCTAGTGAAATAGCTCATGTAATAAAAGGTCCATAGTTAAGGGTCCAAAACATAATTTTCATATCAGAAGGTTCAAATATCAAGGTTTATCATATCAAGGTTCAAAAAAAGAAAGTTCATAGCAAAGGTTCAATTTAGAGATTTCAAAACAGAAAGTTCATAATAGAAGTTGTAATCACGAAGGAAACCTTAAAAGTAAGGTCAGAATATCTGTACCATAGTAAAGCAATGATATCAAAAGAAAGAATCACGAAAGGGAAGAGTTCACTTCTTTGACATGTCTACCTGAATTAGGGATCATTTATTATTAATAACTTGTTCATTCATTTACTTATTCATATTTTATTTTACGTCTTCTTCTCACTTTTAGTAACTTTCCATTTTTAGCAAGTTTCCAAAATTAGTAAGTCTTCGTAAAGCGTAATTATAATATAGTGTAAGGTTTTAAATGTAAATATCATATGTTTCATGTTTTATTCATTTAAATCCATAAGTTTCCCAAATTTACAATTTCAACCCTTTAATCTTAATAATCTTACAAATTAAACCTTTTAATTAAATACATTACAATTTAATCCTTATCATATTCATATTTACACATTAAGCCTTTAATTAAAAAAAATTACGTATATTAACCTTCCACTTAAAATATGTACAAAACAACCCTTAACTTTCATAATTTACAAGTTTAACCCTTTAATAAAAATAAATACAATTCATACCTTTTTAATTATAGAAATTACAAATAAATCCTTTTAATTACCAAACTTACACCTTTAGTCCCTCAACTAATTTATATACTAATTAACCCTCTGGTTTTCATAATTTACAAAATGGTCCCTCTATTCTTAATTAATTCAATTTGGAATTATATATATATATATATATATATATATATATATATATATATATATATATATATATATATATATATATATATATATATATATAATTACATAATTCACCCTTTAATCCTTTTAGTTGCAAAATTTACATATAACACCCTCATATTATATTTTCCTCAACTCACCACAGGTTTAATACACCTTATATAAATAACCCACAAGTTTATAAAATTACAAAACACAACCTTTTACTTTTAAATACAAATCGTTTAATACAAAATTCACTAAAACCTAACCCTAAATTACCTAATCATTACCAACATTTATTACAACCTTAAAACACCATTAATGATCAGATTACATATCAAAAACCCTAACCCTAACCATAATTCTATTTCTTTTCTTTTATTTTCTTTTTACTTAATAAACCGATTATAAAATAATTCCCAAACATGGTTTTTGGGTCTCAAAAATTAGGAAACTTATTTTTTTGATGTTATATGATGTTCATAGGACCTGAGAAAAATATTAAACAAACCTCAAAAATTTTCATGGTTGTTTTCATAAATTTTAATTCGATTTAGGGTTTATTAACTTATATAATTTCGTATGATCATATTAACTTGCATGAATCGATTCTACTATTTTCTACAGATCATATATGATATAAAAGATGTTATAAAAATACCAAAAAGGTTTTAGAAATTACAAATGAGACATAATGAATTTACTCTTCTCGGCTAGACAAAATCAACACAAATAAGCCTCCCAAGCTCAAACGATCGAACCTCAGACCTTGGAACTATTTTATGGTATTCGTAAACTTAAAAAACACTTAGGAAAAATAGGAAAGAGCTCCAAAAATTTTAGAATCGATTGTGAGGGTTTTGGGGATTCGATTTGGATTTAAATGTCGGTTTAGGGATATCTAAAAAATATAAAACGTGTGTACTTAATATATAATAGCTATAATACTTATCTTGGGCTAGAATATATTGTGAGAAGTCCAAATTAAAAGATTATACATGTTTCCTATTTATTTTGGGATTTATTTCTTAATTTAATATATATATAATATATATAAATCGACTTTATTTATTTATATGATAAAAATTATTTTAATTTTACAAAAAATGTACAAATTTTATTTATACATAATTTATTGTAGTCATTTGTTGCAAAGTTCGAAATTTCTAGAGTTTATTTGGTATTTATTTAAATGTTAATACAAATTCTTAAACTTAGGGGCATTTTGGACATTTTTCTTGTTTTAGAATTTGAGGTATTACAACTTCTTCCCCTCTAAAAAGAAATTTCCATCCTCGGAAATTGAATAGGCAGAATAGATAGAAACAAATCGGATTGCAGAAATTGCCAGAACAGAATGAACACAGAATCTTTCAATTACAGAAATAACCTTAATTCAGAATAACCTTTCTAACATATTCTAACAAACAGACGGATCTTCCTTATCAGAATCCATAACTTCATATCTTATTCAAAACAGATCATAATTCAGTTCAACGAATGCATACTAGCAACAGATAACTAATATCAGAAAACAGATTGAGTACGAAAATTCAGACGATAGTAAACTCTATAATGAGTTCTAAATTTCTTAACGGTTGAACAACAATGAACATACGATGAGAACTCGAATGTATCCAGATACCTAATTGTTGGATCGATGTACTCTGACCATACTACTTTGTAGCTTGTAAAAGTTCAATAATATTAAGTAAACTCAACACTATTAATATTGAAACACTGTTTGACCTTGTAAAGTATGCGGAATCTACTAACACAAAGCTTAAGAAGAACTTTTATATTAAACCAAACTTGAACCTGCTTTGTTACACAGATTCACTAACAATCCCTAACTATTATCGACTTTGAACAACTCTAAAACATATATCGACTAATACCTCTTAAAGCTCCTTATATAGATAACCTTAAGTCGGTTTACATCATCTAACTTGAAAGACAAGTAATTATCCTTAACAAGTTCTAGAATATTCATACAATGTTACACATTAATCCTTTAACTAATATTGCACTTAAGTCCTTGTATTCTTCGAAGTACTTTGAACAATCTTCAATCAGCAGTACTTTGATTTTGATCTTCAAGCAGTACTTTGACTTTACTCTTCATGCAGCAGTACTTTGACATACAGAAGTACCTTGATCTTTTATATCCCAACAATCCTCCCCTAACTTGAACTCCACTTGCTTGATTTCAAGTTTCTTTGTTATCTTTGATCTCTAATCATTCAGAAAGATTGTTTCTTTAACCCTTTAACTTTTATCTGTCATGTGTCAAAGTACTCTTTATCAGCATCAGTTGATATCTTCTCTGCAATAATCCTCCTCAGCTACTCAGCAACATTTTGGTACAATAGTCATCAAATCTTGCAAAGTTTCATACTATTCTCATCACTTCCAGGTATGTAAACTCCTGTGAGAGGTGAATCATTGAAAATTAATGGATTTTGATGTCTCTTTACCAAAGCCATTAACTCTGGAGTAGCCAATGTTTAGGTTAGAACAACCATGGTACATTGATAACCATATAATTTTTAGCAAATCATCAGCTATCAACGGATTTGAGTAGTCTTTACCAATAGCCATTTGCTTCCTGACTAGTTAGTTCTTTGATTTCAACCATGGTGAACTAATTACCAAAAATGGATTTTCTACAGCCTTTACCACAAGCCATTTTTTCCTTGTGGGCTAGCCAACTCTTCACTGTTACAGATATGGTGAGTTGAAAACCATACAATTTTTAGTAAATTGTCAACTAAAAACGGATTTGATTATCACATCAGAGCCGTACCCTCATGATGAGTCAAACTCTTTCATGTCTGTTAAACATGGTGAGTTGATTACCATTTGATGTGTAGTATAAATACTAACACCATGTGTTTCTTTTCAAACCCTTTTATTGACTTCACTTTTAAACATCAAAAACTTTTTATTTTATTTTACAAAGGACTTATACTGATTTAATTCAGCAAGTAGTACTTTGATAAAGTACTGTTTGTCTTTGCAGTACTTTGAAAAAAAAAATACTTATTATACAAAACAATTCATACCAGTATTTTGCAATATCATTCTTCAGACTTAGTCCATCTGATAAATAGCTTAATAACATCCAAAGCTACTTCAGATTCATCTTCAAGTTCCATTTCATGATCCAACATTCTGAGCATAATTTCTCTAATCAATGGATATCTTCTCTCAGCAAGCATGTAAATCATGGTACCATCTTCCATCTCTAGTGCATGAACTCCTGATGAATCAAAAAATCTCCATCTTGTGATTTCCCAATTCTCTTGATCATTCCACAGAGGATCAACACTTGTTTCTTCTGTTTCCTAGATGGTAATTAGATCTCCAAGTAAGATTAATCCCACTCCTGAAGCTTCAATCTCTTCATAGTATGTCTGCACTTGCATATATAAGTTATATAAATCTTCCCTGGTAATAAAATGCAGAACATCCCATAACATGTTGAATACTGTGAAGCTTTCATCTTCTCTGTTGAACATAAGATAATTTCCTTCTTTTGATTCAACCACAGAAAATGAGATTATCTTGGACTTCTTTCCAGAGTCTTCAGTCTTCTTATTCTCAAAATCTACTACTCTGAAATAATTTCTAAGTTCATCAACTGTATCTTCATGTATCATCTTCAGTCTTTTTGACAGTTGATCTTCTTGAACTGCTTTCTTTCTCTTCAATTTTCTTTGCTCAGCTTGTTCCTTCCTTATATCTTCTAACTTCTTCTCTTTATCAGCATCCATAGGTACAAAACTTGCTACTTCTTCCCTGATAGACTCTTGTACTTGTTCCCATAGAGCTTTCACTTCTGGATACCTCATTCTTTGTAAATTCTTGTATCCTCTTCCTTTCAAGAAACTTATCATCCAATTTGTCATAGGCTTTTTAGTAATTGGCCTATTTATTTTTGCCAAATACTCTGCATCATACTCAACTTGTTGCTTTCTAGCAACCTCTGCATCTTCTACTATAAGATTTTCTCTGATCTGTGCAAGAGTATATTTCTTCTTTTTCTTCTTAATATCTTTCTGTTTCATGATCCCTTTCCCTTTATCTTTGGGATCTAACTCTTCAGATTCAGAAGTACTTTCAGAAACTTGTTGTGCAGGCTTAGAAATATGTATACCTCCTGTAGGTCTTTTCAAATTAATCATAATCTAAGCAATTGTTTCATCATCACTTGCAGTATGCACCTTAGCTTCTTCTTGCTGTACAAAAGTAGAAGGACCAGCTTCATCTTCAAAATTTATTGTAGAAGGTCCAGCTGCAGAAGTTCCACTTTCATCAATATTCATAGCAGCAGTACCTTGTTCAGCAGTACCTTGAACACCAGTACTTTAAGTTTTAGTACTTTGAATATTTTGTGCATCAGCATCTTTCTGAACATTTTGTTGCTCAACAACTTCTTGCTCAATATTCACATCCTCTTCAACTTGTTTCTCTGGCACAAAATTCTTTGGCTCTTCTGGATATTGCCAAGGATGAGCATCTTCTGAATATTGAATCCCAGTATCATCTCTATCCAAAATATCATCTTGATTCCTCCCCAATTTGATAGATGATGATTTCCTATGCCTCCTCTTGGATTTAGAAGTCTTCTTGGAAGATTTAGACTTTTGCTTCCGAGACCTTTTCTTTTCCTTTACATAAAGCCTAAAATTTTGAACAAGAGGCCAAACAAACTTCTTCAATCTTCTAAACTTCTTCCTTAACTTGTTGATTTCTGCAGCCTGATCATCCATAGTTTTCTTCATTCTCTCCAACTCTTTAGTCAAAGCATAATTATTCATAGCCCCTCCAATTCCCTCATCTCCTCCAGGTGTTTGAATCCCACCTGTGGGAGTATAATCATTGGGAGAAGGTACCGGTGTATGCTTTGAAGCAGTACCTTGAGAAGAAGTATTTTGTAGAGAAGTACCTTCAACAGAAACATGTTTTTCCAAGGAAGCTGACACTGAGGGAGTTCTTTCACTTAAATCATCATGCTGAGGTGAAACAATAGGTGGTGTAGATGTTTGTGCTGATGCAGAATGCTCAGAAGAATCAGGTTTAACAGCAGCATCAGAATTAGCAGAACCACTATTTTCAATATCATCCCTGACAGCCTGTGCTACCTCTAACATGTAAGCATTGAGAGGTGTATTTCTACCATAAAAATTGACTCCCTTGTGAGACATAAAGGTGAACACTTTAGGTGGCATCTTAATAGTGGGTACATAATCCTGAGGTTTTGGCATCCCATCTAGTGGATTCTCTAAGAGAAGTTGAACAAATCTAGGATACATTAGAAAAGGGGATCCGACCTTAATATGTGTGAGCATACCTTCAAGGATCATGTATGAAAACTTGAAGGGTTGATTGGTAATAAGGCCAACAAATGCAGAAGCTATAGAATGGTTAAATTGATCCCAAGCAGTACTCTTTGGACTTAAACAATGAAGTAAAACATGAATAAGAAACTTCCAATGAGGACTAACCATGGCTTTCTGAAAAGTACGCTTATTCAAAGGTCCTTCATACCCAATGTCTCTAAATGTACTCCAAATCTCTTGTTTAGCAAACAAAACAGAGCCTCCTTCATCTTCAAACAACAGAGCCTATCTGATTATTGCTTCTGTAACACGAATAGCTCTCCCAACAACTGTAGCATGTATAATCTCTTCTCCATCTTCAACCTCTGACCTTGCCGTATCCCAAAACTCTTGTATCCAAGGTCCAATAATCTCTGGGTTGACTAAGATTGAGTAACAGATGGTGGTTCCGGTGAGAAAATCAATAATACCATGAAAATCAATATTTTTTTGTGTTTTCTCAAGATTTGCTATCATGTTGTGTTTGGTGTTGGTAGGACGGATTGCCATTGTGAGAATGTTTAGAGAGAAGAGTTCTAATCGGTGAATGATATGAGTGGGTTTGATGAATAAGAATGGTGAATGAATACGGGTGAATAAATAAGAAAAAGATATGAGTTATATAAGGATAAGATACAAAAAATCACGGTTAATTAATTATTTTACCGTTATTTTTGGAAGTGATCATCCCCATATCTTTCGAAAGTTTGTTACCCGCAAATCTGACTGTTGGAACAGTATCTGACACGTCAGCATACCCTTAATATTACCAAGCAGTACTTTCCATAGATGATGGAGCAGTACTTTCAGTTATAAACCCAAACAGTATGTTGACCAAAGTACTTCCTAAACAAAATATCTTGATAGTTGACTATTTGACCAAAATATCTTTGAAAGTCAACCCGAAGTAATTACTATCTTCCCAAATTAATTCCCAAAGCTACCAAGGTAATTAAACTTCAATGAACTTCATTTATTACCCTTATACCTTTACCTTGCCTATAAAAGCAACTTTACCAACAACATACTTCATTCATCTCATCTTTCATTATCATAACACAAAAACCCTAGTAGAAACAATGAGTCACTTCCCTCGTGTGTACATCTCCTCTGACTCAGAGGGTTCCACAGACTCAGAAATAAGCTACTATTCTGACTCTGAGTTTGAAGATCCAGGATGGATGGATTACTTTCCTCCAACTATGTCATCCTCATCAAAGAGTGTAGCAAACTCTACCATAACTGATGCAGCAAGTACTACCTACCAAAAGCCCAAGAAGAAAAAGTATGTGCATGGTTCATCTCTTGCTAATGAGCTTCCACATGCATTAACTCAAGCCCTGGAATCAGCAATACAGAACATGAAGTGGCCTGCTCCAAGAAAAGAGAAACCACCCAAGCAAGTTCTTGGCCTGGCTTGCCTAAAGAAGCAAGCTTCTTTTGATGACAAAAGAAAGACTGCTCAAAAGAGAAAGCAAAGCTATAAGGGAAAAGGCCTATGGAGTAGGTTGTGTGGAGCTTGGTAGTAGGGTGTGTTGTGGTAGTTGTTTGTTTGTTTTGTTAGTGTCTATGTAGCAACTTTGTCTGTGTCATGATGATCTGTGTCTTGTGAAACTCTTTGATGTAACTCTTGTTTGAATAATGAATGAAGTACTTTCTTTTGAATGATACATGTAGCCTCCCCTCAAATAATGACTAACTACTAATGCCTCCCCTCAAAAATAGCTTAATTATTAATCATGCCAATACTCACAACTAAAAAAGTAAATCTTGAAACATCAAAGCCTTTTGTGAGTAGGTCTGCTACATTATCATCAGTATGCACTTTAACCACATTGATAAGCATGTGCTTATAGCAATCTCTAATAAAATGATGTCTGATTTGAATGTGCTTGGTTTTTGAATGATAGACTGGATTCTTTACAATACAAATGGTACTCTCATTATCAATGTTGATAGGAGTATTCTTGAAGTTGAATCCATAATCCAAAAGCTGATTTTGTAATCAAAGTACTTGTGCACAACAACTTGCAGCAGCTACATACTCTGCTTCTGTGGAAGATGTTGCTGCAGTTGTTTGCTTTTTGCATTGCCATGAGACTAATCTGCTGCCAAGGTACTGGCACCCTCCAGTTGTAGATCTTCTGTCATAATTATCTCCAGCATAATCACTATCTGAAAAGGCTTGTAGATAGAAAGGTGAATCCCTAGGATACCATAATCCTAGCTTAGGTTGTTGCCTAAGGTACCTAAAAATTCTTTTGACAGCATTCAAGTGTGATATCTTGGGATTAACCTGATGTCTTGCACATAAACATACAACAAAAGTAATATCAGGCCTAGATGCAGTTAAATACATGAGACATCCAATCATAGACCTGTATAATATGACATCAACAGCTTCTCCTTCTTCATCTTTTCCCAAAGGTTTGTTAGTATCCACATGTGTAGATGTAGGCTTGACAGTTGTGAAATTGAATCTCTTAAGAATATCTGCAACATACTTATCTTGACAAATATAGATTCCATTGCTTGATTGTTGCACTTGTAGTCCCAAGAAGAATGTTAATTCTCCTATTGAACTCATCTTAAACTCTTTTTGCATAAGATCTTCAAATTCCTTCACTATAGATTGCTTAGTGGCACCAAAAATGATATCATCTACATAAACTTGCACAAGCATGATATCCTTCTTATCTCTCTTGATGAACAAAGTCTTGTTAATAGCTCCTCTACTATAACCATGCTGTAATAGAAAGTTTGAGGGTCTTTCATACCATGCTCTTGGAGCTTGATGAAGGCCATATAGAGCCTTGATAACCTTGTAGACTTTGTTTGGGTGTGCAGGATCTTCAAAACCAGGAGGCTGTTTGACATAAACTTCTTCTGTGATTTTGCCATATTTTGGTATACAGGAAATCCCATATAAGATGCAAAAGCCAAAAATAGCCTTATGGCTTCAAGCCTTGCCACAGGAGCAAAGACTTCATCATAGTCTACTCCTTTTTCCTGTCTATATCCTTGAGCCACTAACCTTGCTTTATTCTTAATGACATTCCCTCTTTCATCTCTTTTCACCCTGAAGACCCATTTTGTTCCAATCAGTCTCTTACCATCAGGTAGATCACATAATACTCATACTTCTTGAAGTTTAAACTGTAAGAGTTCTTCTTGCATAGCTTAAACCCAACTCTCCTTAGTTAATGCTTGTTTGATATTCTTAGGCTCTTCTTGTGACAGAAAACAAGCAAATAAACACAACTTCTGATCCTTGTGATTCACCCTGTTTTGCTTGTAAATAAAGCTAAGTAAAGAAGTATGTTGTTGAGACATATTCTTAGCCTTAGTTCTTGTGAGCACTCCTGAAGCTAAGGGTCCAATTATGTTGGTAACAGGATGAGTTTTGTGAATTCTTAGAGTAGGAGTTGGTGAGACTTCAAGATTATCTTCCAAATTAGTTAAATCAGGATCTTCATTAGAATCTGAGAAAATGCCTGCTTGATCCAATTTATCATCAGTGTCTTCTAAGGCAATCTTGTTTGGATCATTCAAATCATCAGTATCTTCTAAGTCAGGCATGTTAGGATCATTCACAGCATCAATATTTATCCAATTTGAAGTATCTAAAGGTTGAAAAGTACTTTCAAATGGATCAACAATACTTTGGGGTAAAGTACTGTTAGTGCCTTTAGCCTTCTTCTTTTCAGCTTCTTAAGCTCTCCTTTGTTTATCTTCATAAGACTTAGCCATTGTTTCTTGAAAAAGCATCCTACTAAGTTCATCTTGAATGGCTTGATCTTCATCAGATACTGGGATCTTTGGTGGAGCAATACTTTGAGGATCAACAGTACTATTAGGTTCAACAGTACTTTGAGGCTCAGAAGTACTTTTCTTCTCATCATTGACTTTATCATTAGGCTCATCTTCAGATCTTAAATTAACATCATGAACAATGTACTATGCTTCTTCTTCTTCAGTGGGAGTAACTTGATTTTCTTCCCTAACAGGTACATAATTCATAGATGAAGACATTAAATCAAGATCAAACATCCAATCAGGACCTTTACCTTTAGAATTTTCTTCCTCTTCTTGAAAATCAACATGAAAACATTCTTGAACCTTCTTGGTAGCCCTGTTGTACACTCTGAAGCCTTTGCTATTTGTACAATATCCCAATAAATATCCTTCATCTGACTTTCCATCAAATTTGCCCAAATTGTCAGCAGTGTTTAAAATAGTTAGGGGACATCCAAAAGGTTTCATAAACTTGATGCTAGGCTTCTTTCCCATGAGTAACTCATAAGGTGTCTTCATTTGAGGTTTTGTCACTGATACTCTGTTCAACACATAACAAGCAGCACTTACAGCTTCAGCCCAGAATGGAATAGGTAATTGGGAGTCTGCAAGCATTGTCCTTGATGCTTCTATTAGAGTTCTATTCTTTCTTTCTGCAACTCCATTTTGCTGAGGAGTTCTAGCAATACTGAATTCTCTTTTAATTCCTTTCTTGGCACAAAAGTCATCCATTAGCTGATTCTTGAACTCAGTCTCATTATCACATCTAATTCCTCTAACTTTGAATCTTAACTGATTTTCAAGTGCTATTATTAGATCATGAATAGCATCAAAAGTTTCATCCTTGAAGCATAAGAAAAAGACCCAACTGAATCTGCTACAGTCATCTGTCACAACCAAACAGTACTTCTTTTTGTTCAAACTAACAATTGAAACAGGTCCAAACAGATCCATGTGCAGCAATTCCAAAGTCTCTCTAATGGTTTTCTCATCAATCTTCTTACAGGAAGCCTTGTGCTGTTTACCCTTCTTGCAAGCAAGACATGAGTGATCATTCTTGAATGTTTTAGAAGGTAAACCTCTAACTAAATTTCCTTTGACCAGCTTATTGATGTTCTTGAAATTGATATGCCCCAATCTTCTGTGCCATTGATGTGCTTCTTCCATTGTTGCTCTTGCAATCAAGCATTTTGCCCTTTCAACAGAATTGATATTCTTCAAGTCTATGCTATACACATCATTAGTTCTTGGTGCTCTCAGCATCACCAAGTTTCTATCTTCTAATTTAAACTCAGGAGAAAGTATAATACATTTTGTGTCAAAGAATAACACAGGGTACTTCTTATCACAAATCTGAGAGACTGACAAAAGATTGAATTCGAGCTCCTACACATATCTAACATTCTCAAAATCAATGTTTCCTGCCTTGATAGTTCCTTTGCCAGTAATTCTTCCTCCATCAGGATCATTCCCAAATGCAACTTTGCCTCTAAAATAAGCTTTAAAATCTGACAAGAGCTCCTTTTCTCCTGTCATACTTCCAGAGCAACCACTATCTACAATAAGATGATCTTTAAGCTCCTCTTCTGGGTTGCCCTGCATACACATGAAAAAGGTTAGTTATTTTTAGGAACCCAAGCCATTACTGACTTGCGTTCCCCTTGTGGAGTGACATACTCAAAATTTTTGAGTATGTAATCACCACTGTCTTTGAAAACATGACCAAGAATTAAGGTTTTTGTTTCCAAAACTTTTGGTTTATTATGATCAATGTTCCCTTTTTCACTCTTAACCTCTGAAAGTATTGGTTCTTTCCCAGTAGTACTTTCTTTCTTAACCCATTTAGTTGTAACTTTTGGAGTTGGGTTCTGTGTTCTAGCATCTTTTCTTGTGTTGTAAGGCCTTCTAGGTTTGTAGTAATTGAGTCTCCTAGGTCTTACACTTGAGTGCCTGCTAGCAGCACCTTGGTTAGGGAACTTTCTGTCAGTACTTTGTGAAGGTACTGAAGGTTTAGAGAATGATCTTTTCTGATGAGGGTACCTATAGTCTTTTGAGAAATTACTATGGTTAACCCTATTTGTGTAATTCCAAACTGGTTTGTTATTTCTTGGTCTATTCTCCCTATGACTTGGATGTGCAGTTCTGGACTTTGGATATTTGCTTAAGTATTCTGAATGATAATCACAGTCCTTATTCAAATGATGAGGACTATAACATATATAACAGACTTTTGGACCAAAATCCTGAAATCCCTTTCCAAAAGGTTTTCTAAAATTAGCAGTATTTTGAAAGTATTTTCTTGGAGGTACTTCTGAGTGATCAGCAGTACTTTGAAAAGTGTTTGAAGGAACTGCTTGTTTTGAAAACTTTTTCTCATCAACCCTAGGTGCTTCAACAGATTTTTCTAAAGTTTCAGGATTAGTTTGATTTTTAAGCTTTTTCCTAAACTCTAGATTATCTACCCCATAACAATAGACATCTTTCCTAGGTGGTTGAAAACTACCTCGGGGATTAGGAACTGCATTGTATCCCTTGTCATTCTTATATTCAGGAGGTGTTGGACTAGCGATTTCCTCATCACTAGAAGTGTTTTCATCTAAACTTATGAATTCTTCATCACTAGTTGAGGTATCTACTGTAAGATTTAGTTCCTTACTCTTAAATGGAATACCTTCTTTGCTATCATTATCATAACCTAGGCCAGTTTTAATGTTTGATGTTTTTTGCTTTTCAACAAATTGAACATGTGACAGACCTGATTCATTCCAAACAGCAAGTTTTTCTAACAACTTATCTCTTTCAGCAGTAACTTTCTCTAGTTCAGACACCTTACATCCTAGTTTCCATTCACTCAACTTTACTTGGTACTCTTGTTGCTTATATGTTTTAGCCCATGCTACTTCATTGTTTTCATGTGTAATTATATTGGCCTCCATTGACTCTAAAGTCAACTGGTAGCCAGTTATCTCAGACCTAGCCCTTTGAAATTTATCTCTTTCAGCTACATATTCACTAAGTAAATTTGATATATATCATTGCACTTAGAGCATACCTCAGGGATAGTGGATGAACTTGGTAAAGTAGCTACCATAGCAAGCTGAACAGGATCTTCTTCAAACTCCATGCTCCAATCAAAGCTTCCCAGACCATCTCTTAACTCCAAAGCAGCATATCCAGGCTCTTCATCAAAAGCTGTGCTCCAATCCTCCAATGCAACCATTGAATATGTTACAAGTTCATCATCAAACTAATTGGACCAATCAATCTCTGACAGATTCTCTTGAGCAACCAAAGCTTTTGGTTTTGGTTCAGTAATAGGAATCTCTTTTCTTTCAGGCTTGGGTTGTTCAATCATCTTGTTTGCTTGATACTTTGCAAATTTGCACTCCCTTGCAAAGTGACCAGTCCTCTGACAATTGAAGCACTCAATTTTGGACTTATCAAATGTTATTCCTTGTTTAGCTCTGAAATTGATGCCTTTTCTTGTCTTATTCATATACTTCTTGATCCTTGCAGTGAGCATGACAACTTGCCATCTGATATAAATTTTTTCCAAAGCATCATCATCTATTTGCAAAACATCCTCTTGATAGGTTACAGGTAGAGATGCTTGTTGAGCAAAGAATGAACATAGAACATCATCTGAGGTGGGGGTGGTTGATGGTGAAGAAGTGGTAGTGACCATAGTTGTACATGGAACCTGAGTCTCAGTCATAGTACTTTGGATAGGATAAGCAGTACCTTTATTGGAAGTACTGCTTCTGTTCTCAGAAGATACAAAAGCAATGTTTTGGGGTTTCTGATGTGTGCTGAAACCTGTAGTACCATTCATCTCATGCTCATACACCTTCAGATTGTTGTACAAATCATCAAAGTCCATTGTGTCCAGCCCTGGTTGTCCTCTGATCATAGTAGCAACTACATGCCATGCTGATGGCAAGCTTCTCAATAACTTCAAATTAACATCTTCAACTGATGCCTCAGCATCATATAGTTCTAGCATACTCAGAAGATTTTGGAATCTTTCATAAACAGAATCAAGACCTTCTCTTTCACCCACAGTGAAAGTTTCAAATTGTTGCTTCAACAAGTTCCTGTGCATCTTCTTGGAAGCATCATTACCTCCAAACTTCTTCTTAATTGTAGCCCATAGTTGTTTTGCATCCTTGGCATCATGAAACTTTAATAAGTGACCATCAGGAATAGCAGAGAGCATTATGTTGAGAGCTTTGTCTTGATTTCTTTTGGTAGCAGCTGGTATGGTTGGCTTAGGTGGTGTTGGTTGTCCAGGAATCTCCATTGGTTCTTCAATTTGCATATTACCATTGACAATCACATCCCATAGTGCATAGTCTGTGATGGCAATGTATTGCCTCATCTTCATGGCCCATAAGTCATATTCTCCCTTCTTGACAATAGGTACAGTAATTGATGGAGAAGGTGCAGCCTCTGTCGACATCTTGAAGGGTTTGTTGTAGAATCGGTTTAAGGTTTTTCTTCTTAATCAGAGTTTCCAACACAAGCTCTGATACCACTTGTTGGATCGATGTACTCTGACGAAACTACTTTGTAGCTTGTAAAGGTTTAATAATATTAAGTAAACTCAACACTATTAATATTGAAACACTGTTTGACCTTGTAAAGTATGCAGAATCTACTAACACAAAGCTTAAGAAGAACTTTTATATTAAACCAAACTTGAACCTTCTTTGTTACACAGATTCACTAACAATCCCTAACTATTATCGACTTTGAACAACTCTAAAACATATATCGACTAATACCTCTTAAGGCTCCTTATATAGATAACCTTAAGTCGGTTTACATCATCTAACTTGAACGACAAGTAATTATCCTTAACAAATTCTAGAATATTCATACAACGTTACACATTAATCCTTTAACTAATATTGCACTTAAGTCCTTGTATTCTTCGAAGTACTTTGAACAATCTTCAATCAGCAGTACTTTGACTTTGATCTTCAAGTAGTACTTTGACTTTACTCTTCATGCAGCAGTACTTTGACATACAGAAGTACCTTGATCTTTTATATCCCAGCACTAACGATGAAGGTAGAACACACAGATAAAATAAATAAAAAAGTCTCACTTATCGTGGATAATTCAACTAGCAGAAATCCAATGCTCCTCAATCACTTCCCAATATATCATATGCTCACAATGAGAGTACTTTATATGATGGAAATATTATCACGTTGGCCAGGTGTCATAATATTTGCATTATATAAATATACCTTTATGGCGACCATACTTTATTTCAAGTCGTGAATAAAACAACCTAATGGTAACCTAACAATTCTTCTCTTCTTCCCAAGATTTAGCAGAATCAATTATCATCAATAAGGTTGAACGAAAAACGAAATGTATCAAAAAATATCCTAAATCTAACAGATCTATCTTCTTAGAGCACCAATACTTCCAAATTCACCAAAATTCTCATAACCATCAACTTAACGAACATACGCAAAATTATCATAATAATAAATTTCCAAAAGAGAACTTAATAGTCTAATGATTCAATCACACCATTGTAAATCTTCCTCATTATCATGTGATATCCTAATCATTATTAACAAAAAGAACTTAGGGAAATCAACACCTACCCAGATTATTGTCAAAGTTGTAACCTTCCAAAGGAAACCCGACTAAACATAGTTTAATTATCATAACGAAGTAGAAAATTTCCTATATTCATAACTAATAACCTCCAGATCTCTCATATGAATAGAAAAGGTTTATTGAACATCATATAGTGTCAAAGGAATACTTAATATACCAACATGAGCAGAAGAACTGTAACACCCCGCCTTTCTGAGTGTTAAAATTCTCTTACTTACCTTATATCAGCGGAAGCGTCTACTCTTATTCGGTCTCAATCAATCAGTTGATTCCTAAAGTGGCTTATCAAGGTTGCAAAAATTTTAAAAGAGTTTTGGGCCAGCCAAAGGCCTGGTGAGAATTCATGGTTTTACATGTACAAAACAAATTATATAATCCAAACACACAAACATGTAAAATAATCATGCAATTTGTTCAAATATCATATAAGTGCTAATCAATTTAAAACCGACAATTTAATATAAACCAACAATTCAACTTATATCATGTTACAATATACACCAACTATTCATATTTTCATTCGATTCAATGGTACCAACTTATTCCTATTTCCGTTCGGTTCAACGGTTCCAACTTATTCATTATTCCGTTCAGTTCAACGGTTCCAACAATTCATATTTATACCCGTTCGGTTCAACGGTTCCAACAATTCATATTTATACCATTCGGTTCAACGGTTCCAACAATTCATATTTTTACCTCATAGTTCTCAAATCATAATTAACGGTTCATGATTCAACATTCATATATCTCAACATGAAAATATAACAGTTTACTCAACTTTCACATATTATCAAACAATCAAAACACGTAGCAAATAACAATCATTTAAACAAGTCGCATGATATTACTTCGAATAAAAGTGCAACCCAATTTAAAAGCACATGAAAACTCACCACGAAAATGCTCGGAATTAAAGTTCACTTTGGCTAAACACGTCTCCTACAAATACAATAACATCCCACTAAGATTTCGCAAAAGTTCAATACAGCTTCATTTACTTATACAAGGGACCTAGTTGATTTGTTGAATAGCACAAAATGCTTAACTAACATTTGATAGAGAGCTTAAAGCTTTCAAGTTTAAGGCTGATCCATTCTCAATATTATAATAGCCATTCCCTTAATGCCTACGTTAACTGATCATGCATTGCATGTTTTATATTTCTCATGTTCTATACTTCTCTTATTAGTTCCTTTAAGCCATATTTTTATAAGTTTGTCATCTCGCTGGGACAATCAATACTTCAAGTCTTTTTTTAGCAAAATTATGTAAATCAATTAACAAACATATTAAATGGCCATGAGGGTATGGAATTTTAGATCGTAAACAACAATAACAGTAGGTTCCATTCTTTTCTATTGTATCATTGAGCAAACACTCAATACATATACCCATCTCCATTTTATTTTATATTTTTGTTCTTATATTTATATTTATTTCACATACCCTTGTTATATATTCAACAGATAACTGGAAATTTGGATTGTTAGCCCAGTTTAAATAGAGTAGCAACAAGCTTACAAATATTTATATAAATTATTAAACAAGTAGGAACAAGCAAGTAAATCCCAAACCACTAATATTATTGCTACTGATCTTAGTTCACCATCATTAACAAGCTTTATTAATTCAATTGTGAGATGTAGACTACAACATATATTCATCACAAAAACTCATGCACTAAACTTAGATTTTTCCAAAACAAATTCATCTATTACATTGAGATCTAGGCCTAAAAATAGATTCATCATCACGTCTACATGCAGTAATGACACAAATTTTATTTTGTCTACGATAATTAGTACTCGACCAATCGACTACGTATATCCTACTATTCTCATTACATGCTATTTAAATGTAATGAGATTTCTTGACAATTGAACTCGAATGAAAACCTGAAAATTTAAGCTTCATCTCCTACCTACGGCTGCTCACTTTAAGTTAGTAGGGTTTTCTGTATTTTGTTATCCTTTGGTTAAAACCTAGGAGAACTCGTGATATTTAAAAGTGACTTGGGCCAAAAATTTCGCAAGAATTCCGTATAATTCTATAAGTCTCGTAAAGCCACATTTAAATGACCAACTCATGGTTATTTGCTTCCAGATTTGAGAAGATACTGAATAATTAACCCATTTATTTTGTGGTAATACAAAAACCACCTTTAAGGATTTATATAATATACTTTTAGCCCTAAAGTTTAAAGAAGCCAGATATTTTCATTATATAAAATTTTCAGGTATTACAATTCTTCCTCCCTAAAAAAAATTTTGTCCTCTAAATTTAACCTAAACAAGACATGGGTACCTGGCATAACATCATGTTTAATCAACATCCAAGCTTTATTAGGCAGTTCAAATATTACCAAAAATGTTTGTAGCCACCATAAATTGAAGGTTTCTTAAAAATAAACCAAACTTAATAATTTGAACACATCAAAATGCATAATCCTTAAATAATCGAGAAGGTACTACTAGACGTCACATGCTTCTTTATTATCTTATTTCTTATGCGGAGTGTCCCGAGCATTCTCAGTATTCTGTTGAAAAACTCTTCCCATTGTCTTCCGTGGTTGAGTATCCTTGTATTCCAGAAGCTTCCTTTCGGGACAATCAACAATCTTATGCCCCGGTTTCTTGCATCCAAAACAAACCCAATTAGCTTTACAATCCTTTGTTGCATGTCCAGGTTTCCCACAATTACGACAATCCTCATGCCAACATTTCCCCCTGTGTGTCTTTTTGCATATCGTACATGGTTTATACTCGCTTGCATTCTCCATTTTCTCACCACTTATTTTGATCTTTTTCATGTCATCATCACGATTCTCCCTCTTTCTTTTATTGTCTCCTCCTTCTTCTAGTTGACGATTATTCTCTTTCTCAACCATCAAGGCAAGTTCCACGGCTTCTTTGAAAGTTGAGGGTCTTGCTTGTTGAACTGGACCCCTGATCCCGGCTCGTAAACCCCATATGTATCGTTTGATTCTTCTTTCCTCAGTAGCTACCTGGTATTTTGCAAATCTTGCCTTTTCATTAAACTTTGCCATGTATTTCGGGACTATCATATCATTCTGCTGTAGTTTCAAGAATTCCTCCTCAAGCTTATCCATCAATCCTTGGGGACAATAGTTTTCCATAACTAACTCTTCAAATTGTTCCCATGTCATAGCACTCACCGCTTCATTACCACGAGCGATCTTGATCATATTCCACCAGTGTCGCGCTTCTCCTTTAAGCAAATGAGATGCATACTTCACCCTTTGTCCACGTGAGCATTCAGTAATTTCAAAGATGTCCTCTATCTCCTTTTACCAGTTGGAGACAATCACAGGGTCGCTGTCTCCATGAAATTCAGTCGGTTTGCAGTTTAAGAAGGACTTGTAGGTACATCCGTCTCCCTGGGCTTCTTCATTTCTTAGTCTCTCAGCATCTTCTGTGTTTTTCCTATCTTGTTCAGCCTTTCTTTTCCTTTCTTGCTCCTCTGCAGCTCTCTTATCTTCCAATGCTTTTCTCCTCCTCTCAGCCTCTTCATTTGCCTTTTTCTTTTTCTCGGCCTCTTCTGCAGCTTTCCTAGCTTCTTCTGCCTTCCTATAGTTTTCTTGGCTTTTAGCCAGAATAGTGGGATGTGTTCTGTCATAATCTTTATGATCTCATTACTTAATTCCCCTTTGGTAACAGGCACATCTTGGTTCTTTCCCAGATTTAGCTTGGAACCACCACCACCTTTTCCTTCCATTTTTCTATCCCATATTAATTGAAGTCGATAAGATATTAAAGAGGTTAACGTATTGAACTATTACTAGATATATATTAAGACAACTTTTCAATTTTGGTATCTATCTATATAAAGGCGTCCAACTTATGTCAAAATATAACTATTACTCCTTATCTTTAATGAGCCTAGAAGGCACTAAATCTCAAATGTTTTCGCAACTTAAATGCGTAATCTACGTTTAAGACTAGGTTCCTAAAATCTAATTCACTTAAACCAATGTCTCTGATGACAACTGTAACACCCCGCCTTTCTGAGTGTTAAAACTCTCCTACTTACCTTATATCAGCAGAAGCGTCTACTCTTATTCGATCTCAATCAATCACTTGATTCCTAAAACGGCTTTTCTGGGTTGCAAAAATTTTAAAAGAGTTTTGGGTCAGCCAAAGGCCTAGTGAGTATTCATGGTTTTACATGTACCAAACAAATTATATAATCCAAACACACAAACATGTAAAATAATCGTGCAATTTGTTCAAATATCATATAAGTGCTAATCAATTCAAAACCAACAATTTAATATAAACCAACAATTCAACTTATATCATGTTACAATATACACCAACTATTCATATTTTCATTCGATTCAATTCCGTTCGGTTCAACGGTTCCAACCATTCATATTTCCGTTCGGTTCAACGGTTCCGACAATTCATATTTATACCGTTCGGTTCAACGGTTCCAACAATTCATATTTTTACCTCATAGTTCTCAAATCATAATTAACGGTTCACGATTCAACATTCATATATCTCAACATGAAAATATAACAGTTTACTCAACTTTCACAAATTACCAAACAACCAATACACATAGCAAATAACGATCATTTAAACAAGTCACATGATATTACTTCGAATAAAAGTGCAAACCAATTTAAAAGCACATGAAAACTCACCTCGAAAATGCTCGGAATTAAAATTCACTTTGGCTAAACACGTCTCCTACAAATGCAATAACATCCCCCTAAGATTTCGCAAAAGTTCAATACCGCTTCATTTACTTATACAAGGGTCCTAGTTGATTGGTTGAATAGCACAAAACGCCTAACTAACATTTGATAGAGAGCTTAAAGCTTTCAATTTTAAGGCTGATCCTTTCTCAATATTATAATAGCCATTCCCTTAATGCCTACGTTAACTGTTCATGCATTGCATGTTGTATATTTCTCATGTTCTATACTTCTCTTATTAGTTCCTTTCAGCCATATTTTTATAAGTATGTCATCTCGCTGGTACAATCAATACTTCAAGTCTTTTTTTTAGCAAAATTATATAGATCAATTAATAAACATATTAAATGGCGATGAGGGTATGGAATTTTAGATCGTAAACAACAATAACAGTAGGCTCCATTCTTTTCTATTGTATCATTGAGCAAACACTCAACACATATACACATCTCCATTTTACTTAATATTTTTGTTCTTAAATTTATATTTAGTTCACATACCCTTGTTATATATTCAACAGATAGCTGGAAATTTGGATTGTTAGCCCATTTTAAATAGAGTAGCAACAAGTTTACAAATCTTTATATAAATTATTAAACAAGTAAGAACAAGCAAGTAAATCCCAAACCACTAATATTACTGCTACTGATCTTAGTTCACCATCATTAACAAGCTTTATTTATTCAATTGTGAGAAGTAGACTACAACGTATATTCATCACAAAAACTCATGCATTAAACTTAGATTTTTCCAAAACAAATTCATCTATTACATTGAGATCTAGGCCAGAAAACAGATTCATCATCACGTCTACATGCAGTAATGACACAAATTTTATTTTGTCTAAGATAATTAGTACTCGACCAATCGACTACGTATATCCTACTATTCTCATTACATGCTATTTAAATGTAATGAGGATATTACCTTTCTTGACAATTGAACTCGAATGAAAACCTGAAAATTTAAGCTTTACCTCCTACGTACGGCTGCTCACTTTAAGTTAGTAGGGTTTTCCGTATGCTTTTATCCTGTGGTTAAAACCTAGGAGAACTCGTGATATTTATAAGTGACTTGGGCCAAAAATTTCGCAAGAATCCCGTATATTTCTATAAGTATCGTAAAGCCACATTTAAATAACCAACTCTTGGTTATTTGCTTCCAAATTTGAGAAGATATGATACGTGGGAATCGCACCAGGCTTTACCTCTCAAGGGATCTTGAGAAGCTTACAACCCCCACCAGGCAGTGTACCTGATCGTTGTAGTATAGTATAGTGACAAGTACCGGGGGATTGATCGTTCAGCTGGGAATAGTGTCGTTAGGATTGAAATTAATCTAACTAGGTCTAAAGGTGAAGGATGATTCTTTTTATGTTTTTATATTTTATGAAAAGTAAGTAAAAATCTCGGGTATTGGGAGAGTGGGCGGAATTAGTTGCTAATCAACTAACCCAAAAGCTACTAATTAATCTAATAAACAAGAAAACTAAACTAAGGTTCTACAAGATAAGTGAAGCATGTCTACCCATGATATGTTACTCCTTGCTAGCTATCCAATCCTACCTATTGAATTGTAACCTTGTTTTAATTGACGGGTTGTATTCCTTAATACCATTCATGGGGTGGCGTACTTACTTCCCCAATCCTATAAGCTCCTACTTCACTCCTATGTCGAGCCGGCTAAGAAGCTCCTAACATGGGATCACTAGAATTCGCTCATGCATTAAATACAACCATAAAAACCTAGTACACACCGGTTCATGTTTCTTAAGACGTTCAAGCATGTTACCCAATGGAAGTCTGCCAGTTTTCTTAAGCCTAACATCGAATTCATTCAATCAAAACAAGAATCAATAGGAAACAAGAATTATAAACTAAACCAACTAGATCTATTGAAGTTGTCACGCCTTAATTGATGGAGATAGACACACACATCAACAAGCCCCTCATTGATGGAGATAGACACAACATCAACAAGAAATCAATGAGATCTAATCAATTATATACAAGTTTCACATAATCATAAGTAGACACAAGGTGAATTAGCAAATCATCATCAAAGAAGAGCAAACAACAATGATAATGGAAAACATAATTAAGATAGAATCATCAAACCAATACATGATATTTATGGAGTGATTGAAACCCTCTAAGTTGCTGGAAAAACACCCACCTAAACCCAGGAATTGAACTTAGGGTTTAGGGCTTAAAAAAAGTGAAGTTATGATGTTATATTTATAGGCATGTTTTTTGTCGGCAAGGCTTGACACTGTCAGGTAGTTTCTCTTTACGCTGTCAAGACCATTTTTTCACCAAATTGTAGATCTCTTCGTCCTCTTCGCGTGGGCTTTTGAATCACCTAAATCCGAGTTCGTATGCAAAAGTTATGACCAAAACAATATCAGCTACTCCGCGCTCAAGTTTTGACAAGTTAACACGTGACGACCTTGGGTGACGCCTTCACGTTTCTTCTGGGCCGTCACCACTTTTACTCTTGACGCCGTCAGGATGTTGTTCTTGACGCCGTCACCTACTGTTCTCAGCAAGGAAAATTAAGACTTTGGCGTTTTCTTCACTTTTATGCTCCAAAAACGTCCGAATTGCTTCCTTTTCCGGATTTCTCTCCCAAAGTACCTAAAATCACAAAAGGAACGATTTAGGGCAATATTTGATCAAATAAATTCAATTCTGGGCTTAAATGACCCCCTAAAAGTGGTTCATTTTTCGCCTCATCATATACCCTTACACTTGAGATTTGCTTGTCCTCAAGCAAATGCACTTTTATTCTAATCAAAATACAAGTTAGGGGTCATTTAACACTAATATAAAAGTAATTAAAACAAATAATCGTTCCACTAAAGACCAATAGACAAGCACGGAGGTCATACACTAGCACCTCACAAATAGTGTTTAGATACTCACATCTCTCTGGTGTAATAAAGTATAAATTACAATATGGAAACGGAAAATATCTCTCACTACCTGTCATAGCAAAATAGATTACAATAGGCTTGGGAAAGGATCAAACCTCCACCACATGGCGTAAGCACCTAGGATAAACTATCAAAGAGGTCTTTTAAAGGGTTGTAACGTTAGGTGTAGGGCTATGAAATACACGGTTTTGTTGGATATAGGCAGTCTTTACTGGTGGCGAGTTAACAATCTTGGTTAATTAAATGTACAATATGGCGTTGCTAAGCCAAGACTAGACTCGACTTAAGCTAATAAATGAAAATTAACAAAAACATAAAACGAACATAGAATGAAAAGGGATGGTAGTCCGTATGTTTTTTCTCTTTTTCTTTTTCTATTTTTTTTTCTTTTTCTTTATTTTTTCGATTTTTTTTTTTTTTTTTTTTTTTTTTTTTTTTTTTTTTTTTTTTGTGCATACATTCTTACCCTACCATCCAAAATAATACATCATAGGGAATGGAAGTTCCCCTTACACTTGAATTTTTACATACTTTACAATAAACTAATCTATTGACTCGAATTAAGAAAATCAAAACACTTGGAGTACTTTTAAGATTAACGCACATACGAGGGTAATATTTGATGTTCTTCCCCATTACTCCGTAAATAAGTACTTTACCCATGAGTCCCAATCGTCCCAAAACAATATGTACAAGGATATGACTCGACTTAGCAACCATGTAATCAATTAGATAGTTAACTTAGGGTTTAACAAATAACAATAATGCACTAAAGATGAGCGCATACACGGAAGGCTAAGGCGATTTGGGTGTACATTTAAGTGGGGTGTAACAAATTCTTCCTTTAAGTAAAATGCTTAAAGTTAGAAACGAAAAGATAGGCTCGGAGGGGTGTATTAGGGGTTTCGTGTACTAAAAATGAGTACAACGCTAAGGTGTGGGAAAAATTAGTTGACTTAACTAGCCAAGTAATATGACTTAAATGGTCAAGTAATCATGATACGGGTTTAACACAAGGGTGATCCTAATGCCTCTTATCATGTAGTAAATCCTACCACACGAATGTAGTCTCACTAGCGGTCTCGGGATGCATCACTAACGCAAGTTCTGGAGTCTAAATGCTACCGGTACACTCATAAGCACTAATAATAAATGCTTTTCCTATCAAATCTAAAGGCGAACCTCACATATTTGGGTGGAAAATTTTTCTGAATATACGGTTATGTGCTAGTCATACAATCTCCTATTCATGAGACGCTTGCTATGGCTAAAGTTTCACTCCTAAATGTTGTAAAAAATTTTAAATTTGGCGCTAAAATTGCACTAACAAGTATTTCTCATAGTTTTATTACACATCTACCATTAAACAAAACAAACTCAAGCGAAAGTGTACATGTAAGGTATCATCATTTTACCCTCCCCTTACACTTAAGATGAACATTGTCCCCAATGTTCAAGTAAAGAATGTAAAAGTGAAATAAGTAAACAGAATGAAATCAAATACTCCCCTGATTCGCTCGGTATGAATAATAAGGTGGCCAGGTTAGATCTTCCTCCAAGAAAATGAACAATCAAAGCTTCCCATCCAGAAATATAAATCATCTTCTTGTCATATATAACCTGTTAAACCTGAGAAAACAATCACAAAAACCCAAAGCATCAATCCGAACAAAGAAAACTCACAACTAGATGTAATCCCACACTTAGGAATAGAAACAAAACAATTAAAGATATAATGCTTGTGGAATGAATGTTTGCAGATTTCCTGGAGTTTATAAAACTAAAGAATCAACCAAAAACTTTAAGACTCCGGTATAAACAAAACTAGCAAAATTTCCAGAATTTTACACATGACGCCGTCAAGAGTAAACTCATGACGCCGTCAGAAGTGGCCTGCAGAAATCTTTATGTTAAGTTTTCGGAAAATTTCTGGAAAAACTTATGTCCTACTTCCTGGAAAATCCTGCAAAACATCATTATGACTCGATACAAGCATTTGACTCTAACAATTACTAATATACATGTTCATTTAATATTGTTGTGGATCGTGCTCAATTTCGTTCTTATAAACAAATTTGGGTCTACCCTTATACTTAGCTTTTGCAAAATACCTTTATATGCAATTAAGACGAAGTTAAAAACAAAATAAAGCATTTTCACAATTTATTTTGAAACATGAGCCACAAGCAACAAAAATAAAACATGCATACGGAAACAAATAAAATCAAACAAACAAACAAATAAAAACACACAAAACATGGGTTGCCTCCCAAGAAGCGCTTGTTTTTGTTCGAGTCACGAGCCTGACTCTACCCTTATTTAACGGAAATAGGGGAGGTTCTCCCTACACTTAGGATTAAGTGTGGGTGAAAGTAGCGATACACACCCTTAGGGTGTGAATATGCCACGTGAGGTGAAGGGGTAAGTGAATGGCTTCCTTCATCCTAAAACTACCCGGATAATATTGGTTGATGGGTGGGTCGGTTCCTCTTTTGTCTACTAGAAATATATCTAAGGATGGAAAGTTGTGTAAAGGTTGAGGTTCCGGTTCATCAACATTAGGAAATTCCCTAGAACTAGGAGTAAGGTTATCACTACAAGTATTCAAACCTATATCCTCTAATGGTGCCTGGTCCAAGGGTTCTACTTCTATTGGGGTTCCTATAGTCTCTTCTACTTCTTCCGGGTAAGTCACGGGCGGTGTGTATGCCTCAAATGATGGTTGAGTATTTTGTGGTCTTATGTTATTTACCTCATCATTCCACGTGTCACAATCACCTATATCCTTAGGTAGTGATAATAACAAACCTAGTGCTTCATCCAACTTATGGTTTATTGATACGGCTCTATCCATAATTCCTTGGCAAACTAGGTCGCTTTTTCCATTAGCCTCACTAAAACGAGATCCTAAACATGGAGGTTGTTCATAAGAATCTATCCTAGGTGAAGGCTCATATGATTCACAGGTGTCTCTAAATGAGGTATTTTGAACTCTTTGGTGTGTTAGCCGCTCAACCTTATCTTGTAATCTTAGAAGTCTAAGTGTAAAGTCCATTTGAAGCAAATTACAAACAAAATCACAAAGAAAAGATAGGCTACGAGAAAGCTACAAAATAAAAAGAAAAAAAAATCTCACTTGATAGGAATCTAATGAGTAGACCTAATAAAAATCAAATTCAACCTAAACAATAACTATTCCCCGGGCTGCGGCGCCAAAAACTTGATACATGGGAATCGCACCAGGCTTTACCTCTCAAGGGATCTTGAGAAGCTTACAACCCCTACCAGGCAGTGTACCTGATCGTTGTAGTATAGTATAGTGACAAGTACCGGGGGATTGATCGTTCAGCTAGGAATAGTGTCGTTAGGATTGAAATTAATCTAACTAGGTCTAAAGGTGAAGGATGATTCTTTTTATGTTTTTATATTTTATGAAAAGTAAGTAAAAATCTCGGGTATTGGGAGAGTGGGCGGAATTAGTTGCTAATCAACTAACCCAAAAGCTACTAATTAATCTAATAAACAAGAAAACTAAACTAAGGTTCTACAAGATAAGTGAAGCATGTCTACCCATGATATGTTACTCCTTGCTAGCTATCCAATCCTACCTATTGAATTATAACCTTGTTTTAATTGACGGGTTGTATTCCTTAATACCATTCATGGGGTGGCGTACTTACTTCCCCAATCCTATAAGCTCCTACTTCACTCCTATGTCGAGCCGGCTAAGAAGCTCCTAACATGGGATCACTAGAATTCGCTCATGCATTAAATACAACCATAAAAACCTAGTACACATCGGTTCATGTTTCTTAAGACGTTCAAGCATGTTACCCTATGGAAGTCTGCCAGTTTTCTTAAGCCTAACATCGAATTAATTCAATCAAAACAAGAATTAATAGGAAACAAGAATTATAAACTAAACCAACTAGATCTATTGAAGTTGTCACGCCTTAATTGATGGAGATAGACACACACATCAACAAGCCCCTCATTGATGGAGATAGACACAACATCAACAAGAAATCAATTATATACAAGTTTTACATAATTATAAGTAGACACAAGGTGAATTAGCAAATCATCATCAAAGAAGAGCAAACAACAATGATAATGAAAACATAATTAAGATAGAATCATCAAACCAATACATGATGTTTATGGAGTGATTGAAACCCTCTAAGTTGCTGGAAAAACACCCACCTAAACCCAGGAATCGACCTTAGGGTTTAGGGCTTACAAAAAGTGAAGTTATGATGTTATATTTATAGGCATGTTTTCTGTCAGCAAGGCTTGACACCGTCAGGTCGTTTCTCTTGATGCCGTTAAGACCATTTTTTCACCAAATTGTAGATCTCTTCATCCTCTTTACGTGAGCTTTTGAATCACCTAAATCCGAGTTCGTATGCAAAAGTTATGACCAAAACAATATCAACTACTCCACACGCAAGTTTTGACAAGTTAACACGTGATGGCCTTGGGTGACGCCTTCACGTTTCTTCTGGGCCGTCACCACTTTTACTCTTGACGCCGTCAGGATGTTGATCTTGACGCCATCACCTAATGTTCTCAGCAAGGAAAATTAAGACTTTGGCGTTTTCTTCACTTTTATGCTCCAAAAACGTCCGAATTGCTTCCTTTTCCGGATTTCTCTCCCAAAGTACCTAAAATCACAAAAGGAACGATTTAGGGCAATATTTGATCAAATAAATTCAATTCCGGGCTTAAATGACCCCCTAAAAGTGGTTCATTTTTCGCCTCATCAAGATACTAAATAATTAACCCATTTATTTTGTGGTAATACAAAAACCACCGTTTAGGATTTATATAATATACTTTTAGCCCTAAAGTTTAAAGAAGCCACATATTTTCATTATATAAAATTTTCAGGTATTACAAGAATTCACAGAATATGTCAAACACTTAGGGTTGTAATAATCTTCCGAATGGTCAAACTGATTATCCGAGATGGGCATGAGAATCAGAAAATAAAACTTAAATGGTGTGAGGCTTAATCATGTAATTCTCAAGACATTCTAAACTTACTTGGTTACTGAACTTCAGGTCGTGGATAACTTTCTAATCTCGGAAAAATGATCTTATCTTAACAAAAGGCAGAGGCACGAATCAGAGTGATGCGGAAACGATGCTACTTAAACCAATGTCCTAGTCTACCCCGTCCTCACCGGTCATAACTTAGGTTCATATAGGGTCTTAAAGCAAATCCTCAAAGATTGTTTCATAACTCCTATGGTGCAAAACTTAAAGGCCTAATACTCACAGGACATAGCCTAAGCTCTACGGATTATTAATCCGCTGATCCAACCTGTCTCTGATACCATAAATTGTAACACCCTACCCGACAAGGGTAAAGATGACACAATAATATGGTGTTACGTCAGAACAAACAGAACAGATTAAAAGCGGAAGTCTTAAATAACTTACTTCAAATAACTATGGTCAAGAATCTTTAATTCAACTCTACTCTCAATCCCAGAAACCATCCCAAAGCTAGCTTGAATACCTGCCGCGGTGAAAGAAAATGCGGCTGAGCTTAAAAAGCCTAATGAACGGATATAACAATAATAAACTGAAAATAAATGCTGAAGTACAAATGCTATATTTTAGGGAAAAAACATATTTAGGTATAACAGATAATACGGAAATAAAATGTATAGGTTAGCTAAGGAATTCATACAGTCACCTGTATAAACAGAGTCAGAACCATAATAATACCATGAGCTCAGAAACTGATAACTTATCATAATCATAATCATACATCTTCATAAACATATAGAGGGGACACCTCTCAGATAATCAGACAATAAAGAGGGGTGTCCTCATATGGGTGGAGTAGCTAGCTCCCAGAAATGTGAAGGACGTGTATTACACACGCAGCCACATTCACCAGATAAATCATATCATATTATATCAGAAACAGAAACAGATTTAGGATGCATCCATACCCCCTACCCATTCACATGCAGACCAATAAAAGGGACGTGGCAGAACATCACTTTACTGCCCTAGAGTCATGTTAGAGGTGCATCCCTAACACGGACATGGAACACCCATGCCTAGTGAAATAGCTCATGTAATAAAAGGTTCATAGTTAAGGGTTCAAAACATAATTTTCATATCAGAAGGTTCAAATATCAAGGTTTATCATATAAAGGTTCAAAAACAGAAGGTTTATAGCAAAGGTTCAATTCAGAGATTTCAAAATAGAAAGTTCATAATAGAAGTTGTAATCACGAAGGAAACCTTAAAATTAAGGTCAGAATATTCGTACCTTAGTAAAGCAATGAGATCAAAAGAAAGAATCACGAAAGGGAAGAGTTCAATTCTTCGACATGTCTACCTGAATTAGGGATCATTTATTATTAATAACTTGTTAATTCATTTACTTATTCATATTTCATTTTAGGTCTTCTTCTCACTTTTAATAACTTTCCATTTTTAGCAACTTTCCAAAATTAGTAAGTCTTCACAAAGCGTAATTATAATATAGTGTAAGGTTTTAAATGTAAATATCATATGTTTCATGTTTTATTCATTTAAATCCATAAGTTTCCCATATTTATAATTTCAACCCTTTAATCTTAATAATCTTTCAAATTAAACCTTTTAATTTAATACATTACAATTTAATCCTTATCATATTCATATTTACACATTAAGCCTTTAATTATCAAAAATTACGTATATTAACCTTCCACTTAACATATGTACAAAACAGCCCTTAACTTTCATAATTTACAAGTTTAACCCTTTAATAAAAATAAATACAATTCATACCTTTTTAATTATAGAAATTACAAATAAATCCTTTTAATTTCCAAACTTACACCTTTAGTCCCTCAACTAATTTATATACTAATTAACCCTCTGGTTTTTATAATTTACAAAATGGTCCCTCTATTCTTAATTAATTCAATTTGGACTTATATATATATATATATATATATATATATATATATATATATATATATATATATATATATATATATATATATATATATATATATAAAACAGGAGGCATTTGAATGATATGTCCAGTCATTGCCCAGTCATTGCCCAGTAATTCATTATCAGTCATGTCATCACATTCATAATTAAATTCATTAGTTTTTTTTTTTTTTTTTTTTTTTTTTTTTTTTTTTTAATTTTTTTGGATTTATTATAATTTTCATAATTAAATTCTTTATTTTTTTTTTAATTTTTTCGAATTTATTATATTTTTTTTAAATATTCATCATTAATTTCGGATCTTTTGTAAAAATTATGTCAATTGCAAGATTTGAACTTGGGTCTATTGATTTTAAAACAAACACCTCAACCATTGGAACAAGCAAGAGGTTATGATAGACAATTCAAAATCAAAATGTAATATCTTAATCACACCACATTTTTTAGGCCATTTGAATAAATAAAACCCTAGAATATAAATCACACACAAAACCCTAAAACAAAAATCACGAACCAAAAACAAACAAATATTCATTAAAAAAAACATGAGCTGCTATCATCATTATCATAATTTCAATGGAATTCGGTTGAAGAAATATTGATACGAAGGTATGTTATGCCTACTTATAACTACATTAGCATGAACTGTTTTTTATAACTGAATGTTTATGCAATCAGATTGCAATCTTGCCATAGCTCTTGATGGGAACTACATGAAGGTATCTTCTATTATTCAGAATTTTGTGTAAGCATGAATGAATATTGGATGTTTGTATACTTGATGTCTGCCACTTATTTAAAGGTAGTTTTGTTTTCCAGACAATTGTTAGTCTATAATAGGAGAAGGTTAAACAGGCACCATTCACAATAGAGCTATGGTTCAAAGAATCACTAATTACTAATCCTCCCAGTGGAAAATCATATAAAGCATCAAAACCAGGTAAGTTATATGTTGTGAATTTGGTCTCTTTTTGTTGTTAACTATTACTTCGTTATGTTCATACGATACTTACTCTTTCCATTTTAAGATTCATGTTACTGAGCGACGACCAACATACTTCGCCAACATAATATAACATTGAAGCAACCCCATTTTTTAAATTATGACCGCAAATAGCTGGACATATGATAAAAACAGAAGAAATAATATTTATTGTCATATTTTTGAAATATTTTTTGTATAATGGTCTATTGGAACATGTTATAAATGAGTCAAACAATGATATTTGCAGTAATAACAGCTCGGTCGGACCTATGGTATTTGCAGAAGTGAAACTGTATACTTATTTAGACGTGCAACCTCTAATAATTATTGTATCATCGTAATACTCTATCAGGTACTAATAATCACCTAGCCAAGGTCCTTTGAAGTTGTGTTTATGAATTTTATTCAATTGAATGTTTGTGCCAAGGTTCAGAACGCGTTTCTATTCATGAAAATGGGTATGTGTAGTTATGGGCTTACATAGTGATGGATTTAGATTTAAGGCATGAGATTAAAAATAATGGGTTTGCATATGAAGCCGTGTATCAGTCTATGTTTTGGAAGTACGAGTATTAAGTAGACAGTTGTGTTGCGGCGAGTGAGAGGATCAGAAAGGATAAGAACAGAGTGTGGGTTGGTTAATCTTATGGGTTAGTTGATGATTACAACTCAGGGAGTGTTAATGCGACTTCCAGGCTAAGCTTTTGCAACATCAGGGTATGTAATGAATTGGGTTAGCTTATGATTGACACACAGTATGAAGATCAATGGTTGAGGATTTTGAGGCTGAACATGAATAAAGGGTGTGTTATGCATCAGGCGAGAAGTTGGAAGTTTGTGACTCGGGGAGTATAAAAGTAAATTTCTTTCGGGTTGAATCCGAGGTGTGCAAAACATGGTATACTTGGATGTCAGATATGATGTCAGTGTCTCTGATGATGCTCAAACCTGAAACTATAAACCATTAAATCTGACAACTATCCGCAAGCACCCGCTACATGATAATCTAAACCCAAATGCCACAGACAGAAGAATCAGATGGTGATATCACATTAGGAAGTGTTGTATTCACCAGGGAATAAAAGGTCGGCATAGCTGATACCTGAGAATCAGGGTATGAAATTGATCAGGGATGGGAAGGATCAGGGAGATAAATGTTTTTTGGTTGTTGGTACCGCAGCTAAATAAAAGCTATGTGTGACAATGAGAGACTCAACACTGGGCTGAAAGGGGTAAAAGAATCAAGGGATACCACATGGAATGTGTAGATGAAGTAGAGATCATGGTGTCTTTTTGGCAGAACTTGTGCAACATCAGGTGTAGAAAGATTAGCAAAGCTGATACAAGAACCTGGGGGTGTCAGGATGTTGTTATAATCAGGTGAGATGGGCATGCATTAGAGCGTATAAATGTGTTTTTCAGGCTGAGCATGAACGGGTTGAAACTGAATCGAGTGGTAAGTGTCTGATTCCGAAAATGAGGTATCAGAGTTGTGTATAACATAACTATCAACCGCTCCTTTACCACAACCTTTCAAATCTACCCACAAAACCCATAACCCATAATACTACCTGAAGTAAAAAAAAATCAAAATGTGGACTCTTAAAAAAATGCTACTACTGGTGTAGTTTTTGAGGGGTGGAAACATTTGCTTCTTGACTCAAATGGTGAAGGTGTCATTGAATTAGATCCGGTTTGGTTAGCCACAAGTCCATCTCTTCTTCCTAACAACACCTTCCGTGTAGGTCCTCCACTTTGCATATCACTTTTGGGTCTAATTTTCAATTTTATTTGTGCATTAAATATTGTATGTCTAGGAATTCTATATGCCACCATTACATCATAAAACTTTAGAAGTTACTGTCCCCGATTATGAAAATACAATGGATGATGGAATGTACCAGACCGTCAGGAATATAGCATTGAACCTGCGTGGCCACGAGATTACCTTTTCAACAGATGACAAACCAAAGCTCCTGATTCAGGTGCTTATTTGCTTTATCAAGTCTCAATAGTAGGTTCATCCCCATTGGGAGTTTGCGCATGGACAAAATTTTGCGATTTTTTCATGCAATTCTCCAATAATGGATTCTTACAGTTTTGTGTGCACTTCCTGTGAACCTGTTCCTTTGAATTACATTTTTTGCTCATTTTGATATTTATTCAAGATGCGACACTGTATTCCTATATGTCACATCTGAATATTAGTTTAGTTTGTCATGTTAGAGTTTACCATTTCATAAAACATGAGACAAAGGTCACTGAATGAGAAATAAATGTCAATATGGAATGATTTACATCTTTATAAACTTTGTTTTGTGTAGCTTTTGGTACCTCACAAATACTAACATGCTCTAAATTTTCAGCTGAAGTAGGACATAACATCCAGGAATCACATGCTTTTTCCACAGTGGATCGCTACTCATTATTTTACTCGGCTTTGGCTCTTTTCTGTTTTTAAAGAGCCATGATGCTTGGTTAATTTGGTTTTATATTTATGCAAATTTGCGTTATTTATTTTTAGGAAACCGAGTAGCTTTGAACTGCATTAGAAAGAGAACTTTTAAAGCTTGCGGTCTGTACATTTGGTAACAATATCAAAAGGGATCGCACTTTCCCACAACGTACGCTTACTTAAAAAGTGCTTAAAGTTTTGTTATATTAAACCGTATATTAGGTATTAGATATGTAATTAGTACATGTACTTTTTTCCACTTCTCATGTTTAATGATGCACGACATGTGAAATATGCAGGCTTAACTTGGATTCCTGGCACGTTAGAGTTTAATACCTACGTAGCATATCAGTGGCGAAGGTAATTTCGTACTCTTATTTTGTTTGCTTACATTTTTTCAAGTAGGTTCCGATTATCTCATTTCTAATTGTTCTCTTATTTATTTTGCAATAGTATTCATACTTTTAATGATTATCTATGATCTCTAAATAGTAGGATGACACATAGTAGTTACATTTTTTTTGTTAATAGATTAAATAGGATATCTTCAAATAGCTGGAGTTGTCATTGTATTAGGAAATCCAAATAAAAATCAAATAGTAACAATAAAAATAGACATCGAAAATTCACCAAAAGAACACATTTATACAAACCTGCATGGTTCTGTACATGGGAATCAGTGAGGTACATCTTATCAGCAAGGTGTGGGATCTTACACTCAATAAAAAAGAATTAGAAAACTTAAAAGTAAAAAATTGACTGTGAAAAATGCAATTATGTCGCATTCCCTTAAACCTATTGGTTACTATATATAGCACCGTTCATGTTGCTTCTCATTACAAACTATTTTGCGAAATCAAAATAGTTTTATATAGTGGACAGGACTAAGCTATTAGTATTGCCTTATATTCTGATTTAGTGATTAAATAAGTTTATACTAGGTGGATGCAGCAACAAGCTCATCTAAATTATATGATCTCTTTATAATTTATTTGCTTATTCAGAAAGTAATACAGCAATTTCTAATATGTTTAATAGAAGAAAAGATGTGGTCCACATTTCATCTTGGAGAATATCTACAATACTCAAGGGACTATTAACATAGAGTTTATTTAATGTAGGAGGAGGCTACTCAGTTACAGAAAGTTTCAGCAGCTCAAACGCAATCCAGCAGACCAGATATGACTAAAGAGGTACCAACATGCATGCCATGTTATGAGTATGAAAAGAGAGATGGTAATCAGGCCATGTTAGAGTGTACAAGAATATAAAACATGTTGAATCGAATTCACTATGAGTAATGAATTAGCTGTAAGCGTTTACTTTAAAAAAAACTAAAATTACAGATTTAAAGCTTTTCTAAATTAAAATGTAAATGTTGTGTTACTTTCATTAAACAGGTTCAAGGGAAATACTATCTTAGAATCCATCCGGTTCGGGAGGGCAGTAAGTGGCGCCGACCCTATGGTCAGGAGATCTATTTCATCACTGAGCAGGTACCATAAAATTTTATTTATGTTGTTGCGTTGAGAATCCTTAAAAAAAAATTCTGAATATGAAGTGGGTCGAATATTTATAGGAGTACAGATTATGTTTTCAGTCAATATGGATGTACATAATTATACGCACTCAATGTCGGGGTCGCGGCCAAGCACGCCAGAAAATACAGTGGCGACATGAAAGGGAGGAATAGCGTTGGAATCCTAAAGAGGTAATATTAATTTTGATTTCATTATGAACGTTTGAACCTAGATCCACTAACAGTTTGAAGAATACCTCAGAAATTTTGAATTGGTTTAGAGTTTAAAGTGTAGAAAATAACTACGTAATACTTACGAGCAACACAATTCTTGAGTTTTCTTGTGGGTCAAATTGGCATTAACAACAATATCATCAAATGATATAATTGCGAGTTAGAATACCACATATTGTAGCTTTTACCATCATTACAATCTTATTGAAAATGGGTCATAATCGGTCTAAAATGGCATTTCATAAGCAATGGTAATACGCAATCACACTTTAATTAACTTATTTGTTAAGTTCTGGAATAATTCTACTGTTTGAAAGTAAACATACCGTTCGGCTACTGAGGCCAAGGAAATAGCAGAAAAGGCTGCTGCGAAAGCCCGAGAAAGCACTTTAGCAGAAAAAGTTGCTGCATAGTCCAAGGAGAAAGAAGCGTGGGAGAAAGCTGATTTTACAAAAGCACAAGCTGAGACATGGCTGCAGTAGCAAGGGTCACTGCTGAGGCTAGAGATAGAGCAGTTGCATAAGCTCGAGAGATTGTTGCCGCTAGCCAGGATTTTATCACCACAAAAAAGTCGGTGCCATGAATGCTTTGGTATACTTTTATCTCTATTCTTTAAGGTTATATAAAGTTTTTCTCAAATGTTTTCAGTGCTGATTATGACCTGCATTTATTCTTTATCAAGATTTAAGTGTCGCCTGTAGTCTCAAATGCGCCATACAGATAATTGTAGTGTTTTAGCAAACTTATCACTTGAATTATTATTTTAAACTGTCTTTTTTATTGTAAGAAAATACTTCTCCAAAACACAGTGGATATGTCAAATTTTGGACTAATATTTTAATTTTGTTACCCTTATATTACACTAAATTTCTGTTTCTTTGTCTTCTTATGGTACAACTTGTAGAATTATGTATTGATCTGAGACTATGAGCTGATTCTCATTGTCTCACTTTCTCAACAACCTACAGGAAGTATATTATGTAGTACATAGAATTGTGTATTGGCATAATGGCATGAATTGGTTTTCATTTTGTATGTGGGTTACTTCACATGATCTTTTGTAATACATGCATGCTAACCGGAATCAGCCTTAGGGGAGTTTGCATTAATGATACGATACCATTTTTTTCACCTCTATAGGCACTTAAGAAATTTAATGCATCTGATGATTTTTATTACCGATAATTGTGTATTCTGCTGTTGGACCGTTTGGGTAGTGTCAACCATAACCTTATATAATTCATAATTAAAAAAAAAAAATACTACCAACGTCCCACAATAAGTGTCCACTTTAATTTTTTTTAGTTTAGTTAGTTTAAATTTAACCGTAAATGTTTTTATTCGTGTTATATAATACTTGATAAAAATTATATCAAATGAAAATACGTATCAAACACAATTCATTCATATCTTTATCATCAACTGTTATATAACCAAAAAAGAAACGAAAAAAACATGATCAAACTTTAATAAGAAAGACTAAAAATAGACAAAGTGAACATTTATTATGGGACGGAGGTTGAATATTATACTTTTTCCTTTTAAAAAAACAATTAAAAAAAATGTTTTATCAAAAATTATAATTATTGTGCTCAAACAATATTTAAATGTAACTTTTTGAAAACAAATATGATCGTTCCATATGAAAATATATATATATATATATATATATATATATATATATATATATATATATATATATATATATATATATATATATATATATATATATATATATATATATATTCAAAAACATAACCGTAACATATATCATAACAACTACATTATATCAATAATTAATATGTCATATTTAAATGATATCATGAATCAATCACTAATGAAAACATGTATATAAAAAAAAAAAAAAAATCAATACACGACCTACAATTTCATACCGTACATAACAATTAATTAACTACCATCTAATATTAAGCAACAAAAAATTACACGTCATGCCCACCCATCGGGCGGGCTTAGAAGTCTAGTATATATATATATATATATATATATATATATATATATACATAATTTACCCTTTAATCCTTTTAGTTGCAAAATTTACATATAACACCCTCATATTATATTTTCCTCAACTCACCACAGGTTTAATATACCTTATATAAATAACCCACAAGTTTATAAAATTACAAAACACACCCTTTTACTTTTAAATATAAATCGTTTAATACAAAATTCACTAAACCCTAACCCTAAATTACCTAATCATTACCAACATTTATTACAACCTTAAAACACCATTAATGATAAGATTCCATATCAAAAACCCTAACCCTAACCCTAATTCTATTTCTTTTCTTTTATTTTATTTTTACTTAATAAACCGATTATAAAATAATTCCCAAACATGGTTTTAAGTCTCGAAAATTATGAAACTTATTTTTATGATTTTATATGATGTTGATAGAACCTGAGAAAAATATAAACTACACTTTAAAAATTCGCATGGCTATTTTCATAATTTTATTTCGATTTAGGGTTTATTAACTTATATAATTTTGTATGATCATATTAGCTTGCATGAATCGATTCTACTATTTTCTACAGATCATATATGATATAAAAGATGTTATAAAAATACCAAAAAGGTTTTAGAAATTACGAATGAGACATAATGAATTTACTCTTCTCAGCTTGACAAAATCAACACAAATAAACCTCCCAAGCTCAAACGATCAAACCTCTGACCTTGGAACTATTTTTTTGGTATTTGTAAACTTAAAACACACTTAGAAAAATAGGAGAGAGCTCCAGAAATTTTAGAATCGACTGTGAGGGTTTTGGGGATTCAATTTGGATTTAAATGTCGGTTTAGGGATATCTATAAAATATAAAACAAGTATACTTAATATATAATAGGTATAACACTTATCTTGGGCTAGAATATATTGTGATAAGTCCAAATTAAAAGATTATACATGTTTCCTATTTATTTTTCGATTTATTTCTTAATTTAAATACATATACTTAATATATATAATATATATAAATCGACTTTATTTATTTATATGATAAAAATTATTTTACTTTTACAAAAAATGTACAAATTTTATTTATACATAATTTATTGTAATCATTTGTTGCAAAGTTCAAAATTTCTAGAGTTTATTTGGTATTTATTTAAATGTTAATACAAATTCTTAAACTTAGGGGCATTTTGGTCATTTTTATTGTTTTAGAATTTGAGGTATTACAATGGCTCTGGCTATAAATGGTTTCGCTGTTCCCGCTCTCCTAGGAGCGTCAGCAGCAACCCTTTCTCTACCCAGATAGTAGTCACTCTGCATTCATATCCTCCGTGTAATTTCCCTCTAACGATTCTACTCCGATAGTCGCTTTTTCCGATCTATGGCACATCGTAACCCTTATGTTGGGCGTACACTATACACCTTGTACTCTACAGGTATTATCCTCTAGATTCTAAGTGCAAGTACAACCGCACCCAATGTTCAATCTTGCACGACATGGCTTTCCACGCGCGTCTCAATTTGACGAGGGATGTAATCTACTTCTCCTCCATTCACATCAATCATTTCGGAAACCTTTATACAAAACATTGAAATCTGTAACAGCGTTTACACTTTTCCCTGGAATAGCTAGGATAGGCGTACTTCACCTTTTCCCTCTTTGGAAGTTATCCGGCTTCCTCTCCGATTTCCACTTATTTACCCTTCACCTCTTTTAGGTCCGGTTTACTAGGGTTTTGCTATCTCGAAAGACTTTCGTTAGCTCTCCGAAAATCTTCTAGCAATTCTCAATTATCGACGTCTCTCATTTCGACTGGTATGTGAATTCCCTTGATCGACTAACTCTTGATGAGATCCACGGAAATACAATTCACGTGATCAAAATATCTCACAGTCGCAGTCGAATTCATACTCACAGAGTTCCGTATTACAGCTATTTCCTTCTCCAGCCGTTACGGTGCCACACTCTGGTGTCCTCCGTGTTTTCCCTATACGCTTTTCTCTGTGGTTTTAGGATATTTGGGGTTGGATACTATCACAACCCATCCAATCAGGTTTCACATTTGCGTAGCTCGAAGACGGCTGGACGATGGCTGACCACAGACACACTTTAGGGCTACAATAGACGCAACAAGTATGAACGTAGTCTTCGGGATTTCTCTCTTCCCGATCCATTGTTGCTGGCAGTACACGAATGTAGGTTGTTCCATTGTGATTTTGCTCTAACCTTGGAGTTGGTCAAACAAATCATCGATCTTTGGTAACGGACATTGAATTTTCATCGGTAGCTTATTCGGCTCTCAATAGTTTGTGCATATGCTGAAATATCTATTCTCCTTCCGTATAGGTCTCACCAGAGCTCCCTATGGTGACGAACTTAGTCATGCGAATCCCCTCTTTGACAACTTTGTCAATCGTTTCGAAGATTCTTCCAGTTCAGTAAGGCGGGTTGATGAGGTATTCGACTACGAATGCAGCGCTAGGTTTCAACTCGATCTGAAATTTCACTTGTCCATCAGGCGGGATTTTGGCAAGTCGTCTGGGACTATATCTGGGGAATCTGAACGATTTGCATGTATTCTATACGTTTTTCATTCTTCTCCTTCTCCTTTAGTAACGAGGCAGGTGTTCACTCGCTCCTACTATTAGACAACTGCTTCCTGAATTTAATCGTCGTAGTGTATGACATGATTGCTACAAGCAAGCACATATCTCTTACCACTTACGAGATCATGAGTCATCAGGAATTCGTCTAACTCGAAATCTTCATCGATTCATTGCTCAGGTACCTAGAATTATCAGAAAGGTAGGGTTGCATAGGACACTATGCGAAAGATTCTCTCTCTCCAAGACAATAATTGGCATAGTGGAATCTTCAGAATCAAAGTACAGCGTCGCTTAAGGCTGGATTTCATAGAACGGTAGAGGAATAGAATTGATCCTTATCGCAAGCTTTACGAACATAGAATGAGAAACTCATTTCTCGATGGAGGTTTAAGCAACCATTCCTAGCATAACATGATTCTACCTGAATTATACATAGGTGGCCAGTCTTTGTATAATTGAGGTAAAATGATGTCATGATGAGTTTAGTTACGAGAATGAGTGATCAACTCTTTCAGGTTTGAGAACCGTATTCAAGTTGATAATAGTAGCTGATAGGAGGTAATGATACAAACAGTTATCAATGAACGGAGTAAGATATTAGTCGCAAGCGATGGTGAACAAGAATCGAATCATAGAAAAGATAGATAGATAGATAAGACGTCTTAAACTTGAGAGGTTCAATGAAGCTTACTTCCCATACGAGTATTAACTACGGTCTCCGCATCTCATCGCGATTCTTACAAACGTACGACGAACGTCTCTCAATATCGAAACGTAAGAAATTCTACTTGCCGTCATTCCTAGGACAGCCTTTCCTTGACGTTAAATTTTACTCCGGGTATCCTCTTACTCCTCGATTTTTCCTTTAGCTTTACAACTCCTTCGTTTCTACAGTTTCCAACACTCTTTCACGCAATGTTCCTTCTTTCTCCATTTAACACCTGTGACACTAGCCTTCCGATCAAACCTAGAGGTTCTCTAAACCAATGCACGGGTCTTATATCTATGGTCTCTGGCTAAGTGTCAAACCAACAACACTTGCGACATGTCTTAGCACACCAACTAAAGTGGTGAAGCTTATAATGGTCGCACTTAGCCTGATTTTCAGTATATCTCTACTTTCCTCCTGCTTTGACAGCATAAGCCTCAACGACCACTTGTCGTCTGCTTGGTTTTCTCTCACATTTTGCGAAAACTTCCCATTTCCTCTTGTTCTTCGCTATCTCAGCGACAACATCACCAATTTCTGGGTTCATGCGAGCCCGTGCCTATTTTATGGTGTCGCGTAGGCTAGTTGTCTCAGCCGAGATTACATTTTCTTGGATTGGTTAAGACAATCCTTCAATGTAACGCTCAATCTTACAAGCCTCACTTCTTACCATTTCAGGGCACAACTGGAATATCTAAAAAAAACGATGAGGGTAGGTCTGTAAGTCAGTACCTCTCATCTTGCGATTCCAGAACTCAACTCCCCATTCCTTGAGTGGTCTTCCTACTACCTCTTATTGTCAACCACTTCCTTAGTCATATCTCGCACCAGTAGATATTCAAAGTACTACGAAGTGTAGCTGGTCACAAGGTAATCACATCATCCTTGCCAGATGAGGGCAATCCATCAATATAGTGCTCTATCATATGCGCTTCGGTATGAGCTATCTCAAGTCACCGTAGTGACATCTCCTGGAAATGACGAGCCGGATTTGGCATGTTGATGCCTTTCTCCTCATGATTCCATACTTTAGTTTCCCCTTGTTATCACTTTACCATGACGGCAGTAGCTTCTAAACACTATCATCTTACATTCTCCTCAAGACATATAATAAGTCGCATTGATACTGGCAGATCAGAAGTTACTATATCAAAGTTTTATCCCATAGGGTGAACAAGGCATCCATCACTCTCGTATTGATACAAGATCTTTCAAATTTAATCAATGGCGAATAGGAGCGGCGTTAGATGATGACAGTAGCTATTAAAAGCTAGGGTATCTAACCGAGAATTCTTTGATTTAGAGTTCACAACAATCAAATCCATAACTATTCGCACTCTAGGCATAATAATCTTAAGGCGGTTTCTTAGATGTCGCCAGATGGCGTTTCAGAACAATAGAATGAATGTCCGATCTCAACATTAACTAGTAGTGAATGTGACGGAAACATATGGATATGTTATCATGTTAGAATCGAGTGGTGAGGACTAGATAAGGAGGATACAAGTCTGTGACAACAGTTATATATAGTTGTCATATTCAGGTCATCACACACTCTACGAGTCATAAGGTTGGGTCATCGCTAATAAATTTCCTCCGACACACTTACCGGCCCTATTGGGTTCGTCAACCCAATGAGTCCGATAATTGTGGCGGTTTGGTTTATTAACGTTAAACCAACCCGTAATTCAAATCATAACAAAATCTTCCAAATCAATATATCACGTATCTCATCAATCAAACATAATCTCAATCCAAATACCACATAAATCCAAATATATCATCAAAGCAATTATCACATGATTCATGACACGCTCAAAGGCGCATAGGTCCAACATATGTCCCAACTCAATTATCACATAATTCTCAACCATATCCAAATCAAGAAATCAATGCATACCACATTACTCTAAACATGCTTAATCAAACTCGAATAATCCTCAACATGACATTCGATCCTAAAATCGATGCTTCCCATGATTTCCAAGTCATATCAATCATATCGCAATCACATAAATCATATCATAATAACATAAATCACACCATGATTCGCCCTCCAAGAGGGTCTCATAGAATAATTCACATCATTTCATAGTCTCGTAATCTCATATCATATCATATCATCATCTCATAATATCTCAAACATAATACATGATGCTTCGGCTTGGCAGGTTGGCGGGCGTTGGTTGAGGATCGATTTCTATGAAAATTGGTTATAGTTTAGGTTTTTATTATTACCTAGTTCTCTATAACCTTGGCTCTGATACCAATATGTAACACCCCCAAAATTTGGTACAACGGAAGACTTACAAGCCTTCGGGGTGCTACTGGGATTAGTATACACAACACAAGTATAGCTAAATCAAAAAGAAATTTTCATTTCATAAACATTCTAGAATTTAGTTTAAAAGTTTACAAATAGTTAGAAGTGTAAAAGACAAGGCCCAAAGGATTTAAAAGATTGGTCCCCATTATAATATCAGAGTTTTGTCGATCCATCGCCCATGCCAATTCGCCAAGCCTCCAATAGCTAACATCCATAAGCATCATCTTATTCGCCTGATAAAACATGTTAAAAAGTCAGCTAACGCTAGTGAGTTCATAGGTTTAAGTTATAAAGCAGTTGTGGACCTGAATAATTATTTGCTATGTGTGACAAGAGGCAGACAAAATCATCCATGGGCCACCCTCCGCAAGGGTCCCATATAATAGCAATCAACGCCATAACATATCAACAGCAAGAGATTTCTTATTATAGGAATGATAAGTGGTCTATAGTGAGTGGGCCCCTCAACGGTCAATAGTCAGGCAACGTGAACAGTAAGGAACCACTGATAACGCTCAAAATTAACATGTTTTTAGGAGCGTTGTTGTGGATTTTATGATCACTTTTATGAACTTATGGTACTTAATTGAGCATAATTCATGTTTTAGGTTCATGGAAGCTAAAGTACAAGAAAATAATGAAAAAGATGAAGAAATGAACAAAAACGAAGATTTATGCATGTACGAAGAATTCCCGACTCATTTAAGTCTCTTAGAGTATGTTCGAGAAGATAAAAGTCATGAAGTTCTCACTCAAAAGACTTAAGAATAAAGTACAAGAGGGAAAATGAGAAGTGAAACGAAGAAAAGAAGCTCGAACAAAGAATTAATGGAAGACGTGTTGTTACCGACACACCTTCACCATTTTGGCCATAACTTGAGCATACGGACTCCGTTTGACCCCCCGTTCGCGGCTACGGAAAGCTAAGAGAAAGATCTACAACTTTTGTGTTATGAGTTTTGCCCAACCTATCGGATGGATGACCATCCGAACGGATGGAGCCCTCGTACAGATTTTGGAGATCTCATTTGGCTCGATTCTAGGCTATTCTTTTTGGTGTTCTAGGTCCTTCTAAACTACTTGGTCACCAAGTTGAGCATTGATGACCCCTAGGCCTTGAGAGGAGTATAAATAGAGACCTTTACATTCATTTCTAATCATCACTTACCATTTCTCTCTATCTCAACTTGAGAGAACACTTCTCTTACCACCATTACTCCCTCTCATACCAAAATTCGTCCATAAAATCCCAGGAAACTTTGGAAGTCCAAGAAGTCATCATTTGGAGGTCAAAACATCAAGAAGTCATCACCAATACTTGAGGCATCATTACTACATCATTTGTTATCTTATTTCAATCATTGTAAGACTTTTAATTATGATTTCTAACGTTCAAAATTCTGAGTTTATGTTCATGTTTGCTATGAGTGGCTAGTGCCTTTGTGCACTTACTTAGATGATGTTTATTATTTAATGGTTTGCTTATGATTGTGATAACATGTTTTACTTCAATTTCAAGTCAATCCTAAGAACCAATTGTACCTTAAGTTTCATAGTGACATTTGTTGAGCCAAGGTTAACTAATTGATAATAGTTTCAAGGGTTGAAAGATTTGTTATTATTCAACTAGTTATAATCATTTGTCTATGAATGATTGTTTTTCACCATAATTATTCTTGACTAAACAAAGAAACAAGAAGTATGATTGTAATGAGAATGCTTTTATAACATCAAACCAGATTGTTTGTAAACCTTTAGTTGGACGAAAGTTTAGATGTTTATAAACAATTGTAACATTTTTGTCTATGAATGGGTTACCTTTTGTAATGACCATTTCCTAAGAGTATTTGATTTGTAATAAGAGTTTGTTCTTGTGTTTAAGATATTCACCATTCCTTATGAACTTTGGATGGATCTTGAATTGATTGGTTTACACCTAAAGCTTGTTTTTATAAACTAAGATCTTGGCCAAGGTTTAATTTGTAAGAACAATAGATTAGACCACCATCTAATTATCACAACCAACATGTTATCAAAAGTTATCACAATCATGTGTATCATTAAGTAGTAAACTAGTCTAAGCAAGTGTAGTTTTTAATCTTATTGAATTCACATAATCATCATTTTCGTGTTACTTATTGCTTATATAGTATTTTGGATCGTGACAACCTATTACCATCTTTTTATTGCTTACTATTATATAGATTCTTCACAATTGAAAACACTCAAATCCTAGTGATCGACCTCGGCTTACCAACCAAAAGTAACTACATACGAAAGGGTCATACTTGCCCGTGTGTTCTTAGCTTCATCCGGTAATTCGTGTTATAAATTTAAAACTAGTAGTCGCGAGACACATCAAGTTTTTGGCGCTGTTGCCGGGGATTTGTTTGTGTTTTTGTTTGCTTTGAATCTCTGCTTTAATCATTCCCTAGTTGTGTCGCTTTTACTTTCGAAAAAAAAAATCCGAGCCATCCAACCGATTGGCTGAACATCCATCCGATCGGCTGAACAAAATCATTTTTACCGAGTCATCCAACCGATCAATTTGATATTCAACCAATCGGTTAGACCCAAAAGCCCAATCTAACCGATCGGTACGAACCCGTATCCGATTCGATTAGACCAATAACCCAATCCAACCGTTCGACTTGTCCACCAAACCGATCGGCTGAGCCTTTTTTTTTACAAAACCATTTTTCAAAACCCAATTTTACCTTTTCACCTTAGTTCGAAAGAAACACCACCCAACCCACCCTTAGGAGTGATTTATTTTTCTTATGTCCTTGTTAATTTCTTTTCTTATTAGTTTCTTTGATAAATTATTTTATAAAACTGTCTTTTTAGATTTTTGAATGTCTTTTAAAAAAAAGTCTATTAAAAAAAGTTTTGTCATAATTAGTTTATTTTTCTTAAACTTCTAGTAGTTATAATAGTAACGATTTTCTTATCTTAGTTAAGTTTAATTTTGTTTACTTCTACTTAAAAAAAAATACAAAAAGATTTTTCTTAGTGATCATTTTCATTATGTTTTTATTTTTACTTTTTTTTTTATATTTTACGAATCGCTCCGGGTTTGTATTAACTCACACTAATGGGGTAAACAACTTGTTAGTCCACTTTACGAGCTTAAACATAAAATCAAAAAGAGGACTCGTAAACCCGATAAGACACCAATCTTACCCTTAAAGATCGAATCAACCGAACTTTATCCAAAATCACCATTCATCGAGGAACTTTTTGTGGTAATTGACATATTCAAAGAGAAAGTTGAAACTCAACCCGATTTCCTACCTGTAACCGTCGTTGATCCCGATGACCAACCCATGTGGTCAAGCACTAGGACCGTTGCACCAACACCTAGTTCCGCTATTATTTAACGCCCTTTTCCAAACAATTTCCATATCAAGGGTACCCACATGCAAATGATTCGGGAGAATCAATTCGATGGGAGAATCCGATCCGATCCTCACCGAAACATAGCTGATTTTCTTGAGATCCATTATGGTGAAAATCAAGAGGATGCGGTTAAATTGAGGACTTTTCCTTTCTCATTGTCCGGAGAAGCCAAGATTTGGTTGGATGAATTAAATGAAGGAACAATTACTACGTGGGAAGAGATGAGAGAAGCTTTTGTTAGTCGATACTTTTCTCCCGCAAAGTTTAAACGTCTCCTAAATGACATTCACAACTTTCAACAATTCGATCACGAAACTCTCATTGATGCTTGGCTCAGTATGAAAGATATGATTCGCACTTGTCATGGACACGGTCTAACCAAAGGATCGATCATTCAAACATTCTATCATGGTTTAGACGATCCAACTCAAGGAATTCTTGATGCCGGAGGAATATTACTTTATAATACTCCCAACGAAGCTTACAAAATCCTTGAGGACAAGGTCCAACTCAAGCTTGATTTCTCGAAAAATTCTCTAATCGTGCCCAAACCAAAAACCGTTGTTTCCGCCAGTGGAAGCAACATCAATACCGATCATTCCATATTGATTGAGAAATTAGAAGCTCTCACCAGACATATTGACGTTGAATTCCTGAACTTAAGAGGGGAGTTAAAAAGGTTATGGGACGCTCGTAGAGATGATGAAGATGCCAATGCTTCAAAATACCACACGGATAATGACATGCTGATGATTGAACCTAATGAAGCAAGATATCACGACGGATATCACAACCGAAAGCTAAAAAATTCATACTCCTACTCAAGCCAAAACCTGAACCATAACCATCCTCATTTCTGGCCACAAAATAAAACACCACTTTCATCACAATATTTTGGACAAAACAAAGAAACCAAAACCTCACCGGAGGAGATGATGAGAGAATGGATGGAAGAAAATGAGAGTATGAAAAACCATGTGGTGGAAACGAAGTTGGGTAAAAGGAAAGAAGTCCATCATACAAAATCACTTCCTCATACAACAGATTCCAATCCAAGACATGAATTTGTCTACAAACCACCCTCAATCCAAAATGAACATGATAAGCGTGATGTTGAATTTATCGAGGAGGATGAAACTGAATCTATTCCAACCATGCCTAATCCAAACCAAATCATATCTAGTTCACCAACCGTTTCACCTTTTCTTGAGGATTGCACCGTGCACATCCCGTCCACTGAACGCTTAGTGAAAGAGAAGATGTTTACACATGATGAATTGTCAAAACATGCTGGTAACAAGAAACTCAATGCAATTGGAGACGTTGAAAAGGAAGTCTTAAAAGAAAAAAAGATTAAGGAGCAAGGGAAAGAAGTGTCAAAGGTACCCAAGAGAAATGGAGAATTGGAAAGAAAGATAGACGAATGGTCTAAGCCGCAAAATCCAGTTTCTACAAAACAAAATGGTATGACTAACCCACCTCCTCCAGCTCACATTGAGAACGTGAATGACGTATTCACTAGGAGTGGAAAGTCTGATGAACCTTTGAAAAATCAAAAAGATTCACCACCTGTCTTCATTTCTAATAAAATCGATGAACCATTCAAAATAACAAAAAAGGGATTATCACGTAGTCAAATCCAAAGAATGTCCATCACTTGTGAAGTACATACCAAATATCCCATACCCTCAACGGTTAAGAACTGAAATTCCCCATTTGAGCCGTACCGTCAAAGTATCCTGATCCAGGGAAGAGTCTAGCTATTGACTCAGAAATAAATTAAGCGCTTCTCGGGAGGCAACCCGAGCTTTTAATTGTTCGCTTATTTAAAAAAAAATATATTTTTCGTATTTTGTTCTTGTGTGTTTGTGTTTAGATCGTATAAGTTTAAATGTCTTTTGGTTTTTGCAAGAACGTCATTTCTTATAATTCTACTTAAACTTGGTTTTTCCATTTTTAGTACATTGTGAATAAATAAGTACTTGTTTTATTAAATAAAATGTTTTGAACTTTGTGGGTATGTTCACTGGAAACCCTCACGAGACTTCACTCGTCCTCTCGGGCCACCGAGGGGTTTAAAAGGCTTGTTGCATACGCTAAATGCAACCGTGATGCCTACGAAAGTGAGTTTTAGAATTTTACGCATTTTTTGTAGTTTTGTTTGTCTTTGCAGATTCAATAAGCTCTTGGAGATTGGATTATTGGTGACATTGTACTTGGTGTGATGATGTTTTGTTGAATAAGAAATCGGTTAATCTCACAAGCTTATGCTAGCATTTGCTTAGCACCTTATCATTTGGAGTTTGATCGCGATTTCTATGGCCCGGGAAGTTTCGTTTCTCTTGGACTATCTATTTATTTATTTTTCCCTATTTTACATACTTTGAAGTTTATTTTTCACATTAAAGACAATGCTTAACTTAAGTGTGGGGGGGAACGTAAAATAGTGAAAAACAAAACTCATTTTTAATTTTCCAAATTTTTTGGCCAATTTGAAAATAGTTTTTGTATACTTGTTTGCCCTTGTAATCTAGTTGTCTTCACGCTTTTAGGATAATATATTAGAATAACTTGATAATCCACTGGTGAAATCTGTAATTTTTTAAAAATTTGAGATGTGTCCCGATTAATATTGCAATCCATTCTAGGATCGATAATATTTGCTAGCGCATATTATAGCCTTTTCCACTAAATTGTGAAGATTTGAGCCTATTTCATATATAGCATACATCTTTTATGCTTGGATCTTTTGCTATGAGTGTGCCGGTGATTTTATTTATTCTAGAACTTGTACTTGTAAATCATTACCAGACCGCAGTAAGATCGCATTCGTGTGATAAAGAGGCACCTTAGGAATAAAACCAAATGGCCATCTGTTTACAAAATAATTTTTGCTAACCACATCGGTTAGTTATCCTCGTATTTGGAACCCATTTGTTAGCGTTCATCTTTAGCGCTAGATACCCCTAGTTAAACCCTCTGAGCCAATCTTTTCATTTTAGTTACATCTAGAAAAATACAAAAATATTTTACAATTTAAACCTTAGCCTTACCCTTTGTCAAAGTCTAAACGGTGGGTTGCTAGTTGCTTGGTATGTTGGATTGTTTTTGATGATTATTAGTTAGCTACACTTTGTGATTCATGTGTGCCATTCCGACAATAACGAAGAGTGCACCTTCTTATTTGTATTTTTTTTGTGGTGTATGCTTATACGAAGTGTGGGGGAGATGTTATGTTCAAAAAAAAAAAAAAAAAATCATCGCAACTATAAGGTGACAATTATAGTATATGTGCTATATTATGTATGGAGATGAGGAAAGAAAGTTAGGTGATATGTTGTTAGCCACTGTGCTATGTATGAAGAATATTGTTATGGAAAATCAATGTATCGATATTTGAAGAAGAGAAGATTGTAACTATAATCATTTACGGGTTCGTGGATTGTTTGGTGACTAGCAACAATGGGACTTAGACTTGACTTGATTTTTCTTTTAAAACCAATTTCATAAATATTCCCATGCCTTATCCCTACCCTTACCAAATTACTTTATCTATCCGGATATTGTAATGGCTTTGTGAGAATATCAAGTGCATGAATATTGTAGTGACCATCCGGTTTTTGAGTAATCAAGAATTCGCGCCAGCGATCTATTATGTTTTTGTGTGAGATGTTTGAATATAAGCCTGGTATAAACCCTTTAGCCTTACATTACAACCCGAATAAAAGACCTCTTTAGATGTTTACACTTGGTGCTTACGCCATGTCGGCGGAGTTTTGTTTCTTGTACAAGCCTATAGTAATAAACAAATCATGACTGAGCAATGAGTGTGATTTCTCTTATATATACTCCACCACCTAAATAAATGAGTGATTGAGTGAATTATACTTTGTTTCTTTTTCGTGAGGTGTTTAGAAATGTTAATCAAGCAAGAAAATCATTGGGTATTGTCAAACATCTCGGTTTTTCACCACTAACGCTTAAAAACGATGAATCGTATCTCGTACATGTACTTCGTAGAGTTGCATCGCAATTTTCTAATCATACTTGTGCACCATGTGGATCTATTTTACTTAATTTTTGCTTGAGGACAAGCAAACCCTTAAGTGTGGGGGAGTTTGTGCTCAATTTTGTTTATTTATCTCATTTTAGCTTGTTTATGTTTAAAAAAAAAAAAAAAAATCAAAAATATTTTTCAAATTTTTATAGTTTCCAAAATTTTCTTTTCGTTTTTTTTTCCATTTAGGTATGGTTTCGATTTTTCTTTTCCTAGATTTGCTTGAGAGCAAGCAAAGTTCAAGTGTGGGGGATTTGATAACGCTCAAAATTAACATGTTTTTAGGAGCGTTATTGTGGATTTTATGATCACTTTTATGAACTTATGGTACTTAATTGAGCATAATTCGTGTTTTAGGTTCATGGAAGCTAAAGTACAAGAAAATGATGAAAAAGACGAAGAAATGAACAAAAACGAAGATTTATGCATGTACGAAGAATTCCCGACTCATTCAAGTCTCTTGGAGTATGTTCGAGAAGATAAAAGTCATGAAGTTGTCAATCAAAAGACTCAAGAATAAAGTAAAAGAGGGAAAACGAGAAGTGAAATGAAGAAAAGAAGCTCGAATGAAGAATTAATGGAAGACTTGTTGTTCCCGACACAGCTTCACCATTTTGGCCATAACTTGAGCATACGGACTCCGTTTGACCCCTCGTTCGCGGCCACGGAAAGCTAAGAGAAAGATCTACAACTTTTGTGCTTATGAGTTTTGCCTAACCTTTTGGATGGATGACCATCCGAACGGATGGAGCCCTCGTACAGATTTTGGAGATCTCATTTGGCTTGTTCTAGGTCCTTCTAAACTACTTGGTCACCAAGTTGAGCATTGATGACCCCTATGCCTTGAGAGGAGTATAAATAGAGACCTTTACATTCATTTCTAATCATCACTTACCATTTCTCTCTATCTCAACTTGAGAGAACACTTCTCTTACCACCATTACTCCCTCTCATACCAAAATTCGTCCATAAAATCCCAGGAAACTTTGGAGGTCCAAGAAGTCATCATTTGGAGGTCAAAACATCAAGAAGTCATCACCAATACTTGAGGCATCATTACTACATCATTTGTTATCTTATTTCAATCATTGTAAGACTTTTAATTATAATTTCTAATGTTCAAAATTCTGAGTTTATGTTCATGTTTGCTATGAGTGGCTAGTGCCTTTGTGCACTTGCTTAGATGATGTTTATTATTTAATGGTTTGCTTATGAATGTGATAACATGTTTTAATTCAATTTCAAGTCAGTCCTAAGAACCAATTGTACCTTAAGTTTCATAGTGACATTTGTTGAGCCAAGGTTAACTAATTGATAATAGTTTCAAGGGTCGAAAGATTTGTTATTATTCAACTAGTTATAATCATTTGTCTATGAATGATTATTTTTCACCATAATTATTCTTGACTAAACAAAGAAACAAGAAGTATGATTGTAATGAGAATGCTTTTATAACATCAAACCATATTGTTTGTAAACCTTTAGTTGGACGAAAGTTTAGATGTTTATAAACAATTGTAACCTTTTTGTCTATGAATGGGTTACCTTTTGTAATGACCATTTCCTAAGAGTATTTGATTTGTAATAAGAGTTTGTTCTTGTGTTTAAGATATTCACCATACTTTATGAACCTTGGATGGATCTTGAATTGATTGGTTTACACCTAAAGCTTGTTTTTATAAACTAAGATCTTGGCCAAGGTTTAATTTGTAAGAACAATATATTAGACCACCATCTAATTATCACAACCAACATGTTATCAAAAGTTATCACAATTATGTGTGTCATTAAGTAGTAAACTAGTCTAAGCAAGTGTAGTTTTTAATCTTACTGAATTCACATAATCATCATTTTCGTGTTACTTATTGCTTATATGGTATTTTAGATCGTGACAACCTATTACCATCTTTTTATTGCTTACTATTATATAGATTCTTCACAATTGAAAACACCCAAATCCTAGTGAACGACCTCGGCTTACCAACCAAAACTAACTACATACGAAAGGGTCATACTTGCCCGTGTGTTCTTAGCTTTATCCGATAATTCGTGTTATAAATTTAAAACTAGTAGTCGCGAGACACATCAACCACCCGTTACTACCCCAAATCTAGGCCGTAGGTAGAAATATACACTTTTACAGGGTGCAAGCATCCTTAGCCTAAGGCAAAGTCTACCACATCTAACCTCATCTAGTCAACACATTGTAGCAAAACAAAAAAAAAAAAAAAAAAAAAAAAAAAAAAAAAAAAAAAAAGCATTGGAAAGGGTCCAAGAAAATAGTTGCATGTTTTCTCCCCCAACTTTATAAACACATTATAATAGTAGAAAAGTGGGGCTATGAACTCACCTCAATTCCAGCAAAGCACAATCATAAGCATATCAGGAGCAGACATTAGTCCAAACAGAAATAAGCTATAAGTAGCTAGATAGCCTCGGCACTAAGTTATCTCGGCACAGATAATCAACAGCAGCAAAGAAAGTATCAACTATCTGGCAACGACGACTACTGACTCGGAACTACCTAATAATATCAATACACTTCAGTATAAATCTCAAATAATATTTCCCAAATCCTGAACGTATTCCATTTCCATTTCCAAAAACTCATTCTCATATCCGTTTTAGTGTTTGGTATCTGTGTGTGTGTGTGCTGTGTCGACTCAACAATATTCATATAAACTCACGCTTCAAAGAATACAATCAAGCAAATCGTACAATCTACGTGACAAAATTTATAGTTTAATAAGTCATCTAAATAGATTGTTGAAACTTATCGGGTCGTCAACTTGATAAATCTAACAATGTATTCGTCTTACTTATCACTCCAAAACTATACCACAACCTAATGCATCGTAGGATATGTCACCCATTGTTAGATCCTTCCAACATAATTAGCGAGCTCTTATTAGATTTGTAAATCGAATAAGTCCGTTATCTATGTAAGTTAGATATATTAATGTAAAATATCCGTGACTAGCAAATAAGTAGCACATCATTATTTGTTCTCATTAAGGCATTTCTAGTTTTGCGTGCCCTGGAAACATTTAGTAACTCATTTATTGAATTTTTTCCCTTTTTTAACTCTATGTTCATTTACGTCAAAAACTAACAAGTAAACATACTTGTTATTTATTTTCTCTTCATGAAAACCTATTTATATATTTTTATCGTTCAATTCATCACAAATATATATATCAAGTTATTATTATAATTTTTGAGTTACTATTCGTTTTGAGTCACAAGCCCTAGTCATGACCTCTCGGCTTATATGTCAATCCAAGTCCAATAATCTAAATATATATATATATATCCATGTTACGGCACTTGTCGGAGTCAATGATGACTAAAAAGTCAACGTGACACCAACTTGGCACAAAGTTCACAAGTTTCATATAAAATTCATATCAAACATTATATATGCCCCATGTGTAACACCTCAACCCGATAAGGGTAGAAGCACTACATTATGGTGACATATCAAAGCATATGCATACATATAACATTAATAATACAAAAGAATTTCAAAGGTTACAAAGGAATAATCTGAAATACAAGGTTACAAAAGAAAACAATAAAGAAATACTAAATCTGAAGTACGAATCTCTTCTAGTCATCTCTAATCCAGAATATAACTATAAAAGTGGAGTCCAATATGTTCTTAAGCACTTTTCACTCGTATCCCAGCTTCCCTCTAAATTCTGCAGCGGTGAAAAGAAATGCGGCTAAGCTTAAAAATCCCAGCGAACATATATAAACAAATGAAAACTAATAAACAAGGAAAAACGCAATTGAATGCGTAATGAATCCAAGCAACCTGCTGAGACAAAGGTCAAGAAATATGAAACATATAGTAGGACTAAAAGAATATAATCAAAGGAAAAATATGAATATGGAATATCAAACGAATCAAAGGAAAATGAAACATCAATGAGAAAAACAAAATATGTTGCGTTGGGTAAGTATCAAAAAGTATAATATGAATGTAGTGTAAAGGTAAAGGTTAAGTTTAGGTTTAGGTTATTCAGTATTTCAACCACGTGCCCAGATCAGATCAAATCATACCATATGTAGCCTCATATGAAATCCAGAGGGGAGGTCTCAAAATATCAGATGTAATTAGAGGGGTGACCTTAATGAGTTTTGAAGGATGTGTATTGGACATACAGCCACATTCACCAGATAATAGATAACAGATCTAGGTTGCACCCACACGCCCCCACAGAAGTCAGTTGGCCATAATAAATAAATAAATAAAGCGCGCATATTATATAACAAAAGGGGAAGGTGTGGAAAATCACTCGACCATACTAGAGTCATAACATCGGTGCATCAATGCTATTGACATGGAACCCCCATGCCTAGTGATAGCCCTGGTCTCATACTGAATAGGTCAAAGGTAATTCAAAAGGTTCATATCATACAGATTCAAATATTAAAAGGGTATCATAGCAGCGGCATAGGGAATCCTAAACAAGCAAAAGTTCATATCAATGGTTCAAGGTCTGCAAGTGTGAAAATGTTATAAGAAACTGATTCGGAAAACTTGGTAATTCATTTTAAAACATGGTTATCATAGAAGTATTTTCTTAAAGCATTTTTGACAAAGGTTATTTAAACCTCCATTTAGAAACTGACATGTTGTCATATTTTCAGAAATTAGTTCAAATAGTTTTGTCTCATATTTCCCAGTTATGTTTTCAAAAAGAGTTTTCATACAAACATATATATCAATGAACCAAAGATGTCAGATGTACCAAGGTCAGAAATCATAATAGTGGTAGGGAAATGGAACATAGTCATGAGAAGGCAAAGTCAAAGTTTGGCAAATGTCTAAGTCATCAGAATATCAAAGGTTCATAATCAAGAGTTCACAATTAAATGGTTCAAAGTTTCATAGCAAAGGTTCAAAAAAATAATCCTTTAATAATGGCTTTCATAAAAGTGATTTCTTGGAGCCTTTTACTTGGTTACGGTTAACTACAAAGTTAATCTAACCAAGTTCCATGATGTAGCGAAGTATTGATTAATTATCAATAGAAAATAAATGTAAAAAGTAAAACACAGAGTTTTCAACGTTTAATTCTTTATTAGAAATTAATCAAAAGAATTATACCCAAGTGTTTGCGGAACAAAACTTGGGATTGAAATGACAAGTATGGTATACTCCTCACTAAACTCAAACTAAGTTTGAGTGACAACTAAGATCCTGCCGAGCTATGTTAGGGATTGTATTGTTCTTTGGAGAGAGTAAAGACTTGGTTTGTGAATGTCTAAGCATTAAGTGCACAAACGTAATCTTTACCTCTCCCACTTATTCTCTATTTATACACAAGTAGATTCTAACACATACCTAATAGACAAAGACTACAAGACGAATTACATCAGCCTACATTGGACAAAATATATAGGTATTTTGTCCCTGTTACAAATGACTATAAGTAGTAAAGTGCAGGGATGCTTTCTGGTCTTCAGTGTTGACACATGTCTTGGTATTATACACATTCAGTGAAAGTTGACCTTTGCATGATATGGACCTTCCCTTATCCATTCAAACTTTTCCTGCCTAATCCCGCCTTTACTTCAGTCTTCTTATCTTCAATCTTTGTTCACTCAGTGTTCTTAGTTAGTGAGGAGTCATGGGACTCAGTGAGTTATTGTCATCCCTCACTGAATCCATCATCTTCTTCTTTGGCTCAGGTATCATTCACTGAGAACCGCCTCACTGAATGGTGAACTTTTCTTCATAGATTCACCCTGAGCAACTTGAGGATGACTCACTGAACAACTATGCATTCAGTGACTTGTTTGGTGTTCTCGGTTATCAAACACTTAGGATATTTTATGTTCAAATCCTAGATTAAGGAGTTTGGATTTTAACAGACCCAACAGTCTCTCCCTATTTGGATATACAAATAGCCTGACTGTTTCAAGGTTTAGTGAGAGATAGCAAAGGTATTATCTCTACAATCTGAATTACTAAGTAATGCTTAGGACACTGAATGTTAAACAAAACATCAATATTATTCATAGTTATTACAATCCTAAACAAGACAAAGTAAATAAAAGATAGTTGTTGTTGAAGATTTGCTTAGGCTTCAGAACTTTAGACCCAAGGCTTCAAGTTTGGCTCTCTTCGAACTCAGTAGATGTTTGTCAGGATGCTCTTAGATTCTGATCTTCAGGTCATGACAAAACCTTGCCTTAGCATCATTCTTGCTGGGATTGGCCATAAAGAAGTATCGTATCATTGCCTTGATTCCTGATAGATCAATATCAGCCTATCTTTGAAAGGCTGGATCTCCATACTCATCTGTGAAGAAGAGACCTCTTTCAGGTTGCTCAATGACCCAATTGTTCACAAATGTAACTCCTTCAAGTAGGGCTCTGTTGCAGTTTAGGCCTGGAGCACTGATTTCAGGTTCAATCTCTATCTTCTTTCTTTTCCTTTTAGAGGTCTGAGCAAGAGGAGCCTGAATGACAGGTATTGATGACGGGAGCAGTGAGGGAATGCCAAGTTCCTCATGCTTTTTGGCCAGTTGATTATACCTGATTCTGAGGGACTTCATTAGATTTTTGACAACGACATTGCTCTTCTTAGCAATAATTGGACCTAGCTCATCTAGCTCAGTGATCCCAAAGTCAGGAAATTTGAAGTGATCATGAACTTCAAAGTATCGTTTGTCCTGGCCTTTGTAGACACTGAGAACTGCTGGTTTGGAGTTCTGGTGAATCTTGACATCAGTGATAGTTTTAGGGTTTAGTCTTTGTGTCATGATCCAGGTGTACTTTTCAATATTTTGTTGCCTAACGGCAACAACTTTCTTCTGTCTGGCATCCCTCTTTTCTTTGAGAGCCATCGGGGCATCATCTTGAGCCTTCTTAAACTTTTCACCACCTTCCCTGTATTCAAGGTCCTGAGGCTTCAAACCAACAGCCATTGCTTCTTCATTAACCACCTCAGTGAGAGTAGCCTTGCTTGTTTGTTCTTCCAAGGCTACTTTCTTCAATCTTTCCACTTTATCCATGTGAGCTTGGATTTCATCCTTAGTCATCAGATATGTTACTCTGTTCATCTGAAAGGGGACCCTGACCGGTGCATAAGGGTCCGGTCTTATGACTGAAGAGGCAGCTACCAGTGGTTTTGTGGGTTCAGACACAACAGTAAGAATGCCTTTGCCTTTATCTGCCAAGTTTGTTGGTTGAGTGGTTGTCTCAGGAGACTGAAAAAAGGAGATTGGAGTGGCTTCAACTATGTGCTCCCCCTCAGCCTGAGAGGAAGGTTGCCGGTGGAAGATTCAGGGACTCCAGTAGGTGGAACTTCAGTGGATCTCTCCCCCTCAACTATTACCGCAACATCATTGAGAGCAAGAGTTGGTGGCACCACTGAAGGAGAAGAGCCCTTGAAAGCCTTGTAGAGTTCTCAGAGCATGTTCTTGATGTCAGCGGTATCCTTCTGAATCGTAGATGCTTTGGCATCCAGGGAAGCCTGAGAAGATTCAATGGCATACATCCTTGGTCTAAGATTCTAGGCCAAGGAGTTGGAAGACTTAGCCCATGCCGCCAATTTTTTCTCCATGAGACTCAATGATGAACAGATGGAAGTCACTGAAGATTGAAGACCCTGAAGATTAGCAAACTTCAGCATATCTACCAGCTTAGTAAATTGGGCAGAGTTTTGCTGGTAGGTCTGAGCAGCCTGAAGGATTTTCCTCTTGAGCTCGGGGTCATCTTTGATAGACTCTTGAATGGTGGAAATGCTCTTGGTGATTTGGCTGAGTGAGTCATTGAACTTGTTGAGATGACCACTAAGAGCTGTTAGTGAGAATGCAACATTAACCTACTGTTCCAAGGTATTTTCATGAAAAGCTTCAACAGAGTCTTTGAGGTTGAAGTAGTGAACGGCCTGCTCAGTGTGCATGTCAAACACATCATCAGTGATTCATCTGTAAATAATGTTGCAGGCCTTTCTCAGAAATTTCATAAGCTTTCTTTCAGTGAGGGGCTTGGAATCATCATACTTAGCCAGTCTTTCAGGAGAGGAAGTCTCAGGTTCATCTTCCTCTTGAGGATCAAAGGGAGACTTAAGAGATTGTTCAGTAGTTGTTGCATCAGTCTCCATATCATCACCAGCTTCGTAGAACTCTTCCTCACTGGCTTTACTATCTTCATCATCTGAGTCAAGAATAGCCTGAAAGGTAGCCATTGAATCTATTTGCAAGAACAGGTTAGCCGGCTCCTCTTCAAAAGAAGACTTGCCTTGGTTGTGGTCACTCCCTGACCCCTTTAATCCAACAGACTGGGTTTTGTCTGTTTGGTGACTAGAGTCAGTTTGTAAAGTATGGGTAACTCCATGAGGGGGTGTAGGTTCCATATCAGTGGGTGGTTTCAATCCCCCTGAGTCTTTGTCCCCTATGACTCCATCAGACACTGACGGGTGTTCTTCAGTGGCATCCTTAGGAATCAGTGAAATGTTGAGGCCCCCCGTTCCAACAGACTGGTGGTGGTCTGTTGAAGATTTAGGGGCCGCCACTCCCTGAGACCCTGGTTGTGATGTACCAGGGAAGTTAGCGGGAAAAGTGGAAGGCGCTCCCCTACCAGCGGGTTGTATGTTTCCCACTGGATCTTTGGGAGTAGTCATGTGGACCAAGGACCCTGACTGTGATTTATCAGTGCCCTTCGTTGTCCCTGAGGGTGGTACCTGGCCATGGGTGGCTGTATCAGTCTTGGGTTTCTTTTTGGCTTAGAAGCCTATGTCCCTGAAGCCCCAGGGCCCTGTGCCTTTGGTTTGGTCTTTGGCACAGACTGAGACTTCCCTGTCCTCTTAGTAGGGAAGGTAGGTAGACTGAGTCCATCTAGTTGTTTATGGCAACCATATGGGCCTTCAATTCACTGTTATAGACTGAGGATGGGTCCTTTGAAAAGTTTGAAGGACTCAGGATGGCTGGTAAAGAGCATAAATGAACGTCCTGAGTGTAGTCACAACCCAGTAACCTTTGAAGAGCACATGAAATAAACCTAGGATATGACACATAGTGTAACCTAGTCTTATTCAATAGCTTGGTTACAAGATCACCATAAATGATCTCTCTAATGTCGACAGTGACCCTTGTCATCAAGCAGTAAGCCATCATCATCTGAACAGAGTTAATCTACTCAGTGGATGAATGGTTCCCACCGAGAACCTAAATCACAAAAGTGAACAGGATCTTCCAAGCCATGGGAAAGGAGCTCTTGGTGACAGGGGTCTTGTCCAAATATTTTGGATCCAAAGCAATTTTTTCTAACCCTGATTTAACATCGTTTGGGTTAGGGTGTGCAACATAAGTTCCATTATTATAATCAAGTCCTATTGCAGAGCAAAAAGTTTTGAAATCCAGGACAAATTTTCTTTTCCCAATTAAAACAGGGAAACTGATGAGAAATTCCTTGAAGGGTCTGAGTTCGTTCTCATCAGTGGAGGGTGTCGGGTCATTGGCCTAAGCAGTACCCCAAAACTCCCTGAGGAAGTTGTGGTACTGGAAGTAGGGTGTGGAGGTGAAGGCAGTTTTCAAAGGGCAATTATACAAAAATTTACGATTTCCTTGTAGGCATGGACATTTTTTGGGTAGTTAAATTTGCCTACAACATTGTTTTGAATTGTACATCAGCCAGAGTCGATTTTGCCCATTGAGGTGCAAGCTCGATTCCTTGGTTATCTGCATTTTAGGTCAAAAAAATTTTAAAATTTTAGTGGCAGAATATCACTCACCAGATGATCCACAAGTTGAGTCCAACTCATTTTCTGTTCGTGAAATGAATGATATTGTTCTCAAGGAGATTGCAAACATGAAGGATTTCTTGTTGCAAATCTTCTTAACCAAGAAAAAATAATTTGAAAAAGCTTTTGTTTTTGTTTTAAAAGATTACACACAGCTTTGCAAAGGAAAAATTTTTGCAGAGTTTCTTAAAAAAAATTGTGTGTGTTTTGTGTGTTTTGAAAGGGGTATTTATAGAGGGTGAGGAATACCATTGGTTAGGGATTTTGAAAATCAAAATGAATAACCACTTTGGGATCCGCATTAAATTCCACCACTCCATTTTCCCAAGTTTTTCGCAAATGTCAAGGTGAACAGTGTAAGGAGCCTGCACAAGGTGCACTTTTGCAGGCATGATATCACAGAAATATCAAGAGATATTATTTGTGAGGGTAGTCAATTATTGCCAAGTGGGATATTGGTAAGTAAGTGGGGGCTCAAGGTGTGGATGCCAGTGAGGCTGAGACATATATTCCTATATTAATTAGAAAATTCAGTTACCAATCTAGGACATTTACTAACTAGATACTTAGAGCATTCAGTTATGCATTGAATTGCATCAGTAAATGTTATGACCCCCCCCCCCATTTGAATCAGAATTCATTCAGTGTGAATATTTTTGGTTTGGGTAATCAGTGAGTCTTTCACTATGTGAGAAATTCCCTGTGAATGGGCTTTGGTGTTGTTGAAGGGTTTAACTGAGGAAGGTTGATTATCAAGGATCGGAAAAAGAATATACACCATGTTAGGATATTTTAATCAGCGACCTGATTATCAATGTCCAACATGCCTAATTCTACTTTCAGCCTGGTGAAAGTAGGTTCATCCAAGGGTTTTGTGAAGATATCAACTAACTGATACTCAGTGGGAATGAAGTGTAATTCAATATCACCTTTCATGATATGATCCCTGATGAAATGGTATCTGATATCAATGGGTTTTGTTCTTTGATGAAGCACAGGGTTGTTTGAAATGGCTATTGCACTTGTGTTGTCACAAAAAATGGGTACCATTTTGTAATGAATACCATAGTCACTGAGCTGACTATTCATCCACAACACATTAGCACAACAGCCTGCAGCAGAAACATATTCAGCTTCTGCTGAGGACATTGCAACAGATTGTTGCTTTTTAGCACTCCAACAGACTAACTTTCCTCCAAGAAATTGGCAGGAGCCTGAAGTACTTTTTCTATCCATGTTGCATCCTGCATAATCAGAGTCTGAGTATCCTTTAAGACCAAACCCTGAACATTTGGGATAGTAAAGTCCAAGACTGGAAGTGCCTTTCAGATATCTCAGAATCCTTTTGGCAGCAGTCAGATGAGATTCTTTTAGGTCAGACTGATATCTTGCACACAAACAGACTGAGAATTGAATATCAGGCTTTGAGGCAAGAAGATACATCGGTGACCCAATCATACATCTAAAAAAAGTAGGATTAACTGGTTTTCCAGCAAGGTCAGGACCTAGGTTGTTAGGAGGTACCATTGGTTTTTTCACTGAGGCACAGTCACTAAGGTCATACTTTCTGAGTAGGTTCCTAGTGTACATTTCTTGACTGATGGAAATGCCTTTTTCATTTTGTTTGATTTGTAGTCCAAGAAAGTAAGTGAGTTCACCCATCATCCTTATTTCAAACTTCTTTGTCATTAGTTTTTCAAACTGTTTACAAAGTTTATAGCTTGTTGAGCCAAATATGATGTCATCCACATACACTTGGACTAAGATTACATCCTCTTTTGTCCTATAGGTGAACAATGTATTGTCAATTTTACCTCTGACAAACTTGTTTTGGATCAGGAAGCCTGAAAGAGTTTCATACCATGCCCTGGGTGCTTGTTTTAGTCCATTGAGGGCTTTGTTTAGCATGTAGACATGGTTAGGAAACTCACTACTTTCAAAGCCAGGAGGTTGTTGCACATATACATCTTCTTTAATGTTACCATTCAGGAATGCACTTTTTACATCCATTTGGTAGACTTTAAAGCTCATGTATGTTGCATATGCAAGAAAGATCTTGATGGCTTCCATTCTAGCAACTGGTGCAAAGGTTTCCTCATAATCAATGCCTTCTTGTTGGTTGTATCCTTTTGCAATAAGTCTTGCCTTGTTTTTGATTACTGTCCCAGACTCATCAGTCTTAATTTTGAAGACCCATTTCATTCCAATGACAAACACACCCTGAGGGCATTCAACTAGGGTCATGACATCATTTCTATCAAGCTGTTCTAGCTCATCTCTCATGGCCTGAACCCAACTCTCATATTTAAAAGCTTCTTTAATATTTTTAGGCTCTATTTCTTAGAGAAAGTCAACATAGAGACATACATTGGATGAGGCCGCCTTGAGTTTGGCAGCCATGCTCCTTGTAAGCATGCTTTTAGTGGGCTCACCAATGATGTTAACAAGTTCTATTGACTTGTACTTAGTCCAGCTATCCTGAGGTCTTGGATAGGAATAGGAACTTGTAGAAGCCTGATGTATAGATGGATTGGGTTCAGATACAGGAGCTTGATATTCTTCAAGATTGAGATTTTCAGTTACCTTAGTGTGATCAGCTTGAATTATGGTATTCTGAACAATTGGTTCAGTGGTGGTAGTCTCATTGGAGACTTGTTTAGTTTCTATGAACTCGCTGATGGTAGGTTGAGGTTGGTTGTGAGGATTGATGTAATATGAGACATCTGCATCATCTTGGTATTGTGTGGAGAGATTACTCTCAGGGTGATACTCATCCGGAGGATATCTTGATGAGTAATCAATACCAATTTCTTCCACTGAGGAATTTGAAAATCTGACTGCTTCAGTACTCTCATCAAATGTGACATGGAAGGTTTCCTCAATCTATTGTCTCCTTGTGTTGAATACCCTGAAGGATTTGAGACAAGGGAATACCCTAGAAAGTACCCATCATCAACTTTTACATCAAACTTTCCAAGATGATCCTTATGATTATGGATAAACACAAAACATCCAAACACATGGAAATAGCTTATGTCAGGAATTCTTCCTATAAATAACTCATAGGGAGTTTTGGTATGTCTTTTAACAATAATGGACCTGTTTTGTGTATAACAGGCTGTTCTTACTTCCTCAGTCCAAAAGTGTTTGGAAAGAGCAGATCCATTAAGCATTGTTCTAGCAGCCTCAATGAGGGTTCTGTTCTTTCTTTCAGAAACTCCATTTTGTTCAGGGGTGTAAGGAGAGGAGAAGTTTTGAGATATACCCTTCTCATTATAGAAACATTCAAGGTCATTGTTTTTGAATTACGTCCCATTATCAGTCCTGATTTGTTTGACCCTGATGTCATTTTGGTTTTCAATCTTCCTGATAAAGGGCATGATTGTTTCAATAGCCTGACTCTTTTTAGTCAGAAAATATACCCAAGTGTATCTTGAGTATTCATCCACGATGACCAGAGTGTACTTCTCATGTTGGATTGACATTGGACTGACGGGTCCAAAGAGATCCATGTGAAGTAGGTGCAGGCAGTTGGTGATAGAGGAATTTTGTTTGGTTTTAAAGGATGCCCTGTGGTGTTTACCTTTTTCACAGGCACGACATGGTTTATCTTTAGAGAACACAAGTGATGGTAAGCCAAGGACTTTGTTTTGTTTGGCAAGGTTGTTTATGTTTTTGAAATTCAGATGGGAAAGTCTTTTATGCAAAAGCCAATTGAGGGTTTTAGTGGCTTTAGCAAAAAGGCATGTTCCATTCTGAGTGAGTGAGGACATATCCAAAACATAGACATCCTGCCTTCTTGGTGCAATAAGAACAACTTCTTTGTTTGTATTGAAGATAGTACCTTGCTTATCATCAAACTGAACTATGTATTTAGCATCACATAGTTGACTGACACTAATCAAGTTGTATTTAAGACCATTAACATACGAAATTCTAGTGAAAACTATTCCACTACAGTTTACTGAACCATAACCTTCAGTGAGATAAGATGAATTATCGGCAAATACCACCTTTGGTCCTAGTTCTTTTACATATTTGTGCAGATATTCCTTCACGCCAGTCATGCTTCTTGAACATCCACTATCAAGATGCTAAACAGGATCTCTGGCATGTCACTGCACAAATGTAAACTGAGTTAGTTTTTCTTGTGAACCCACTTTCTGGTGGGTTTGGATTTAATGGCCTTTTTGAACTGAGAGATTGATCCATGATCAGTGGTGGTGTGAATGTTGCTTCCACAGATTTTGCATCTGGGAGAAGAGGTAGTTTGTTGGGTTGGCTTGGTGATGCCTCTTCTAGACTGAATGACCTGTTCATGTCCTGAACTGTCATAAGTAGGATCTCCATAGATATCACAACATGGATACATCAAACAATCATCAGGGAGATGATCATTGAATCCATAGTGGATGCAAGGTGAAAATGGTTTAGCTTTCTGCCCTATCTATTTAGTGCCTGAGGCATAGTCAAGAGACTAAGCATTGTGATAGGATACATCACTTTATGAGACTGTGTAAGATAGATGATCAGAGGTTCTATGATCATCTTTTTTACATATCATGCAAAAAAGGATTCTATAACAGTCATCACTGGTACGTGTGGTTTAATCACACAATTCACATCTCATTTTTGGTTTAAATGTGGCCTTAGATTTGGTGGAACTTGAGGAAGCTGGTTTAATTTCCTTTTCCAAAGGTTGATGTTTTTTCTTAGATGATTCAATTTTTTCACTTAACTTCCTGACAAGTTTAGCCAACTGATCATATTTGGAATCAGGGCTGTTAGTGATAGCCTCATTTGAGACTGAGGTTGTGGAGTCATCATTGGGAACTGAGACTTCAGTGAGTGGTCTTTTCAAGATAGTTCTTCCTAAACCAGCCTTCTCTCTTGGAGAGTGTTGAGTATACACCAAGGGTGTTAGCTCAGAGCTAGGTTTAGCTCCCTGAAGAACTTTTAGTGGTGGGAGTGGATTCTATGATACAGGTTCAGACTCATTAATGGACCCAGGAGAACTAGACTCATCATTTACACCAAACATATTTTTGATGGCCTGACTTTCAGGTTCTAGTATTTTAGCAGTGTTAAAGTTTGGTAGTTTGCTATCTGGGTTGACTCTTTCAATCCAGTCACTGGGTTTTGGTGCTATTTCCTTGTTAAAGGATACGCTTGAAGGCAGAAATGCCATTTCACCATGATTCTCACTTGAGGACTCAGCGTTTTGATCTTCACCAATAATAGCCTTCTTATTTCTTTGTGTGAGACTCACTGTGTCAAAGACCCTAGGGTTTTTCTGGGTCCACGTATATATCACAGCTTGTTCTTTCTTAAGTTCATCCTGAAGAGCTTGATTTTGTTTTACTAATTCAGTGTTTTGAATTTGAAGCGTAACAGCCTCAAGCTTTGCTTGTTTTAAAACAAGTAATTCATCTCTACACTTATTTAACTCAAAAATTAACTTATTGAAATTTGAAAACAAATTTTTTCTTTGCTCTTCAACGAACTTAAGATCCACATTTAAGTAGTTTAAATAGGATTTCCAATCAGCATCATCATCCATAGATAACAAAATGTTTACCTTTTTCATGGTGATGTTGACCCATTCTCCATTTCTAGCATGGCTTTTTCCAACAGCCAGCTTGTTATCATCTGAAAGTGCCATCAGTGCACTGACCCTTACTTCTTCATCATAGGAGACATCTTCCTCATCCCAATCATAAGCTTCAGCAACGAGTGCCTTGTTCTTGCCCTGAGCAGGTTTGGGAGGTGCAGCCTAGGGTACTGAGGGAGTTGTCTCAAGGAGAGCAAGTTTAGCTTTAGCTTTTCTATACTTAGCTTCTAAATCCTTTTAAATATTTGCATTTTGAAAATGTTGAGTGGACTGAAGCATTTTTTTGTTGAAACTTGCTAGTTCCTGAAGAAGAACTACTACCAGAAAGTTTGTATGAAGGGTCTGAGGTTGTTTTTGAAAAACAGTCTTTAGCAAAGTGAGCCTTTTTGCCACAGTTAAAACATTCAGTGGATTCATTTGCCTTAGCTTTTTGAAAATTTGACTTGTTTGTTTTAATAAAACATTTTGAGTTTGCTAAAAGAGCTCTTTCTTGAAATTCAACTTGGAGATCATTGAGGTACTCTTCACTGGTTCTCATATCAACCTCATCATCAGAATCATCGTGAAAATCCTGCACAACACTATTAGAGTAGAAGGCAATGGATATGGGTGAAACAGTCAGGGCCTTTTTGGTTTCTTGAGCCTTTTCAGGGTATCGCCTTGCGATTAGGTTGTCTTCATAGACAAACTTCCCATAAATTTGTGTGAGCTCAAGATTCTGAATGTGATTAGCATTCCTAAGACCCTGTGAGAAGTTTAACCACTTCTCAGGGAGACTGGTTACAAAGCCAATGTTAATTTCATGCTTAGACAGTACTAGACCATCATTTGAAAGCTCATTGAGCAAGGTTTTGTATCGGGTATAGGTCTGAGAGAGGCTTTCAGATTCTTTGGCCTTGAAAGTGTTATACTCAAGTTTCAGGTCCATGATCCTGTTTTCCTTGGTATCTGAGGAACCTTTAAAGCTATGAACCAAGTCAAGCCAGGTTTGTTTAGCTATAGGACAGTTAATGACTGATTCCATTGTATCGTCAGGGAGACATGATATAATGATGCTTTTCAGGCGTTGGTCCTGATTGACCACCCTCCTCTCATCAGGAGTCCATTGTGCTTTAGGTTTTGGCAAACCTTGAGCAGTCTTAGGGACAAAGGGACCTTCATTAATGCATGTTATGTAATATGGTTCCATACCAGTCAAGTAGCAAAGCATACGCTTTTTCCACTTGCTAAATTTACCAGCTTCTAGTTTAGGAGCTACAGCTGAATAGCCACCTCTCTTTTTTATCAACTAGCTGGGGTACATCGCTATCAGCCATAGTGGGATCTTGATTTTAAAAACTTTGAGCACTCTTTTGTTTGAAAAGTTTAACAAATCAGAGGCTCTGATACCACTTGTTGGACCCTTTTACTTGGTTACGATTAACTACAAAGTTAATCTAACCAAGTTCCATGATGTAGCGAAGTATTGATTAATTATCAAAAGCAAATAAATGTAAAAGATAAAACACAAAGTTTTCAACGTTTAATTCTTTATTAGAAATTAATCAAAAGAATTATACCCAAGTGTTTGCGGTACAACACTTGGGGATTGAAATGACAAGTATGGTATACTCCTCACTAAACTCAAACTAAGTTTGAGTGACAACTAAGATCCTACTGAGCTATCTAAGGGATTGTGTTGTTCTTTAGAGAGAGTAAAGATTTGGTTTGTGAATGTCTAAGCATTAAGTGCACAAACGTAATCTTTACCTCTCCCACTTATTCTCTATTTATACGCAAGTAAATTCTAACACATACCTAATAGACGAAGACTACAAGACAAATTACATCAGCCTACATTAGACAAAATACATAGGTATTTTATCCCTGTTACAAATGACTATAAGTAGTAAAGCGCAGGGATGCTTTCTGGTCTTCAATGTTGACACATGTCTTAGTATTATACACATTCAGGGAAAGTTAACCTTTGCATGATAAGGACCTTACCTTATCCATTCAAACTTATCCTGCCTAATCCCGCCTTTACTTCAGTCTTCTTATCTTCAGTCTTTGCTTACTCAGTGTTCTTAGTTGGTGAGGAGTCATGGGACTTAGTGAGTTATTTTCATCCCTGACTGAATCCATCATCTTCTTCTTTGGCTCAGGTATCATTCACTGAGAACCGCCTCACATAATGGTGAACCTTTCTTCATAGATTCACCCTAAGCAACTTGAGGATGACTCACTGAACAACTATGCATTCAGTGACTTGTTTGGTGTTCTAAGCTATCAAACACTTAGGATATTTTATGTTCAAATCCTAGATTAAGAAGTTTGGGTTTTAACAGACTCAACATGATCTTTAATAACGGTTTTCATAAATATAGTCTTTAAAAGAAGTTTTCATAAAAGTTAGTAAAATTCCATACAAAAGTGTTATCGCATCGTGCTCATAAACATCATTTTAAAAATAATTTTACTCAAAACATTTTCATGATATAATTAAGAAAGGTTTTCACATCCAGTTACAATATCAAATGAACCTTTAAATTATCAAGGGATTCGAATATTCATGTCACAAGATAACGGATGAATTATATCAAATATCAAGGGGGCAATAGCAGAGGTTCAAAGGAATCATATCAAGATAAAGAATTATAATCAAGGATCAAAAGTCATGAGAAACCTTATAAGGAAGGTCAGAATATCTGTATCTCAACCCGATGACAAAGCAAAATAAGGAAAAGGACCAAACGGAAATTGAAACCACTCCTTCTTCACAGAACCTAGATGAATTAGAAGCCGATAATTACTTAATAGTTCATTTCAAATCAGATTACTACTTTTTAGGTTATCTTTCCATTCTTAGAAACTTTCCATATTTATCAGGTTTCTATTTTTAGTAACCTTCCAGATTGAGTAACTTTCCATATTTAGTAACTTTCCATTTATGATTAGTTTCACTTTAAGTAAGTTTACTCATTTTAATTAACTTTCTATTTTTAGCAGGTTTCCAAACTTACTAAGTTTCCATTTTTAGAAAGCTTCCTTATTTAGTAAGTTTCCATAATTAGCAGTTTTCCTTAATTAAAAAGATTTAATATCACAATGCAAGTTAAATCATTTGTTAAACATTATTATGGAGATTAGGGTTCATTTTAGCAAGTCATAGTAAGTTTAAGGTTTAACTAAATAACTTTCCATAAATTAGGGTTTCAAATGAAAATGTGCCATAGTTGAGGGTCTATTATGTAAATATCACAATTTTCACATTTTACCCAAATTATACAGAAGTTAACAATATCAACCCTCAAGTTTAGAAATATTACACTATAAACTATTTAGTTATATTATTTACCATTTTAGTCCCTATTAATATTTAAATTACAAATACATCCATAATAATTCCATATTAGCACATTTAACCCTTAATTATCAGAATTAACACATTTTACCCTTTACTTTATTTAATGTACGAATCACCTTCATGTTTCCAAGATTTACATTTTTAACCCATATATTTAAATAATTACATTTTATATCCTTAAATTATCTAAATTACAAACAAATCCTTTTTAGTTATCAAAATTACACACTAAGCCCTTCAATATTATTTAAATACAAGTTAACCCTTATTTTTCCAGAAATTACAAAACAAACCCTCTAATTCCAATTAAATACAATTCGAATATAAGTAATTATATAATTTACAATTTAAACCTTTTAATTATAAAACTTACCCATTTAGCCCTTGTAATAATTTTATACCATTCATCCCTGATCTTTTATGATTTCTAACAATAACCCTCAAGTTTAACAATTTACAAAACGCACCCTTCTATTTTCAAAAATCAAATCAGTTTAAATTAATTTCCCAAATCACAAACCCTAATTTTTCGTAAATCATCAAGTCATTATTACACCTTCATTAATCATTAGTTACAATATCCAAATCCCTAAAAACCCTAACCCTAATTATTTTGCACCCTATTTTAGGTATTCCAATCGGATCAAAATAAAACAATTCAAAACAATTTTTCTAAGGTTCGAATAAATGTAATCTCATTTTATATATGTATATACATGGTACAAAAATCAATTCGAGCCACCAGAAATTCATATAGGCCGATTTAGGGTTTTTGCTTAATTTTAGGTTTTTGTTTTATTTAATTCATATAACATTATAAATCATGCATGGATCATTTTTATCATTTTATATTGATAATATATGATAAGAAGAGTGATAAAAAAATACCTAAAAGCTTTGGATCGAATTGAACAAAGAGTAATGAATTATTTCTTCTCGGCTACAATAAACGACACAAAACAATTGCCCACGAACCCCCGATCACTCCACAACCTCCACCACTATTTTTCCCACCTTATACACTTTAGAAATAGCCCAAAAAAATCGCAAACACCTCTTTAAAATTTTATGCCGCCGGTTTGAGTTTTTGTGGTGATTGTGGGTTTTATTTTGGTATGAAATATTATGAGATAAATGGGAGTAATTATAAGGATGATATGGGGTGGTTTTGGCCGAGCTTCAAGGGTTAAGGGAAGTCCAAATCAGAATTTTCAATATTTCTTAAAATATCTTAAGTAAATTATTTAAAAAGTTAGGTACAAGGTTTTAAATAATTTTGGACCCATAATACTTCTTTAGGCGTGCCATACATTTTTATGAGAGTCAAAATATTGCAAATTTTCCTAAAAAAATAATATTGATCATATGTTGCTTATTTCCAAGTGTTTGTGATTTATTTGGTATTTTATTTAAGTTTTTATTTAGTTTTTATGTTATAAGGGCAATTTGGTAATTTTACATGTTTGGCAAATTTTAGGTTTTACAACTTCTTCCCCTCTAAAAGAAAATTTTTGACCTCAAAATTTGAAGTCGCAAATTTAGGCGGAGTCGTAGCAAATCACAAACGATCGTCACAATTATCCTCGCTCTCGGGGAGGTTCTTCCAAAAGAATCTTCAAAAACAAAATAGATTCTGATGACTCGATCTAGACAAGGTGGTTTTGGATTCCTCAAAATGAGGTAAATCAGATTGAATCTAGTCAAAAGGTCAATGCAACATATAACGGATGATAGGTGAATCTTCTTAAAGTAACACATGGGATACAAACAAAAGTTTAGATCGAATAACTGTATCAAACAGTAGAGAGCTATACCAAGAGCATAAGATTTCTAATAGACATACAGAGGTCAATAGAATGAAAATCGAGAGTCCAAACTTATCCAAATATCTAACGAACAAAGGCAGAGCATACGCATAGGCAGAATGAACCTAAAGTCTCATTAATCACGGATAATCTTCATCTGAGATCAGATTCTAAGCTTCTCAGGCACTTCTCAAGATATCATGTGCCCACAATAAGTGCACTTATATGACATTAGTATTATCTCATTGATCAGGTGTCATAATACCAGCCTCACATAATATGCTCTCATGATGGTCATACTTTATCTCAAGTCGTGAATCAAAGTCTACAAACCACCTAATAGTTCAATTAAATCCTAGGGTTGGCCCTGGTCAAAGATCAATAACGGAATGATGTTGGCAAAACAAATGAAACTCATAACGACGTAACAAAATCAACAACATAACCAAGAAGAAAACGGAACTACTCATAAGAGTAACGGAAATCCTCAAATTTCTAGCAGAAGTAAGGTACGTCGTCAATAGCGTCAATCCATTTATAAACATACATCTCAAAGTTCCTTCCAAGTTCGAGTAGTCTGTCTATGGTTATCCATCAGATCATAGGGTGAAAAGGAATCATAAACTCGAGTCTGGTTCCTCAAGACTTCGGCAGTCCTTCTTGGAATGTGATGGAGTAATGTGAATCTCTGGCACAATCTTTATATCTCTGCATCATCCAGTCTGCTTCCGCTCTCAATTCATCTTAGTACAAGAAAGATGAATAGGGAAAACAAAACTGTGTGTCTTCTTCAGGTCTTCTAGTTCAGCCCCAGGTTTCCCATCTTGACTATATTTCTGTCCTCTACTCGCCAACACCTCCGCCTTGTAAGGATTGTCTTCTGTTCTTCAGGGTAGCCACCGCTGTTGCCAACTCCAGGTCATGCAGTGAAGTAATTCTTCTCATATGTTTCAAGTTGTTTTGATGCATACACAATCATCTTCCCCTGATGTATACGTTCATAACCTAGTCTCTTCTTGAAGTGTCCCAAAATTAAACTGTTTCCCTCTGCTTACAAGTTCATCAACGGTAACGCAAGTTGTAAACATCTCCCAAAATTCTTCTGCAAAGTTCAAAAGATTCCAGCTTCTCTAATTTGTTGTCGGTCTTGTCACTTGGTGATAATTTCAAATTTTACAGGATTTGTAGCAATATCCTCCATTAAGAACGCCGTTGTCTCAACGAATATCAAACTTCCAGAATACAAATGATTGTCAAATTTCTAACAAAGTGAGAAAATGATTCTCATGTTCTTCCTCGTCTCTGAATGTACTAATAAGTCATACAATGACCTTTTGTCTAAGTACTCACGAGAAACACAATTTATCAGGTTCACAAAACAGTCAGAGCATTAGCTAATACTATTAGCATCAATAACCATCATAGTAGTCGTTATGAATACGAAAGGCAATACTAGGAATAACTCCAAGTCATAATCCCATCTGAAGGAAAACTTCGCGTCTCAAAGTAGAACGAATGCGTAGTCGTTTCAAGGTGGAGAAATAATGGTTCCTAACAGCAATACGGTTCAGCTTCCAGTAATCAATACAAATCTCCTACCACCATCCTTCTTTCTCGCGAATGAAATAGAAATACTCCGAAGATACACGCAGGCATACAAAACCACTCTCTAGTATTTGGGTGTTGCTCCTTCCGTTCTCTCAATTTAACTAGTGCTGTTCTCCTACACTTCTCAAAGACATCCCTACATGATGACCAGACAATCACTCTGCATCACGTCAGTCCAAATTCACGCTACGGTGTAACCTTGGAGGTTCATCTAGGGATCATATCGAGAATGCTCGGTTTGCAAAATAACTCTCAAGGTGAGCTTCATCCCTCAGTATACAAAGTAGATGCTAAGAAAACTTCGTAACCACGAAAGTAATGTACGAGTCTCTAGAGTAATAGTGATGGCAAAATTTAACAATCAAGAATCATGGTAGGTAGTTCAAAATTGTTCAAAATGCCAAAGGTAAGACAAAGTAGGACAGTCGTCAGCATCTTGAATGCTCAATCAACCAAATCCATATCAGGATAAAATTGAAGTTAACTTTCCAAAGAAAGACAAATCAACATAGCAAATCTTATCTTTCAAAAGTGAGGGGAAAAATATTTCTATACTCGTGGTTAAACACCACAAGACTTCTCATAGGGATAGAGATGGGTAAGACGAAATCCAATAGCGTCGGAAGGTTTACGGGTGCTTATCAAAGACAAGAGACAATACACCGAATGTATCAAATACATCATCATCATCATCATGGAGATTCTCAGAATGAACTAAGAGGCTTCAAAATGATTAACAAAAGGATTAGAAGTAAGAGTCGGAATCTGAAGACAAGGATCAGATAGTGTTAGGCATTACTATGCAATCCTCAAAGCCTTCGAAGTTCACTAGATCATAAATCTTAGGTGGTGCAATACATCACTTTCAAATCTCCAAAAAGTGATCTTAGCAGACTTAACTGAAAGTAAGGCACGAATAAGAGTAATCGGGAAGCAATTATGCTTAAACAAATGCCTTAAAGTCTACCCATTCCTCACCAGTCAAAACATAACTTCATACTAGGGAGATCCTAAAGCAGGCTCTCAAGGTATTCTCCTATGTTCCTACAGTGGAAGCCTAATGGTTCAAAATGCACAGGTCCAGGTTTAAGTATTGCAAGTCGTCAGCCTGGGCTCTGATACCATAATTTGTAACACCCCAATGCGATAAGGGTAGAAGCACTACATTATGGTGACATATCAAAGCATATGCAGACATACAAAATTAATAATACAAAAGAATTTCAAAGGTTACAAAGGAATAATCTGAAATACAAGGTTACAAAAGAAAACAACAAAGAAATACTAAATCTGAAGTACGAATCTCTTCTAGTCATCTCTAATCCAGAATATAACTATAAAAGTGGAGTCCACTAAGCTCTTAAGCACTTTTCACTCATATCCCTGCTTCCCTCTAAAACCTGTTGTGGTGAAAAGAAATGCGGCTGAGTTTAAAAAGCCCACTGAACAGATATAAACAAATGAAAACTAATAAACAAGGAAAAACGCAATTGAATGCGTAATGAATCCAAGCAACCTGCTGAGACAAAGGTCAAGGAATATGGAATAGATAGTAGGACTAACATAATATAATCAAAGGAAAAATACAAATATGGAATATCAAACGAATCAAAGGAAAATGAAACATGAATACGAAAAACAAAATATGTTGCATTGGGTAAGTATCAGAAAGTGTATAATATGAATGTAGTGTAAAGGTAAAGGTTAAGTTTTGGTTTAGGTTATTCAGTATTTCAACCACGCACCCAGATCAGATCAAATCATACCATATGTAGCCTCATATGAAATCCAGAGGGAAGGCCTCAGAATATCAGATGTAATCAGAGGGGTGACCTCAATGAGTTGTGAAGGACGTGTATTGCACACACAGCTACATTCACCAGATAACAGATAATAGATAACAAATCTAGGATGCACCCATACGCCCCCACAGAGTCAGTTGGCTATAATAAATAAATAAAGCGCGCATATCATATAACAAAAAGGGACGGTGTGGAAAATCACTCGACCACAATAGAGTCATAACATCGGTGCAGCAATGCTATGGACATGGAACCCGCATGCCTAGTGATAGCCCGGGTCTCATACTGAATATGTCAAAGGTAATTCAAAAGGTTCATATCATATAGATTCAAATATTAAAAGGGTATCATAGCAGTGGCATAGGGAATCCTAAATAAACAAAAGTTTGTATCAATGGTTCAAGGTTTACAAGTGTGAAAATGTTATAAGAAACTGATTCGGAAAACTTGGTAATTCATTTTAAAACATGGTTATCATAAAAGTATTTCCTTAAAGCATTTTTGATAAAGGTTATTTAAACCTCCATTTAGAAACTGACATGTTGTCATATTTTCAGAAATTAGTTCAAATAGTTTTATCTCATATTTCCCAGTTATGTTTTCAAAAAGAGTTTTCAGACAAACATAAAATCAATGAACCAAAGATGTCAGATGTACCAAGGTCAGAAATCATAATGGTGGTAGGGAAATGGAACATAGCCATGAGAAGGCAAAGTCAAAGTTTGGCAAATGTCTAAGTCATCAGAATATCAAAGGTTCATAATCAAAAGTTCACAATTAAATGGTTCAAATTTTCATAGCAAAGGTTCAAAAAAGTAATCCTTTAATAATGGCTTTCATAAAAGTGATCTTTAATAACGGTTTTCATAAAGATAGTTTTTAAAAGTAGTTTTCATAAAAGTTAGTAAAATTCCATATAAAAGTGGTATCGCATCGTGCTCATAAACATCATTTTAAAAATAGTTTTTCTCAAAACATTTTCATGATATAATTAAGAAAGGTTTTCACATCCAGTTACAATATCAAATGAACCTTCAAATTATCAAGGGATTCGAATATTCATGTCACAAGATAACGGACGAATTATATCAAATATCAAGGGGGCAATAGCAAAGGTTCAAAGGAATCATATCAAGATAAAGAATTATAATCAAGGATCAAAAGTCATGAGAAACCTTATAAGGAAGGTCAGAATATCGGTACCTCAACCCGATGACAAAGCAAAATAAGGAAAAAGACCAAACAAAAATAGAAACCACTCCTTCTTCACAGAACCTAGATGAATTAGAAGCCGAGAATTAATTAATAGTTCATTTCAAATCAAATTAATCCTTTTTAGGTTATCTTTCCATTCTTAAAAACTTTCTATATCTATCAGGTTTCTATTTTTAGTAACCTTCCAGATTGAGTAACTTTCCATATTTAGTAACTTTCCATTTATGGTAAGTTTCCACTTTAATTAAGTTTACTCATTTTAAGTAACTTTCTATTTTTACCAGCTTTCCAAAATTAGTAAGTTTTCATTTTTCGAAAGCTTCCTTATTTAGTAAGTTTCCATATTTGCAGGTTTCCATAATTAAAAAGATTTAATATCAGAATGCAAGTTAAATCATTTGTTAAACAATATTATGGAGATTAGGGTTCATTTTAGAAAGTCATAGTAAGATTAAGGTTTAATTAAATAACTTTCCATAAATTAGGGTTTAAAATGAAAATGTGCCATAGTTAAGGGTCTATTTTGTAAATATCACAATTTTCACATTTTACCCAAATTATACACAAGTTAACAATATCAACCCTCAAGTTTACAAATATTACACTTTAAACCATTTAGTTCTATTATTTACCATTTTAGTCCCTATTAATATTTAAATCACAAATACGTCCATAATAATTCCATATTAGCACATTTAACCCTTAATTATCAGAACTAACACATTTTACCCTTAACTTTAATTAATGTACGAATCACCTTCAAGTTTCCAAGATTTACATTTTTAACCCTTATATTTAAATGATTACATTTTATATCCTTAAATTATCTAAATTACAAACAAATCCTTTTTAGTTATCAAAATTACACACTAAACCCTTCAATATTATTTAAATATGAATTAACCCTTATTTTTCTAGAAATTACCAAATAAACCCTCTAATTCCAATTAAATACAATTCGAATATAAATAATTATATAATTTACAGTTTAAACCTTTTGATTATAAAACTTACCCATTTAGCCCTTGTTATAATTTTATACCATTTACCCCTGATCTTTTATAATTTATAACAATAACCCTTATGTTTAAAAATTTACAAAACGCACCCTTCCATTTTCAAAAATCAAATTAGTTTAAATTAAATTCCCAAATCACAAACCCTAATTTTTCCCAAATCATCAAGTCATTATTACACCTTCATTAATCATTATTTACAACATCCAAAACCCTAAAAACCCTAACCTGATTATTTTGCACCCTATTTTTCTATTCCAATTGGATCAAAATAAAATAATTCAAAACAATTTTTCCATGCTTCAAATAAATGTAATCTCATTTTATATATGTCGAATATACAGATATACATGGTACTAAAATCAATTCGAGCCACCAGAAATTCATATTGGCCGACTTAGGGTTTTTGCTTAATTTTAGGGTTTTGTTTTATTTAATTCGTATAACATTATAAATCATGCATGGATCATTTTTATAATTTTTTAAAGATAATATATGATAATAAGAGTGATAAAAAAATACCCAAAAGCTTTGGATCGAATAAAACAAGGAGGAATAAATTATTGCTTCTCGGTTACAATAAACGACACAAAACAATTGCCCATAAACCCCCGATCACTCCACAGCCTCCACCACTATTTATCCCACCTCCTACACTTTAGAAATAGCCCAAAAAAATAGCAAACACCTCTGGAAAATTGAATGCCGGTGGTTTGAGTTTTTGTGGTGATTTAGGGTTTTATTTTGGTATGAAATATTATGAGATAAATGGGAATGATTATAGGGTGATATGGGGTGGTTTTGGCAGAGCTTCAAGGGTTAAGGGAAGACCAAATCAGAATTTTCAATATTTCTTAAAATATCTTAAGTAAATTCTTTAAAAAGTTATGTACAAGTTTTTAAATAATTTTGGACCCATAATACTTCTTTAGGTGTGCCATACATTTTTATGAGAGTAAAAATATTGCAAATGTCCCTAAAAAATAATATTGATCATATGTTGCTATTTCCAAGTGTTTGTGATTTATTTGGTATTTTATTTAAGTTTTTATTTAGTTTTTATGTTATAAGGGCAATTTGGTAATTTTACACGTTTGGCCAATTTTAGGTTTTACACCATGTCTCAATTTTTTCGCAATTACAACTTCAAAACCACGAGGCTGACTACGACACTCAACTAATCCTAATCCCCGTCAACTAAATCGTTATCCAATCAATTCCCCGTTTCAACAATCCAATACCAACACAAGTATTGCCTAGACCATAAGGGTCTCGGCTCTTATTCCTCTCGACCAAACAACAACAATTCAGCCGGCATCAACAAATCCTTGCTGAGACCATAAGGGTCTCAGCCTAGTTTTCCCGTTGCCAAACTTATACCAAACACACCCTAAGTGGTCCTCCTCTTCTCGACAACACCACATCATTATCACAAAAACAAATCCGAGTCCCACCTCTAGTCCTAGCACTCGGATCTAAACCAAACTGTACCAACTAACGAATTCGAACGTAACATGAATAGATAAATACCCAGACTAAAAGAATAGTATCAAGACAATAGTATCATCATCATCATACCGTGAGCTTGAGCTCATGGCTACACTGTTCGACACACATAAACATGACACAAACCCGGATACCAATTCATGTTTTTACCATTTAACATCATTTGGCCACTAATTTTCATCAAAAAACCCAAAACCCACTTCATTTGAACCTGAAATCATAAAATTAGTCACGAGTTTGACTCGTGACCGAGTCAAACATGCGTATAAACGCATTTTCTCACCTTCTAGGACCTCAAACTTCATGGATCTATCAAAACAACAAGAAATAATGGTGGATGTATGCTCGAATGATATTGGTTGGTGGTGTTTTATGGGGTTTGATGGCGCGTGGGACACGACAAGATGTAAAGGAGAGTATGGTTATTGATTTGATGATGGTGGTGTAGTTGTTAAGGTGGAAGTGATGGTGGTTCATGGTGGTGCCGGTGGCGGCTATCAAGAGGAGGGAGAGAGAGATATGTGGTGTGGAGAAGAAGATAATATGGAGAGGAGGGTGTAGGGTTAAGGTTGTTATACCCGTAAATTGCAAAGTAGTCCCTCCATTTCCTATGTTTTAAAACAAGAACTCGCGGTAACATCTTAATAAACTCTCCCGATGTTACTTATTCTTTTTTTTACGAAGATAAATATGCTAAACATCACCAAAATATTTTTAATCACCACCGATCACTTTAATTATGTCTTTCTATTAATTTCAATAGTAAATTCGTTTATAAAATAAAACGTAACCATTCCTCATTAAATCCCGACTCTCATTTCCTGAGCTCATCTTTATTTTCAAAAAGTCCTCGACACGCGTCATTATCTTTAAATATATTTTTCCACGAAAAGTAACTATAAATACGTCTCCATTTATTTCGCGCAATAGAACTTAACATTTTTCGTATTAGTAGGTTTCCTAATGCCAGAGTCGAAGTAGTACCTAACTTAACGTAACAGAATGATCCAACGACATAATATTCCGCATCATTAAACCATAATACGAATCAAATTTAACATAGTCAATCACCAATTCTCGTAATCTCTCCAAATTGTTTTGATAACATTATCGATTCATTTTAATTACATATCAGCATTTTAAATCGGGGTTCTCAAATTTACCAGTTGTCACAACTCCTTACCTCCACTTGCAGAATACAACGTCCCAATGTGATCATCAAAAACTTCGTCATCATCGTTGTCAAAAACTACCACATTACCCACCTTAGAGAATGGGTTACCCCCATAGTTGATGAATCAACCTTTTTAAGAGGTTTACCATCATCATCCACAAAAGTAAATTTCCATTTAATAATTAGCTTTTCAATCTTCCCAATTTTCTCAACAATAAGAGTAGTACTTCCATTACCACCCTTTGAAATTTCCAAATCAGCCCCATTCTTAGGAGAAACACTTGTTGCATAAGGCATACCATTATCATTAGTATCGGCCATATCAAGAGCATCAAACGGTTCGATGTAGCAATAACCTCCATACTCGTAGTTGCCTCATTAGTGATTTTCTCCTTAGTAGTAACCGGTTTCTTCGAGACAGGTCTCCAAAATTTTGGTTTAGGCTTATTAAGCAGAACACCCCCAATAGGCCAAGAAGGAGTAACCACATTCTTTCCCTTACTCTCACGATTGTTTACACCAATAAATCCATCATCCGTATCCAAGGTAGTAGATGCTTTCGCTGCCCAAGAATGTCACTATGAACCGCCTCTTTAGCACATTTTGGACAATTGATATGGTCATGGTCAAACACTTTGTATACCTCACAATGAGGATATTTCCATTGAAATTCGACCTTGATGTACGCTGTAATAAAACCACTATTATCCTCTTTGGGGATGGCTATAGTAACTTCGTGTTTAAATTCAGAGTCTGATGATAATTCCACTAAAGCACGAGCAAAGCTAATACGTCTCCATGAATCAACACACATTGAGATAGTAAAAGCATCTAACATAATCGGTTTACCAACTAGTGTAGCTATCAAGCTCAAGCCATCTTCAGAATATGCAAGTAAAGGCACATTATGTAATTTAATCCACACAGGAACTTTGGTTACCTCACTTTTGGTTAGTAACACATTAGGAGTCCATTTTTTAAGAATGAGAGGTAAATTGCTGATTAACGAGGCTGAAGCAAATTTTCCACACCCTCTTTAGAATCAAACTTAAAGAGGAAAACACCCGCATCATTTTTCATAAGTTTTTTAAGCTAAATTTTCCCCACGTATTTTTGACATAGTTATGAACAATCAGGAAGGCAATATTCTTTCTTATAAAGAAACCCACGAGAGTATTTTCATGCCAGTTCAACACACTCGCCATAGTGGCCTTTGGTAACCAAGTTTCAAGATTTTCAATACGATTCTCATTAACCAAAAGTCAAAAATTTACCTTCCTAGAGACACTACAACAAAAGTGGCTTTTTAGGACCCTTTGTGTGGGACGGTATGATAATGGAGTCCTAAAAAACTGTTTAATAGGACATATGAGCGTTTAGGGTCCTTTTTAAATATTTGTTACTTAGGCGATGTCCTAAAAAGGTATATAATAGGATGGTCGATGATTTGGGGTCCTATTATCATATAACTTAATATGACACTTAAAATATGGATCCTAATAAATTACCTTTATAAGACGTTTATTCATTATGGTTGTATTATAATACACCATAATAGGACACTTGAGTTTTGAGTCATAAGACATCAGTTAGTTAAAACGCTTATTCACAAAAAGTTTTATTATAGCAAAATTTAATAGGACCTTTGACACGTGGGTATTATAACGTTAACCTTTATAGGACGCTTATGTACAATGGTTTTATAACATCATTTTTTTAAAACGATTATTTGCAAAAGTTTTATTATAACAAAACTTAATAGGACCCTTAAGACGTGGGTATTATAATGTTAACCTTTATAGGACGCTTATGCATAATGGCTTTAGTATCATACATACTAATAGGACATTTTATTTTTGAGTCATAAAATATCAGTATTTTAGAACGTTTATTCGCAAAAGTTTTATTATAACAAAACTTAATTGGACCCTTAAAGGATGCTTATTAATTATGGTTTTATTACAATACACCATAATAGGACACTTGATATATAAGTCATAAAACATTAATTATTTAAAACGCTTATTCGCAAACGTATTATTAAAACATAACTTAATATGATAGTTGACACTTGGGTCCTATAGATTGATACACCATCATAGGACACTTGATATTTGAGTCATAAAACATCGGTTTTATGGAACACTTATTCGTAAACGTTTTTTATTATAAGAAAAGTGAATAGGACCCTTGACAATAGCGTCTTATAACGTTAACCTTTATAGAACGCTTATTCATAATGGTTTGTTTATGATACACCATAATATGGCACATCTTTTTAGAGTCGTAAAACATCCGCTTTTTATAACGCTTATTCAGTTTAAGTTTTATTAAAACATAACTTGATATGACACTTGACACTTGGGTCTCATAAATTTATCCACCATAATAGGACACTTGAAATTTGAGTCATAAAGTATCAGTTTTATAGAACGCTTACTTGCAAAAGTTTTATTTCAACAAAACTTAATAGGACCCTTGACACCTGTGTCTTTTAACATTAACCTTTATAGTACGCTTATTTATTATGGTTTTATTATCATACGCCATAATAGAACACTTCTTATTTGAGTCATAAAACATCAGTTTTTTAGAACGCTTATTTACAAATCGACAGTTGGCATAACGAATCGACATTATTTTGAGATTGACATATTTAACACAGTTTTGGATATGCAAATCCAAGAGTTTGGTGATCGCTTTAGTGAGATAAGCACAGACTTACTTAGTAATATGTCAGCTTTGAGTCCGCGTGCTTCATTTTCGATGTTTGATGCCTCAAAGCTGATTACTTTGACTACTTTATATCCAGATGATTTTACGGATTCAAATAGGTTTCATCTTATGCGGGAGCTTGACCTATATTGTGTGAATGTGGTTCAAAATGAAGATTTTTCAAAGCTAAATACTATGACCGAGCTTGCTACAGAGATGGTGAGATTAGATAAACATAACTCTTTTCCTTTGATATAAAGTCGGATCTCCGTAATCGAATGGGTAATAGATTTTTGAACCATGCTCTACTTTGTAGCATAGAGAAAGAAATATTCATCAATGTGAAAAATGAAGATGTGATGAAGCGCTTCCAATCCATGAAATATCGAAAGGGAAAATTAACTTAGGTCGATCGAGGTAACTTTGTTAACTTATATATAAGTTGTGTAACTATCGTACTTTTTATCCTATATAAGTTAGAACTTGATGTAAAAAATATTTTTTGTGCCACACATAAGTAAATTTCCTGGCTCCGCCACTGATGATGATACAGATAGATAAATGTAGACACCCATAGTGGTGACCGTCATGATATTAAAGATGTTCACTTCCTACGATTTACATTTAATGTTCTTTACTGAGGAAAAGTACAGGGTAACTTGGGTCATTTTAACTTAAGCTTATCACGTATCTTTGCAACTAGTGAAAATATAAATAAATGAATAGCACGACAAAACATTTGTATACAATCTATTCGTTTATTAAGCTCAATTCGACTAACTTCATACAACTGAACTATAGAAAACTCATATCTTACTTGGTGTCAAATTGTTAGGTAAAAAGATTTTCAATTTCGGAGCGTGTGAAGATACTTGTATAGTATCACCATGTTGAACAGGATGAGTGTTGCGATGACCATTAATGTAGATTAGACCCTCGTTGGTATACCAATCAATATCCATGGTTTCATTCGGTTTTACTAATCCGTGCATTAAACCTAGGCTAGTTGATGTCGGAGAAATAGGCTCTCTTACCATGTACTAAAGATCTGTTGATAAAATGGGCATCCGGAAACCACCAGCTGATAGCATTGCTGCTGTTGATCCTGCAGCAGTGGATACTCTCAAACCACTAGATCGGCAGTTGGTTAGAGGTGAACTTGCTTTCCCGTCTTTCCTAATTCTAAAAGAAAGAAAAAGTAATTCAAAAATCAAATTAAAGCTGAATAATCTGCAATTTTCATATAATTCAGAACCGAAACGCTTACAAGTCAATTTTAGTCGCGAGACCAGGTTGGGTTATTTATGCAGAACCGAAACGCTTATGAGTCAACTACAGATCCTTTATGCAAAATAGTATCAATGATGGATTGTTTCTATTACACTTACTAAACCTTGGGGACAATTTATATAATTTATACTTATTATTAAGATACTATACTATTGCCATAAGATTGCAATTTTTTTAATAAACGATTTCAATATGCATAAAAAAGACTTTGGGCGACTTTCACCCTGTAAGCCTGCTAACGATTTTTTTTTTGACCCGTTTGACATTAGACACAACCCCAAATCGAGGTGTTTACTAGTAATCAGGTTAAAATTGCTAAATCTACAATATACGGGAACTTCCAATACCTGAATGAGAACCTAGAAGCAGATGCAGGACATGGATGTGTGATTAAGATGTCGTTAAGAGCGTATGTTGACAATGCCATTGAATTCACATGAATTGACATTCTTGATAGTTCAGAAGGAACTATCCGACACTCTAGGATTTTATCTAGTATCTGCAAGATCCAAGAATACTTGTCATGTAAGCTCTAGTTACTTTGTGTTCAATCAATCTGATGTATTGTAGCAAATTAAGGTGGAAATTTCAACGCAAATACTTGTGTATGGGTCAATGTGGGTAATTATTATTACCAACAGGCCAAATAGAAAAACTTAACTTTAAAGGAAACGGGTTGAAAGTCGCCCAAAACTTATTTTCAATGTAGAACCTTTTAAATCATTTTATTGAATATTTATGATCAATAATAGAACAAATAGCATTCCGGGTCAAACCAGCCATTTTAAACTTACCAGTTTTGACTGATTACCTAACCCACCCATGCCACCTATAGTACCACACATACCTGTTCAAAGTTTCTGACAGTTGCTGCACAAAGATAACCTGTGCTTCTAGTAGCATCAAACTCATTACCAAATTCTTGCACCTAGAGAAACAACATAGACCACACATTTCTCAAACTGATGAAAGAAATATTAGATCATAACTCAGGGTTACTAACACGAAGTCATGAAATTAAAAATCGTAGGCATCCAAGAATGAGCTACCTCATGTGGTTGAGTGGGATCAGAGTTAACTCCCAGTAATGGGATTGAATCATTTAGCAAATGGCTTGCCTGCAAAAGTGTGCCATCACCACCAACCGTAACAACAAGATCCACATCATGAATGGGTTGTGACAGATTACTACGGATAGAAGCATGCCAGTCAACGGGTTTTCTTCTTAAAATATTTTGACAAAATTCTATGGCATCTCTATGAACTTTGCCCCTATTATCCAGAAAACTTAATATCTGCAATGTTTTAGAAGAGAAACATATTTCAACAAACTCATGGAAATAATGGATTTTTTTTTTTTTAAATAAAAAGAAAGAGTATCAGTGTATGAGAATTCATCCTTCATTACAAGAAGCTCTATCAACCACGAGATGCAAAAATCAGATGATAGAACTGAAAGGCAGAAAGATATGAAGGGACATTGATGCTAGCTGCGATCTGATTCATATTTGACCAAAAAAGTATAGCTGCATGTCCTTTCGTGTGTACGAGATAGGCTCTAATTTCTATAATTCTATTTGCATCGAGCAACAACTGATACTAAGGGTAGGGTATGAATTACCTAGCTTAATGAATTCAAAAGCCTTGTTAAACATAATCCAAACCTGGCATGTCTAGAAAATAGCAGGACTTGAAAAAAAAATCATATTTTATCTAATTTTCACTTGAAAGATCTAAAGTAAAAGCACATAAACCCTAAACAATCACCACATGACCAGAGTACCGAGATTGACCAGGTCATGTGCTTATGAAGGGTCCACATTTGTTGTTCATAAGGATGGAGTTTTGATTTGTTAGAAGCACGGAGATCCCCAACCACCTGAAAAAGTTTCCCACAATTATGAAGACCACTTATGTGGACCATATTTTTCATCTTCAGCAATGGAGACTATCTTCCTCATCCCCAAATGCTAATCACAAACATTGAATTGGTCTCGGCTGTACAGTGGTCTCGAAAGGAAAAAATTCAAAACAAATTAATAAAAATCAAAAACTGAAAACAATTAACACAAAACTAATAACAAAATTAACAAACCACAAAATCTACACAAATTAACAAAAATTATTAAAAATTAACAAAAATTAAAAACAATTAACAAAAATCAAAAATACCAACCTGGGATTGTAGTGGTGCACTGTCGAGAGTAAGAAAGGAGAAGAGAAGAGAAAGAATTAAAAGAGGAGAGGGGAGAAAGAGATGCATCGTTGACAGTTGTACGAGTGTGGAGGTGTAATGGAGACGGTGGTGGTGTGGTGTAGACGGTGGTGGTGTGGTGTGGACGCAGGTGGTGCAGTAGATCGAGAGAAGCACCAACAGAGGTTGAAGATGACCTTTTTTTTACTAAGTGATTATGAGATGAAAAAAGCATATCCGCTTTTGATATCACTTTTTTTTAGTATACAAGAAAAATTGGTGAAAACTTTTAGCGGGATAAAGTAAATATAAGGAGGGAAAACAAATAAATTGGTGAAAACTTTTATCGGGGACATGTCTCCGCCAAAAGGTATATTTAAAAAAAAATGTTTTTTTCATTTTAATTAAGTTAAATCACTATTAAATCATTTAAATTTAAATTAAAAAATTTCTAAATCATTTTTAATTGATTTAAAACTTTTTAAAGTTATTTACATTATTTTTAACTAAGTTAAATCATTTATACTTAATTTAAATCATTTAAAATTATTTTTAAATCATTTTAATTAAGTTAAATCACTATTAAATCATTTAAATTTAATTTAAATATTTTAAAATCATTTATACGAATGAGTCGAGACGATATGGTTATACATGAGATGTTAAACGAATGAGTCGAGATGATATCGTTATACATAACATGTTAAACGAATGAGTCGAGATGATATCGGTATTCAAAAGATGTTAAACGAATGAGCCGAGATGATATAGTTATACATGAGATGCTAAACGAATGAGCCGAGATGATATGGTTATACACAAGATGTTAAACGAATCAGCCGAGATGATATGTTTATACATGAGATGTTAAACGAACGAGCCGAGATGATATGGTTGTACATGAGATGTTAAACGAATGAGCCGAGATGATATAGTTATACATGAGATGCTAAACGAATAAGCCGAGATGATATGGTTGTACATGAGATGTTAAACGAATGAGCCGAGATGATATGGTTTTACACGAGATGTTAAACGAATGAGCCGAGATGATATGGTTGTACACGAGATGTTAAACGAATGAACCGAGATGATATGATTATACATGAGATGTTAAACGAATGAGCCGAGATGATATCGTTATTCACGAGATGTTAAATGATTGAGCCGAGATGATATGCTTATACATGAGATGTTAAACGTATGAGCCGAGATGATATGCTTATACATGAGATGCTAAACGAATGAGCCGGGATGATATGGTTATTCACGAGATGTTAAACGAATCAGCCGAGATGATATGATTATACATGAGATGTTAAACGAATGAGCCGAGATGATATGGTTGTACATGAGCTGTTAAACGAATGAGCCGAGATGATATGGTTTTACATGATATGTTAAACGAATGAGCCGAGATGATATGGTTGTACACGAGATGTTAAAAGAATGAGCCGAGATGATATTATTATACATGAGATGTTAAAGGAATGAGCCGAGATGATATGGTTATACACAAGATGTTAAACGAATGAGCCGAGATGATATGGTTATACACGAGATGTTAAACGAATAAGCCGAGATGATATGATTATACATGAGATGTTAAACGAATGAGCCTAGATGTTATGATTATACATGAAATGTTAAACGAATGAGCCGAGATGATATGGTTTTACATGAGATGTTAAATGAATGAGCCGAGATGATATGCTTATACATGAGATGTTAAACGAATGAGTCGAGATGATATCGTTATTCACGAGATGTTAAACAAATGAGCTGAGATGATATAGTTATACATGAGACAGTTTCCCAGAGGTAAACAACTAAATAATTTTCCAGATGATATAGTTAAACGAATGAGCCGAGATGATATAGTTATACGAATGAGCCGAGATGATATAGTTATACGAATGAGCCGAGATGATATAGTTATACACGAGTTTTTAAACGGATCGGTCTATCTGGTCATGGCCGTTATAGAGTCATAACAGAGGTAAACAACTAAATTATTTTCCAAGCTATAACAACCGACAATTTCCCAAAATTTATTCTACGAGCAAAAATAATTATTTTAATTTCCTTTAGCTTTTAGATCTCTTTGAACTTATTTAGGATTGAGAAACAGTGGACATCTTGTTAAAATGTGAACATTATTCAATTATTTAGCCGGCACAACGTAAAACGCGCGAAACGAATCGAATTTTTGCCAATTAAATTGATTTCAAAATAGATATGCATATTTATACTCGTTTTTATCAGAAACGTTATTTCGAGAATAATGACGCAAATTTCATAATTTTTTGAGTCAGTTTGGTACGTCAAACGGGGCCCACGACGCTTATTTATAAAAGATTATTAAATCATCAAAATTGGTCCCTGTGGTATGATAACCACCCGCCCCTCAATTTTCGACTTATGACAAGTTTAGTCCCTCGTGAGTATAAAATACCCGTTTTAGGGTTATCACTCATAATATCAGACACACACTTCTCCCTATAAATTTCCGGCGCCGCCACTCTTTTCCGACCAAAAATCCAGTGAGCCCTTTTTCATGCCGCCACGTAGATCGAGACCACGGGAGTAATTCTGGAGCAGTAGGAGCCAATGGGCGTTTGTTTGATTCATTTTGGGTTACCCAGCCGTGCGCCACCCATACCACCACCACTCGCCGCCACCCCTCCCTTCTTTCTCTCTTAATCGGTAAGCCACGTGCCACCATTCTTTTTATTTATTTCATTTTCGACAAACCGTAACTGGTTTAAATTAAACTTTAATGATTGTGGTAATAAAAACTATTAAACAAACCTTTTTCTTGTGGAAACTCGTGAGGATCTAAAACTCTAATCACCTTACTCGCTGGCTTGCTCCAAGTCGTTTGACTCGGACCCATGCCGTTAAGTATTCAAGTGGACTTCCGTTATATACATGAAAATGAATTGTTTAGTGAGCCTTTGTTGGAGTTGGTGAAGGTGTTCATAGTTTATTGTGAAGCTAATGAGCTAATCTGACCATGATCTACTTGTGATGTTTTATGTGCTACTCTTCAACTTTGGAAAAATGAAATGGTTTAAATTATAACCCTAAACTTAGAACAGCTTAATACGTTTTAAGGGGTAGCCAGGTAGAAGGAACCACTACAAAAAGAAATGGCTTTAATGCATATTTAAATTTTAAAGTACTCTTAGTGATTTAAATTTACCATATGAGCAGTAGATTCTATAACTTTTGGGATGAAGAAAAACCTCAGGAGTATGATTTCATAGAATTGTAAGCTTGAAGCATTATCTAAACAGCTTTTGTGTAAGGTCTGTAAGGCCAAGATAACAGCCTAGTGGCAAGGCATCTCGCTTACTTGGATAAGGTTTAAGGTGTTTGTTGTATCTGCCCCTTAACAAGGTGTAACGTCCTTGCCAAAAAATATGTGAAGTAATGTAAAGAGCTAAACACTTTTAGCTCTGTCTTTGTATGAACCAGCTTTTAGTAACGTTTTTGAAACAAGTGTATTGCCTTATTTTTTCTTTTTCTTTTTCATGTTTCGTTTTTTTTATGAAGGTGTAACAGATCTTAACATCAAGTTACTTGTTTATGTTTTGTATAACCAGTAACTTTTATTTCAAATGAATCTAGTGAAAAAACAATTGTTCTGTATTCCACATGAAGTTCGTCTTTAATTATCGTAAATCTATTGTTACTTTGAGTTTCACTACATGCAAAAGGTGTACCATTTGTTACCAAACATCTAAAAATATCTGTTCCAAATTTAATATCGAGCTATTGACCAAATTTTATGTCATGAAATATGTTACTGAACTGTGAAGTATAGTTTCTACTTAAAAGAAGAACATTAGTCAGTTTTTAGATGCTTTAGTAGAATGTAAATATCACTCAATTTGCTTGTGCTTCTTCAAGAAACTTTTTTATTCATGTTTCCTAAACATTTTTTTTAAAGGAGTATAATTTATAAGTCATTGTGTTGAAATCTCTTAAAAATTTAAGTTCATGTTACTTGTATCTACTTAAAGGCCATATCTAGTCATTTCTAGGGACAGTGGGATACGAACAAATCCACTTTACTTAGTAAACTTAAGTTTTGACTCGGCATGATTTGAACCTTGAGGTGATAAAATGGTATTCATAATTTTCAATTTTGGTGGAACGGTACTCTGCATAAGGAGTGAAATTTAGTAGTCAATAGCAAGACTGTATCACTAATCCTCAGTTAGTAATAAATTCATCATACGCTCTTGCTCTGATATTACTTTCTTGTTTATTCTATACTCCAAACTTTGTTACCCTGAAGGTGCTTAAACAGCTAGGGGAGCATAGAAATTGTTGAACTTTAGCCGAGTGTAAGTTGTTACGTCTAGTTGATTACTGCCTACTGCCTCGTATGTTGGCAATTCTTCATATATAGATCTGTTTTTTTACCTGTTCGCTCTCAAATGAGCTCATGAAATCAGTCGTGCCCGAGCCCGGGTAGATGCAACATTATTTGAAAGGATGTACATCTATTAATGTGACATATTTTTTAACTTCTGAAGCATCATTGCATATGCAATTCACTTGATTATGAGCTCTAATGGCCTAGTTATCGAGCCTAGCAAGTCTCCATTAATTTACTTCTCGCTGGTCTTTAGTAAAGGTTGTGTGTTGTGTTTGATCCGGTTAAGGACACCACTAAGTGGTGTCGTTTACTGCTGCATTGGCGTTGATGGTGCTCAAGCTGGTGTCGACGCTTCAGATAAAAACATACTGCTACATAATTGTTAAGATATGATTATTGTTATTTCCGAAATATTACGTGGTTTTAAGACACATTTTTGTTTTATGATACCAACTTTAGGTTAACATATTTATTATCATGCAGATTCCTTGCAAGAGGAAGAATATGTTGGAGGTCTTCAAGGTGTTGAAGGTACCCAAAGACTTCCTAGGCTATTGGGGTTGTCAAAGGCTATTGCAGTTTGTGGTATTATCATATTATCAAGTCAGGTTTGTAATTCCTTCCTAATGGGGTCTTGATCATTTGAATTCACTGATTTTTTTTTTGTCTTCGATTACTTTGCTTGCTGTATGGATATGTAAGGTTTCGTTACATTGTCTTGGTATTATCATATTAGCAAGTCAGGTTTGTAATTGCTTCCTAATGGGGTCTTGATCATTTGAATTCATTGATTTTTTTGTCTTCGATTACTTTGCTTGTTGTATGGATATGTTAGGTTTCATTACTTTGTCTTGGTCTCGACATTACGAGACACCACAAGGGTGGTTATTGGGTCCTGGTTCAAGAACAAACACACCCACTTAAGGTTCAGTTTGGCTCGGTTGTGTTATGAACATTTGCATTTAAGTAGCAAAATATAATTAGCCCTCCATGAGCAGGGTGAACAATTGCAGACTGTGTTGGTGCAACCATAGCATGGCGTTGTCCCTTTATCTCAGTATGTCTTTGTTAAACTTGTGATACCAATAATTTTAATAACATGGAGCTTAATGCTTATACATGGATGTTTATTTGTAGGTGGTCCGTGAGGATTGAGAAAGGATGCATGAGGACCCCGGACTAAGCTTCTTGTTGCTTTAATTTCTTGTTTAATGTTACAAACTTTATGTTGGATAATGTCTATTCCTTATTTATGTTTAGTGCTTTTGTTATGACAATTGCTTATTTGAAATACAATTTTGTTTTATTCATTTAATAATTAGTTGATGTTTTATTCATATCGTAAAATAGAGTGTGCATGCTGAAATAGCGTCCTATCATAAGACTTGTTAGGACTTTGAAATTGTCCTATTAAACTTATTAAGCGTCATAACAATTACCTTTTTAAGGACGCTTAACATTGTAAAAGTGTCCTAATATATTGTTATTAGGACGTTATTTAGGTTGTTAATAGACATTTTATATGACCAAAAAATTGGTTTCATAATAATCTTTAAGATATTAGAACCCTTTTTTTGGTGCTAAAGTAGCTATAATGTTATATGATAAGCGTCCTAACAATAATCTTTTAAGTACGCTTGTATGTGTATCAAAAGATTAAAATTAGGTAACCACATGTTAGAACATTGTAAAAGTGTCCTAATTGTTGTTATTAGGACCTTAGTTGGTTGTTCATAGACATATTATGCGACCAAAAAATTGGTTTCATAATCATATTTGGGATATTAGGACCCTTTTCTTGGTGTTAAAGTAACTATAATCGTATATGATAACCATCCTAAGAATTAACATTTAAGGACGCTTGTATGTGTATCAAAAGATTAAAAGTAGGTTACCACATGTTAGAACATTGTAAAAGTGTCCTAATATGTTTTTATTAGGACGTTATTTGGGTTGTTTATAGACCTATTATGCGACCATAAAATTGGTATCATAATCTTATTTGAGTTATTAGGACCCTTTTCTTGGTTGCTAAAATAGCTATGATGTTACATCATAGGCGTCCTAACAATACTTTTAAGGATGTTTTTATGTGTCTCAAAAGATTAAAAGTAAATAATCACATGTTAAAACAATGTAAAAGTGTCCTAATATGGTTTTATTAGGACGCTATTTGTGTTGTTCATAGACATATAATACGACCATAAAATTGGTTTCATAAGGGTTAGGACGCTTTGGACCTATTACAACCGCCTTACATGAAACGCTTTCATCCTTGGTCCTATTAAATGAAAGGTCCTAAAAAGTACCATTTTATGACGCTTATGGGGGTCCTAAAAAGCCACTTTTCTTGTAGTGTGACACGTTCTGGATTTAAAACATTAGCAAAAGAGTTAGATATTATCTCGTTAACCCTTGTAGTAGACCCCTCCCCATTAGAGATGCAACCCATGGTAGTGGTTTTAGACATGTTATCACCGACGTATACATTAAAACAAGAATTACTTGTACCCACACCACTAGCATTTGGACCATGAACAACCTCCGTATACACGCTAGTAGGTTCAGGTTGTACCAAATTCATGTACTCCAAATCAGAAATCGGATCACAAGGAGCATCCATAGGTTTACCATTCACAGTCATGTACGTACCATCCATAGTAACATCTATAGTTCCACTAGTTACACCTACATCAGACTTTCACACAGCTTTCGTACCCTTGGTCGCACTTTTCTTAGTCAAAAATCCCTTTTCCATCTCTTAGAAACCCACAAAGACAATCAACAAACCACTATGAAACCACGAAACAATAACCAGCAAGCATGCAACTACCAATCAGAGAAAGAAAACCCTAATAAGAAGATTAGGGTTTTAGACGTATAGAAGTCCATGTTCTAACCTGCTCCCATAATTCTGATCATTCCAAGTGATAATAAATTGATTTAAATAAATGATAATAATATATAAGCTGTTAACAAGGTCGGTTCAAAAGTCGATCTAAGCAGATGTAAATTTCATACCAATAATCTATTTTAACTAATAAAATAATGTTTTTACAAGTGCCCTAAAGCAAGAGCATTAAAAAATAAAATTAATTACACCTCTAAAATTCCATAATTAGAGCAATTGTATAAGTACCCCAATGCATTCTTTTTTCTAAAACTCAATAAAGGCTCCTCTTTGGGTTATTTTTGTAAGGTCTTTAATATTTCTTCAATGCATTCTTTTTTCTACTCAAAGAAACCGCTGGGTCAAAGCTCATATTGCGCTCCTCTTTGTATTATTTTTGTTAAGTATTGAATGATACGCTCCTCTACCCATTAGAAATCAACCGGACACATTAATTGAAAACGCGTTTGGTAATCAATTTTCAGTTTCAATTCTCATCCAATGATCTGATACGTGGGAATCGCAACAGGCTTTACCTCTCGAGGGATCTCGAGAAGATTACAACCCCCACCAGGCAGTGTACCTGATCGTTGTAGTATAGTATAGTGACAAGTACCGGGGGATTGATCGTTCAGCTTAGGAATAGTGTCGCTAGGATTAGAAAGCCTAAATACTAGTTCTAAAGGTGAGGGATGATTATTTTTGTGTTTTTATATTTTATGGAAAGCAAGTAAAACTCTCGGGTTTTGGAAGAGTGGGCGGAATTAGTTGCTATTCAACTAACCCAAAACTAAGATGCAATCAAAATAAAATACTAGAAATGAAATTAAACTAAATTATACTAAAGTTGTGAGCAGTAATTGGAGAAAATGTGTTTACCTAGATTTCACTACTCCCTAAATATCTTTTACACGTTAATTACTTGTTATAATTGCATGGATGACGGATCGTATTCCTTAATACCATTCATGGGGTGGCATACATAACTCCCTAATTCTATGAGCTCTTATCTCCTCCTACACCATGCCCAGCACAACTATAGGGATTGTAAACAGTGGCTCATGCGTTAAATACAACCAATAAAGACCTAGTACGCCTCGGTTCATGTTTCTTAAGACGTTCAAGCATGTTACCATTTGGAGATCTGCCAGTTTTCTTAAGCCTAACATATAAATCATTCATCCAAGACAAGAATAAACAAGTAATCAACACATAATCAATATCTAGGTTTCATTAGATCTAAGCAAACACAAAAGAGATCTAGCCTAGCATAATGGAATTGAGACAAGAACAAGATATAGACAACCAACACATAGACATATTGATTGAATTAGAAGAACACTTATCTCAATTACAATGCAGGGTATCAAGGGTTTGGAACCCTTGAAAAACGTGTAAAAGTTGTACCAAAATCGTACTTAGGGTTTCTCCAAAACTTCTCTCTTTAAATGTGAAAAATTAGAAAACTATATATAGAAAAATGGGTTTGACGGCGTCAAGAGTAATCTTGTGACGCCGTCACCTTACCGCCAAAACTCTTCTCGGACTGCCTGGATCTACTTCTGACGCCGTCAAGACTAATATGTTTCCAGGCCGTCATGACTCTTTTACTCTTGACGCCCTTCCTACGTGACGCCGTCAAATCTTTTCTGGATCGTCATGGATTTTCATGAAATTTGCTCTTGACGCCGTCAAGTTTTTGCTCTTGACGCCGTCACCTACTGTTCCCAGCATGGAAAATTAAGACTTTGGCGTTTTCTTCACTTTTATGCTCCAAAAATGTCCAAATTGCTTCCTTTTCCAGATTTCTCTCCCAAAGTACCTAAGATCACAAAAGGAACGATTTAGGGCAATATTTGATCAAATAAAGTCGGATTCGGGCTTAAATGACCCCCTAAAAACGGATCATTTTTCGCCTCATCATGATCCGATTGAGTTATTTTTGTAAAGCAATTATAGCATTCATGGTGATTTATTTGGTTTTGATCTCTAATTGATCCCTGGCGGTTTGGTTTCATCTATTTTAGGTATAGATGACTGATTAGTGCTCAAACACTCATCATTTTTGGTCAAATCTGAACTGCAAAACATACAAAAACACTCAGAAATGCATCAAAATACTAAAAATATTTCAAAATTGTGTTTTATATGTTTTAGATGCAAAATGAGCAAAAACAGATGAAAAACGTATAAAGTTTGCAAAATTGGCAGTTTCAGTCCCCCACCTTTCAAAATTTGGCAAAAATAGTCCCTGAGCACATATTTTAAAAGAAAAATCACCAAAGGTCCTTTTGAAATCATAAGTTGTCATATTTAGTCCTTTGGTGAAAAATCTCAAAAGTTTTGGAAATTTGCAATTTAGTCCCTGGAGTTTCAAATTTTGGCAGATTTGGTCCCTGGTGGGATATTTTTGAAAGAAAAATCATTTTTGGTCCTTGGAAACTCAAAAGTTATCAAAAATGGATTTTGGGTGAAAAGTTTTGTGAAATTACATGTTTGGTCCCTGGACTTTTCAAAAATGACAATTTTGGTCCCTGTGAATTTCAAAATGGAAAATATCATTTTTTGTCCATGTACTAATGAATTGTGGCAGGAATTACCCTTATAACTACTTTGGAAGATTGATAAATTCAGCCCACAAGTTTCGGATATTTACATGTATGGTCCTTGTAATATTATTACTTAAACCAAAACAAAACCAAACCTAAATCCTAAGCCTGATCCAAATAACACCCCTAAGCCCACCATACAAACCGGCCCATTCCCACCCTTTTAATATTACCCAACTTTGACCCCAGTCAACCCCCAACAACACCACTGTACGCCATCCTCAACCCCCCGTTTTTCTGCATCCATGTCTCCCCCCTCCTCACCTTTTTCACCAAACCTCACCTTTGCGTTAATATTACTCACCAACCCAACCAGCCTTTCCCTCCCCCTCATTAATAACCTCACCAAACACCATACCCTGCCAAACTCAGATTTCCTGCCAAAATAATTTTGAAGGCTAGGATTGAATTGAGCCATCCAACGACCAAGAAACGTGTGGGAAAAATCAGAGATATCTCCTAGGGCTATAAAAGTGAAGAAAAAAAGCAAAAGGGAGGGTATTAGAGTAGTTAGTTTTAGTTTAGTTTTACATAATGTCGAATTAGTATAATTTTAATCTTTAATTGTTCTTTTTAGTTCCAAAAGCTTGTAATCAGTTTAACTAGTGTAATAAATACTTTGTATCCTCTTAATTTCAAATTATTCAGTCTCAATTTAGCATTTGCAATTTTAAATTTGGAAATTCCATTTTAGCTTGATAAGTTGTTGAAACAAGTTATTTACTGCTTCCTTGACCCTATTATAGCTTATTTATGAGCTTTATAAGGTTTAGAAATCATTCAAGTCAGTTTTCTTATAAAATCTAAAAAAATATGAAAAATAGTTGAAAAATAAAAGAAAAATAAAAAATTAGTTTCAAGAAAGAAGGAAGCCAAGGAGATGGTGTAGTTGGATTTTTATGGTTTAGAACCTCAGAGGGAGGTGTTAGGTTACATTTGGATCCTTGATTCCATGTACTGAGCATGATTGCAGTGTAAGCTTTCCACTCAGATCTAGTTTCCAAATTTCTTATATTTTGTCATTGTTAGTTGTGATAGTTCCTTCTTGTTGATTTGTGCTTAATTAAGTTTGTTCTGAGTTTGTTGGATCCAAACAGTGGATCTCATGGTTTAATAATTCAAATTGCTTCATAAATCTCATTTTCATACTCATTTAGGGAGTGTTTGGCACAAGGGAATACCCTGTGCATTTGTGGTATTCTGTGGTTAAGTCTTGCCTTTACACATCACTTAGGTTCTATTAGGATAGTATAAGCATAAAAAAGGGGTGTGTAGTTTGGAAAAAGTCAAAATCCTAGTTAAAGTCTCTTAACTGTGCACTGTTGTGAATTGGAATCCCACAAACCCTCATTTCAGCATATCATTGGTAGTTTTAGCTTAATTTAGGTTTAATCTAGCTTATTACAACTATTCTAGCTTATATGGTTCATTAGAAGTTCACTTAAGTCAAAGTTCCTAGTTTCATACAAAAAGTCAATTTCCCATTTCTCAGAAAAAACCAAAAATTGTAGGAATTTTATAGAATTTTGTGGTAGGTATTAGGATGTGAAACTTGTTGGGTGCAAAGTCCCTCACCTCATCTATTGAATCATAGATTTTTTATATTTTTGTGAATTTTTTGTGGACCCCACCACACCTCCAAAGTAGCCTGCAGGGGGAGGAGATCCCCTGCATCAGCAGACCCTTCCACACCACCACCACCTTTGGTGGTGGCTGCAGCCCTCCTCAGTGGTCCCACATGCTCAATTTTCGTTCCTTTCAACCCCCCTCCCTGGTAGGCTTCAGGTTTTGTCCTTGGGATTGACCTTGAAACCCCTGGGACCCACCTGAATCAACCCCCATTCCTTGTCCCATTTTCAGTTAAGCACCAAGAAACCAAGTGCTTATTTTGTTTTCTAGGCTTACTCAATTGGCTTATTTGTTCAAATCTTGCTTAAACATGTTCACTCAACTCTTTTGAACCAGAATCAACCATAGTGGGACCCACATAAGCTCATTTAAGCTTATTTCCCTCTTTGGTCAACAAAAGTCAACTGTTGAGCCAAAAAGCTTGTACTTTGCTTATTTTTGATTTCCTAAAAAGTTGTTTTTACAAAAGTTGTTAGTTTTTAGTTGTAAAATAGTTTTCTAAAAGAAAAATTCAGAAAAATCAATTTAATTTTAAGTGATAGTATCTATTTAATGTAATTTAAATTTTAACTTTCATTTTTAGATTTTTGTTACGTACTTGGCATTTTTATATTTTCATTAATTACCTTTTATATTAAAGTAATTTTAGTAAATTTCTCAGATTTTTATTTTGTCATTTACTATTTATTAGATTTAATATTAGTTTTATTAAGTAAGACCTAGTTTTTATATTTTTTCTAGCTTTTATATAATATAATATAATTTTAGGAATTTTTCTAGATTTTTTACTGTTCATTTGCTATTTTTTATAATTTAAAATAGTTTAATTAGGTAATTAACATTTAATTAGTAATTAATTAATAGAAAAATCACAAAAAGACAAAAATACATATTTTTAATTTTAAACCTTATTTTTAGTTGTTTTATAATTTTAGGAATTTAATTTTCATTTTTCTAGTGTTTAAATAATATTGTATTATATTTAAGTTATTTAAATATTAATAATTAGTATTTAATTAATATTAAATAATTAATTAGTGTAAAAATTAATTTTCTTTTTCTAAAAATTTTCTTTTATCTTATAGTTTGTAAAAAAGTCATTTTCACCCCCTGGGGGTTTTCAGATTTCAGTTTTCACTTTTTATTTCGTACGTTTACGTTATTTAAAACGTGAACGTACGCGTTTTTAGGTTTTAAACGTTTCTGGTTTTTCCAACTTTCTTGTCTTATTTATATAGCTTATTTAAGCTATTTCTTCGTATATTCCTTAGTTTAATCACTCACAAACCTTTTTCTGTCCAAATTCACCCGATCACAAAGCCGTTTGTTAACCATCACACCTCGTCGAGACATAACGACCCGGGGAAACCACTATACTTCCGCGGAGATTTGGTCTGAGATGTTTGACCTAGTTGACCATTACCTGGTCAATTTAGGTTGACCCTTTGGGACCAATCAAATTTTGGCGCCGCTGCCGGGGAGGTGTGAGCGCTATTATAAACGGTTTTTCTGATTAGTGCTTTTGGAATTCAATCCTTTGTAAATTTACCATCCTTTGTTCATATTTTCTTATTATAAAAACAAAACCGTTCCCGAAAACATTTTAAACTCTGTTTTCAACGAACACAAAAAACACAAAAACATTTTCTTTCTTATTTGTACAAAATGTTTATCCAAAAACCCAAAAATATTCACCTTTACCCTCTCACATCTTTGATTCTTCATTCCTTACCCTCCCAAACCTTTTGATTCTTTCTATGTCTCTTCCACACCTTCTTATTTGCCATTGGTGTGGTAATCCTTATAATGGTGGCAATTGCCCCAGCTGTGGCATGGTAGAGTCAGGAAACGGGTCTGTCTATAACCAGAATCCCTATTCCTACCATGACACGACTGATTCATTCCATCAGTTTCCACACCATGAGACTTAGCAGTTTTACTGTTGTGAGTACTGTAGTGGTTCACATTACAGTTCTGATTGTCAATCGGGAAACACGCTTGTCTATGAGCAGTTTCCTGATAACAATTATAACTCAAGCACATACAACCCACAGCCACATCAGTTTCACTGTTGTGATTACTGTGGAGGTCCACACTCTAGCTCGGATTGTCAAACAAGGAATCCATTTCCTTGTAACAATTACGACTATTCGTTTTCAGACCCACCTCCATAGTACCATATGATTCACACAACTCCTCATGATACTGAGCAAGACCTTTTACTAAAGGCTCTGGATATATTAAAAGAACTTAAGTAGGAGTTGGTTACTACATCGTTTCAAGACTCTCGTGAGAAATCTATGGTAGAATTACTTGCTGAAGAACGAGAGGCTAGAAACGAATTAAGCATGGAAGAATTGCTAGTCTTAGAACAAGCAGCTATAACACGTGCCAAATTTCGTCAAGCTGCTCTTCTAGACTGTGATGATGATAGTGATAATGAAGACACCCTTGATATCCTTCAATTTTATAAGGGTTCATCAGATTCATCACTTGTGATTCCTCCCATTGAAAATCGGGGAGAAAATAATGAGACGGAGAAATTACTAGCAGAAGATCAAATGGAACTTGTACAATCCATGAATGCTAGCTCCTCTCATCTCCCTCAGTCTGTTGTTATCACACCTAAAGTTCACACTCACTCTCAAAACATGGGGGATGAGCATCTTAGCACTGTTCTTAATAAGGAATCGAACGAATTAATAAAGTCTAGTGTTGAGATCCTTGTCCCAATCCCGAGAGAGTCACAGGGGACTTTTGATCAAGTGTGTGATATTCCTTCCACCCCTAATAATCCAAATGATCAAATTGAGATTGTCTCTGATTCCAGTGATGATTGTTTATCTTATGGAGACATTGAGTATGTTGATGCATCCCTTCCCCACTCTAATGTTGACTTTCTTCTCGAGGAGTTCGCCGATGAACTCACTCGCACCAATCCACTTCCATCGGGATGTGATGATGATCTCTTTGATTTCAAAGATGATATGGAAGAAGTCGAAGCATTCCTTGCCCTAGATAGTTCAACTTTGTATGAAGTTGAAGATAACTATCTTGATTCAGAGGGGGATATTCTTTTCCATGAAAGCTTATTGAATGATGATCCATCACTCAATTCCTATCTCAATACCAGGCTTAGTGATTCACCCACTGATGAAAAGTCCTTATCTTATGGAGACATCAGTGACGTTGATGAAATATCTTCTGAGCCCATCATTGATCACCTTATCATGACTCCTCCGGAGTATGATAGCCCGGGGGAGATGCACTCAATCATGAGGATTTGCAAATTCCCAGCCACCCTCCCGGGTTGTTTTTGAGCTTAACCCTTGAAATCCAAACTCAGTCTAATGAGCCTGCTCTCGAGGTGCCTTCCTCTCTTCTTCACTCCTTCGGGAATGAAGATACGATCTTTGATCCCGGCATTTTCATGTATCATTATCTTGAGCCGGATACTTATCTCATCGGTGTGGAACTTTCACGTGCTTCAAATGTTTGTCCAAACATCTTGAATGAAAGTCCGATTGAGATTGTTTCTTCCACATCATGCTTCCCCAAGGACAAATGAATTCGGGGTCGAGTCAAGCTAGCGACTCGGTAAACAAAAACAGTAGCATGTTTATAGGGTTTTCACCATAATGTGGGGGAGTTACCCATGCTATGATTACAAAAGTGAAAAACAAAATGGTTTTTCCACGCTTAGCTTGTAATGTTGCCCTTTTACGTTCAAAGAGTCGGCATAATAGCCGGTACTTTGAATATTGAGGACAATATTCATTCTAAGTGTGGGGGGGGGGGGGGGGTATTTCGCTATTCTAGTGAATTTTATCACATTTTACTATCTTATACCCCCGTTTTTGGCAAAAAATAAAAAAAAAAAAATTCACTAAAGTTTCAAAATTTTTGTGGTTATCAGTCTGCCTTGTCAAGCGACAAAAGGATTGGCTAATCCAGGAACAAACGGCTCTTGGTAAAGATATATCAAATCCGTTTATGGCTTGCATTTTGCCCAAAATTGTATGGTACCTCAACTCGCCATATCCCATAAAGCGAATGAGTTGGCTAGCCCGCAAGATTATGGCTTGTGGTAAAGGCAGTGAAAAAACCATAATTGCGCTCCTCTTTGTATTATTTTTGTTAAGTATTGAATGATACGCTCCTCTACTGATACGTGGGAATCGCACCAGGCTTTACCTCTCAAGGGATCTTGAGAAGCTTACAACCCCCACCAGGCAGTGTACCTGATCGTTGTAGTATAGTATAGTGACAAGTACCGGGAGATTGATCGTTCAGCTAGGAATAGTGTCGCTAGGATTAGAAAACCTAAATACTAGTTCTAAAGATGAGGGATGATTATTTTTGTATTTTTATATTTTTTAGAAAGCAAGTAAAAATCTCGGGTTTGAAGGATTTGGGCGGAATTAGTTGCTAGTCAACTAACCCAATACTAAAGATGCAATCAAAATAAAATACAAGAAATGAAAATAAACTAAATTATACTAAGGTTGTGAGCAATAAGTGGAGAAAATGTGTTTACTTATATTTCATTACTCCCTAGATATCTTTTACACGTTAATTACTTGTTATAGTTGCGTGGATGACGGATTGTATTCCTTAATATCATTCATGGGGTGGAGCACTTAATTCCCCAATCCTATGAGTGCCTACTTCACTCCTATGTCGAGCCGGCTAAGTAGCTCCTAACATGGGATCATTAGAATTTACTCATGCATTAAATACAACCAATAAAACCTAGTGCACGTCAGTTCATGTTTCTTAAGACGTTCAAGCATGTTACCAATTGGAGATCTGCCAGTTTTCTTAAGCCTAACATCGAAATCATTCATCCAATACAACCATAAACAAGTAATCAACACATAATTAACATCTACGTTTCATTAGATCCAAGCAAACACAAGATAGATCTAGCCTAGCGTGATGGAATTAAGACAAGAACAAGATATAGACAACCAACACATAGATATATCGATTGAATTAAAAGAATACTTATCTTAATTACACATGAAAGGGTTCAAGGGCTGAGAACCCTTGAAAAACCTGTAAAATTCGTACCAAGTTCGGACTTAGGGTTTCTCCAAAACTTCTCTCTTTTAATGTGACAATTAGAAAACTATATATAGGAAATAGGGTCTGACGGCGTCAAGAACAAATTTGTGACGCCGTCATCTCGCCGCCAAAATACTCCTCGGACAGCCTTGATATACTTTTGACGCCGTCAAGTGTTATGTGTTTCCAGGCCGTCATGCATTTTCCTCTTGACGCCCTACCTTGTGACGCCGTCAAATCTGTATTGGATCGTCATGGAAATTACTCTTGACGCCGTCAGAAATTGCTTCTTGACGCCGTCACCTACTGTTCTCAACAAGGAAAATTAAGACTTTGGCGTTTTCTTCACTTTTATGCTCCAAAAACGTCCGAATTGCTTCCTTTTCCAGATTTCCCTCCCAAAGTACCTAAAATCACAAAAGGAACGATTTAGGGCAATATTTGATCAAATAAATTCAATTCCGGGCTTAAATGACCCCCTAAAAGTGGTTCATTTTTCGCCTCATCATATACCCTTACACTTGAGATTTGTTTGTCCTCAAGCAAATGCGCTTTTATTCTAGTCAAAATACAAGTTAGGGGTCATTTAACACTAATATAAAAGTAATTACAACAAATAATCGTTCTACTAAAGACCAATAGACAAGCACGGAGATCATACGCAAGCACCTCACAAATAGTGTTTAGATACTCACATCTCTCGGGTGTAATAAAGTATAAATTACAATATGGAAACGGAAGATATCTCTCACTACCTGTCATAGCAAAATAGATTACCATAGGCTTGGGAAAGGATCAAACCTCAACCACATGGCGTAAGCACCTAGGATAAACTATCAAAGAGGTCTTTTTAAAGGGTTGTAACGTTAGGTGTAGGGATATGAAATACACGGTTTTGTTGGATAAAGGAAGTTTTACTGGTGGCAAGTTAACAATCTTGGTTAATTACATGTACAATATGGCGTTGCTAAGCCAAGACTAGACTCGACTTAAGCTAATAAATGAAAAATAACAAAAACATAAAAATGAACATAGAATAAAAAGGGATGGTAGTCCGTATGTTTTTTTTCTCTTTTCTTTTTTCTATTTTTTTTTTCTTTTTCTTGATTTTTTCGATTTTTTTTTTTTTTTTTTTTTTTTTTTTTTTTTTTTTTTTTTTTTTTGCATACACTCTTACCCTACCATCCAAAATAATACATCATAGGGAATGAACATTCCCCTTACACTTGAATTTTTACATACTTTACAATTAACTAATCTAATGACTCGAATTAAGAAAATCAAAACACTTGGAGTACTTTTAAGATTAACGTACATATGGGGGTAATAAATGATCTTCCCCATTACTCCATAAAATAAGTACTTTACCCATGAGTCCCAATCGTCCCAAAACAATATGTACAAGGATATGACTCGACTTAGCAACCATGTAATCAATTAGATAGTTAACTTAGGGTTTAACAAATAACAATAATGCACTAAAAATGAGCGCATACACGGAAGGTTAAGGCGATTTGAGTGTACATTTAAGTGGGGTGTAACAAATTCTTCCTTTAAGTAAAATGCTTAAAGGTAGAAACGAAAAGATAGGCTCGGAGGGGTGTACTAGGGGTTTCGTGTACTAAAAATGAGTACAACGCTAAGGTATGGGAAAAATTAATTGACTTAAGTAGCCAAGTAATATGACATAAATGGTCAAGTAATTATGATACGGGTTTAACACAAGGGTGATCCTAATGCCTCTTATCATGTAGTAAATCCTACCACACGCATGTAGTCTCACTAGCGGTCTCGGGATGCATCACTAACGCAAGTTCTAGAATCTAAATGCTACCGGTACACTCATAAGCACTAATAATAAATGCTTTTCCTATCAAATCGAAAGGCGAACCTCACATATTTGGGTGGAAAACTTTTCTGAATATACGGTTTTGTGCTAGTCATACAATCTCCTATCCATGAGACGCTTGCTATGGCTAAAGTTTCACTCCTAAATGTTATAAAAAAAATTTAAATTTGGCGCTAAAATTGCACTAACAAGTATTTCTCATAGTTTTATTACACATCTACCATTAAACAAAACAAACTCAAGCGAAAGTGCATATGTATGGTATCATCATTTTACCCTCCCCTTACACTTAAGATGAACATTGTCCCCAATGTTCAAGTAAAGAATGTAAAAGTGAAAAAGTAAAAAGAATGAAATCAAATACTCCCCTGATTCGCTCGGTATGGATAATAAGGTGGCCAGGTTAAATCTTCCTCCAAGCAAATGAACAATCAAAGCTTCCCTTCCAGAATATAAATCATCTTCTTGTCATACATAACCTGTAAATCCTGAGAAAATAGACAAGACAACCTCGCATAAAATCGGCGGCATCCTATATAAGTCACTAAGTCCTAGAAAACAAGATAAGATATAATGCTTGTGGAATGAAGTATGCAGATTTCCTGGAGATTATAAAACTTAATAATTCACAAAAACCATAAGACTCCGTTAGAAAAACAAAACCGGTAAAATTTCCGGATTTTTACATGTGACGCCGTCAAGAGTTATCTCGTGACGCCGTCAGAAGTGACCTGCAGAAATTCTTATGTTAAGTTTCCGGAAAATTTCTGGAAAAACTTGGTCTCACTTCCTGGAAAATCCTGCAAAACTTCATTTTGACTCAATACAAGCACTTGACTCTAACAATTACGAATATACATGTTCATTTAATATCGTGGAGAATCATGATCGGTTTGTTTCTTAAAAACATATTTGGGGTTTCCCCTTACACTTATCTTTTGCAAAAATACTTTTAGGTGGAGTTAAGACTAGGCCAAAACAACAAAGTAAAGTATTTCCACTATTTAGTTAGAAACATGATCTACCAACAATAAAAATTAAAGCATGCATACGGAAGCAAATAACAAACAAACAAAATAAAAATCACACAAAACATGGGTTGCCTCCCAAGAAGCGCTTTCCTTTATTTACGAGTCTTGTAGCTAGACTCAAGGTCATGGGTTAACGTGTATCGCTTATGCTCACATAACCAAGTGTGAGCCATCTAATAGTCGCCTCATCTTTCTTATAATCATCTCCTAACTCTAAGCATCCGCGATAGTATCTTTTATTCTTTTCATGAGTATACTTAAGTCCTTTTCTCTTATCACTCTCACTTAGCATTTCTATGGGCGGATATCTACTACACTTTTCCATGGAAAAATCCTTGAACCTCGGGTGTGTGCGGGGCATTTGATAGACAAAATCTTCATCCCCATCCGAGAATGTAATTAACCCTTCTATGACTTTTTCATCGAGGTTGGTCAACCGTTTGAAAGGTTTTCCAAACACAACTTGGGTCAACTTATCATCAATAAATTCTCCTAGATTCTCCATAACCATGAACTCAACAAGATAAACCAAACTTCCTACAAACACATGCAATGGTATTGCCCTAGCAATAATGTTTTCTCCTTTGTATTCTAACTCATCTACCATGATTTTATTGTATTCATTACGCGAGATTATGTTCATTGGAAGAGATGAGTTAAGATAGGCGTTAAAGCTCTTAAATCCGATCTTACACGGAAATTGCATGTTAAATGAACTATCACATTCAATCCTGGTTCTAGGGTCGACATACCTAAGAGGGTTTATTTCTTCTTCCATCCTATTCTCATTAATCACATCACCATCATCAAGATCCTCGTCGGACTCTGAATAGTAAAAGGGACTAGCCCTACGGTCATCATCATGATCAGACTCCTCTAACTCAGAATTATTGTCAAAGTGGTGGTTGGGCGAGAGGTTTGGTGGGTTCTCATTCTCCACTAAAGGGAGTGGGGCGGGCATTTGGAAAATCCTACGACGAAAAACACGAATAACAGGAATCAAACGATCAATGTTATTGTTATCCATCGAAATAGTTTACGAACAAAGGACACAAAGAAATAAGATAGACTAAAGAAATCCTAAAAATAAAAATAAAATCTTACTAGAAAGGAATCAAGCAAGTAGACCTAATAAAAAGAGATTCTAACCTAGACAATAACTATTCCCCGGGCTGCGGCGCCAAAAACTTGATACGTGGGAATCGCACCAGGCTTTACCTCTCAAGGGATCTTGAGAAGCTTACAACCCCCACCAGGCAGTGTACCTGATCGTTGTAGTATAGTATAGTGACAAGTACCAGGGGATTGATCGTTCAGCTAGGAATAGTGTCGCTAGGATTAGAAAACCTAAATACTAGTTCTAAAGATGAGGGATGATTATTTTTGTATTTTTATATTTTTTAGAAAGCAAGTAAAAATCTCGGGTTTGAAGGATTTGGGCGGAATTAGTTGCTAGTCAACTAACCCAATACTAAAGATGCAATCAAAATAAAATACAAGAAATGAAAATAAACTAAATTATACTAAGATTGTGAGCAATAAGTGGAGAAAATGTGTTTACTTAGATTTCATTACTCCCTAGATATCTTTTACACGTTAATTACTTGTTATAGTTGCGTGGATGACGGATTGTATTCCTTAATACCATTCATGGGGTGGCGCACTTAATTCCCCAATCCTATGAGTACCTACTTCACTCCTATGTCGAGCCGGCTAAGAAGCTCCTAACATGGGATCATTAGAATTTACTCATGCATTAAATACAACCAATAAAACCTAGTGCACGTCAGTTCATGTTTCTTAAGACGTTCAAGCATGTTACCAATTGGAGATCTGCCAGTTTTCTTAAGCCTAACATCGAAATCATTCATCCAATACAACCATAAACAAGTAATTAACACATAATTAACATCTAGGTTTTATTAGATCCAAGCAAACACAAGATAGATCTAGCCTAGCATGATGGAATTAAGACAAGAACAAGATATAGACAACCAACACATAGACATATTTATTGAATTAAAAGAATACTTATCTTAATTACACATGAAAGGGTTCAAGGGCTAAGAACCCTTGAAAAACCTATAAAATTCCTACCAAGTTCGGACTTAGGGTTTCTCCAAAACTTCTCTCTTTTAATGTGAAAATTAGAAAACTATATATAGGAAATAGGGTCTGACGACGTCAAGAACAAATTTGTGACGCCGTCATCTCGCCGCCAAAATACTCCTCGGACTGCCTTGATCTACTTTTGACGCCGTCAAGTGTTATGTGTTTCCAGGCCGTCATGCATTTTCCTCTTGACGCCCTACCCTGTGACGCCGTCAAATCTGTACTGGATCGTCATGGAAATTACTCTTGACGCCGTCATAAATTCCTTCTTGACGCCGTCACGTACTGTTCTCAGCAAGGAAAATTAAGACTTTGGCGTTTTCTTCACTTTTATGCACCAAAAACGTCCGAATTGCTTCCTTTTCCAGATTTCTCTCCCAAAGTACCTAAAATCACAAAAGGAACGATTTAGGGCAATATTTGATCAAATAAATTCAATTCCGGGCTTAAATGGCCCCCTAAAAGTGGTTCATTTTTCGCCTCATCATCTACCCATTCAAAATCAACCGGACACATTAATTGAAAACGCGTTTGGTAATCAATTTTCAGTTTCAATTCTCATCCAATGATCCGATTGAGTTATTTTTGTAAAGCAATTATAGCATTCATGGTGATTTATTTGGTTTTGATCTCTAATTGATCCCTGGCGGTTTGGTTTCATCTATTTTAGGTATAGATGACTGATGAGTGCTCAAACACTCATCATTTTTGGTCAAATCTGAACTGCAAAACATACAAAAACACTCAGAAATGCATCGAAATACTAAAAATATTTCAAAATTGTGTTTTATATGTTTTAGATGCAAAATGAGCAAAAACAAATGAAAAACGTATAAAGTTTGCAAAATTGGCAGTTTCAGTCCCCCAACTTTTAAAAATTGGCAAAAATAGTCCCTGAGCACATATTATAAAAGAAAAATCACCAAAGGTCCTTTTGAAATCATAAGTTGTCATATTTAGTTCTTTGGTGAAAAATCTCAAAAGTTTTGGAAATTTGCAATTTAGTCCCTGGAGTTTCAAAATTTGGCAGATTTGGTCCCTGGTGGGATATTTTTGAAAGAAAAATCATTTTTGGTCCTTGGAAACTCAAAAGTTATCAAAAATGGATTTTGGGTGAAAAGTTTTGTGAAATTACATGTTTGGTCCCTGGACTTTTCAAAAATGACAATTTTGGTCCCTGTGAATTTCAAAATGGAAAAATATCATTTTTTGTCCATGTACTAATGAATTGTGGCAGGAATTACCCTTATAACTACTTTGGAAGATTGACAAATTCAGCCCACAAGTTTCGGATATTTACATGTATGGTCCTTGTAATATTATTACTTAAACCAAAACAAAACCAAACCTAAATCCTAAGCCTGATCCAAATAACACCCCTAAGCCCACCATACAAACTGGCCCATTCCCACCCTTTTAATATTACCCAACTTTGACCCCAGTCAACCCCCAACACCACCACTGTACACCATCCTCAACCCCCTATTTTTCTGCATCCATGTCTCCCCCCTCCTCACCTTTTTCACCAAATCTCACATTCGCATTAATATTACTCACCAACCCAACCAGCCTTTCCCTCCCCCTCATTAGTAACCTCACCAAACACCATAACCTGCCAAACTCAGATTTCCCGACAAAATAATTTTGAAGGCTATGACTGAATTGAGCCATCCAACGACCAAGAAACGTGTGGGAAAAGTCAGAGATATCTCCTAGGGCTATAAAAGTGAAGAAGAAAAGCAAAAGGGAGGGTATTAGAGTAGTTAGTTTTAGTTTAGTTTTACATAATGTCGAATTAGTATAATTTTAATCTTTAATTGTTCTTTTTAGTTCCAAAAGCTTGTAATCAGTTTAACTAGTGTAATAAATACTTTGTATCCTCTTAATTTCAAATTATTCAGTCTCAATTTAGCATTTGCAATTTTAAATTTGGAAATTCCATTTTGGCTTGATAAGTTGTTGAAACAAGTTATTTACTGCTTCCTTGACCCTATTATAGCTAATTTATGAGCTTTATAAGGTTTAGAAATCATTCAAGTCAGTTTTCTTATAAAATCTAAAAAAAATATGAAAAATAGTTGAAAAATAAAAGAAAAATAAAAAATTAGTTTCAAGAAATAAGGAAGCCAAGGAGATTGTGTAGTTGGATTTTTATGGTTTAGAACCTCAGAGGGAGGTGTTAGGTTACATTTGGATCCTTGGTTCCATGTACTGAGCATGATTGCAGTGTAAGCTTTCCACTCAGTTCTAATTTCCAAATTTCTTATATTTTGTCATTGTTAGTTGTGATAGTTCCTTCTTGTTTATTTGTGCTTAATTAAGTTTGTTATGAGTTTGTTGGATCCAAACAGTGGATCTCATGGTTTAATAATTCAAATTGCTTCACAAATCTCATTTTCATACTCATTTAGGGAGTGTTTGGCACAGGGGAATACCCTGTGCATTTGTTGTATTCTGTGGTTAAGTCTTGCCTTTACACATCACTTAGGTTATATTAGGATAGTATAAGCATAAAAATGGGGTGTGTAGTTTGGAAAAAGTCAAAATCCTAGTTAAAGTCTCTTAACTGTGCACTGTTGTGAATTGGAATCCCACAAACCCTCATTTCAGCTTATCATTGGTAGTTTTAGCTTAATTTATGTTTAATCTAGCTTATTACAACTATTCTAGCTTATATGGTTCATTAGAAGTTCACTTAAGTCAAAGTTCCTAGTTTCATACAAATAGTCAATTTCCCATTTCTTAGAAAAAACCAAAAATTGAAGGAATTTTATAGAATTTTGTGGTTAGTATTAGGATGTGAAACTTGTTGGGTGCAAAGTCCCTCACCTCATCTATTGAATCCTAGCTTTTTTATATTTTTGTGAATTTTGTGTGGACCCCACCACACCTCCAAAGCAGCCTGCAGGGGGAGGAGATCCCCTGCATCAGCAGACCCTTCCACACCACCACCACCTTTGGTGGTGGCTGCAGCCATCCTCAGTGGTCCCACATGCTCAATTTTTGTTGTTTTCAACCCCCCTGGTAGGCTTCAGGTTTTGACCTTGGGATTGACCTTGAAACCCCTGGGACCCACCTGAATCAACCCCCATTCCTTGTCCCATTTTCAGTTAAGCACCAAAAAACCAAGTGCTTATTTTGTTTTCTAGGCTTATTCAATTGGCTTATTTGTTCAAATCTTGCTTAAACATGTTCACTCAACTCTTTTGAACCAGAATCAACCATAGTGGGACCCACACAAGCTCATTTTAGCTTATTTCCCTCTTTGGTCAACAAAAGTCAACTATTGAGCCAAAAAGCTTGTACTTTGCTTATTTTTGATTTCCTAAAAAGTTGTTTTTACAAAAGTTGTTAGTTTTTAGTTGTAAAATAGTTTTCTAAAAGAAAATTCCAGAAAAATCAATTTAATTTTAAGTGATAGTTTCTATTTAATGTAATTTAAATTTTAATTTTCATTTTTAGATTTTTGTTAAGAACTTGGAATTTTTATATTTTTATTAATTACCTTTTATATTAAAGTAATTTTAGTAAATTTCTCAGATTTTTATTTTGTCATTTAGTATTTATTACATTTAATATTAGTTTTATTAATAATTAATTAATAATTAAGTTTTAAATAGCATCATTAGTTTTTATTAAGTAAGACCTAGTTTTTATATTTTTCCTAGCTTTTATATAATATAATATAATTTTAGGAATTTTTCTAGAATTTTTACTGTTCATTTGCTATTTTTTATAATTTAAAATAGTTTAATTAGGTAATTAAGATTTAATTAGTAATTAATTAATAGAAAAATCACAAAAAGACAAAAATACATATTTTTAATTTTAAAACTTGTTTTTAGTTATTTTATAATTTTAGGAATTTAATTTTCATTTTTCTAGTGTTTAAATAATATTGTATTATATTTAAGTTATTTAAATATTAATAATTAGTATTAATTAGTATTTAATTAATATTAAATAATTAATTAGTGTAAAAATTAATTTTCTTTTTCTAAAAATTTTCTCATTCAAGGTACGATATTCAACCCTAACTCTTTACGAGAACCCTAAATCGATTACTTACTCTCACGCCGGAGTCTAATCGGGGGAGACAATCCCTCGATAAGCCTAACGGTGTTGTCTTATTTTCTTAGTACGCAGGTAACAAGTGCTAAGGATTGAATTGGTACGAGAGTATAAGCCCATAACCAGGTACGCCCAACTTTTGTATCAACAAGTGGCGCCATCCGTGGGACCCTACTAAGAACCAAACACTAGAATGACGAAGCATAAGAATTCAAGTCAGCGGACTCCGCAGTCAGAAAAACGTGACCATCAGAGGAAGAATCGACAAGATTCAACCTCTAGACAGGTTGCTGGGACAACCAGCGCACCTGATCACCAAGAGGCAGGGACAACCCAGCCTCTTCCAGTGACGGAACTACCTATAATTTCTTCAGTGGTCCCAAGCGTTGAGGAACTCCAACGCACCCTCTTCACCACTCCTCATCAGGCTACACCCGCAGTGAACAACACTGTGCCGCCAGGCGCGCCTGAACGAAACAGGGCGCCTAACACTGAGGCAGAAATTCTTGCAACAACTGAGGACGCACCGGATCTAACTTTGGGAAACTTTGTATCCCAAAATTATGAAACCCTCACCGCCCTCATGCAAGAAGAAGCAACAAGATGAGCAAGCGCGAGCCTACAAGCCCGACTCAATTTTGCTCTTGAACGCGAACCATCACCACCGCGTCACCCACGAGGAAGACGTGCAGAACGTACCACTATCCATGATAGGTTGGGTACGATATCTGATTCACAATACTCTAGAGACAGCGAGAGGCGCACCAACGTCCACTCCAGACTTGGCAGTCGGGGAATACATGATCGTTTACACGTGGCGACGCCAGAAAATTGATGCGTTTACACGACGCATCAGCGATTACTCAGACCACAAACGCATGCGCATGCCCGCTAACGTGAAAACATATGATGGAACAGGTGATCCTGATGATCACCTAAAAATTTTCGAGTCAGCCGCAACTATCGAAAATTGGCCACAACCTATGTGGTGCCACATGTTTAATTCCACGTTAGTAGGAAACGCGCGCACATGGTTTAGCAAACTCCCACGTAGGAGCATCGGTGGATTTGAGGAATTACGGAAAGCATTCCGCCTCAACTTCACCCAGCGAAAAAAGTGCGCTAAAAACCCTGTGGAGCTAGCAAGAGTGAAACAGCGCCAAGGGGAATCAACCAGCGCTTTTATGGAACGTTTCAAAGATGAGTGCATACAAGTAAAGACATGTCCTGAAATCCTAAAAATTTCAGGGTTCATGAATGGGATCAATAACCCAGAACTCATCCGGAAGCTTAATGACAAAGTTCCACAATCCTTTGACGAGTTAACAAAGCGCACTAGATCCTTTATACAAGGAGAAGCAGCTGCTGCGGATAGCAAAAAAGGTTATTCAAACTATAGGCAACAAGAACAGCCGCGGAGACAATCCAATGATCAGAATAACAACCGCAACAGGAATTATCGCAGTGGAAGAGACAACGACAAATATACTCCTCTCACTAAGACTCCGAGAGAGATATTTGTAACAGAAGGTGCGAACTTCCCAAAACCACCACCGATGCGCACTGCAGAAGAAAAGCGCCTAGGTAGTGGATACTGCGAGTACCATGGCCAAAAAGGCCATACAACTAACGAGTGCGTCCAACTAAAACAACTAATTGAAAAGTTAGTTAGAGAAGGAAGGATGGACCACCTCGTAAAGAACATCAAGGAAGGGAAAGATAAACAGAGAAACGGAGGTAAGAAAGAACCCCCAAAGGAAAAAGCTGATACTATATACATGATACAATCATGGCAACGCAAGATAAAGCAAAAAGTCAGCCAAAAATTCTCTCCAGAAAAAGAGATATCCTTCCCTACTATAGCTGCGGACAACGCAGTCGCGGAGCCTCTAACCATTGAGATACATACAGGGGGACATGACATCCACCACATGTACATTGATGGTGGAGCATCCGCAGACATCCTGTACGATCACTGTTTCAAAAGGCTGCGACCTGAAATCCAAAGTCAGTTGATACCAGCCACAATGTCATTAACAGGATTCACAGGAGAAAAGATTTGGCCCATGGGGCAGTTACGCTTATTGGTGGTCGTAGGAGATGAACAACACTCAACCGCGACATGGATAAACTTTATGGTAATAAAGTCTCCTTCACCATACAATGGTATCATTGGAAGACCGGGAATATCATCCATGCGCGCGGTACCATCTACAGCGCACGGAATGCTTAAATTCCCAGTGGAAGGAGGAGTGGTCACTCTCTATAACACAACAGTACCACCAAGAGAATGCATCGCAGTAACAACTGAAGCGAAGACTATTCCAGAACAGCGCACGGAAAAAATGCCAAATTTAAAAGTCGCTATTCACCCAGATTATCCGGAACAACAAGTTTCGATTGGAGGATCTTTATCTGACAAAGGTAAAGCAGCCGTATACGCACTCTTGCAAAAGAACCTAGACATCTTTGCATGGGAACCAAAGCATATGACGGGAGTACCGCGCTCTATCATAGAACATAAGCTACAAATCCGACAAGGATACCCTCCAATACGACAAAAGAAGCGCGGCCAGGCCCCAGATCGTGCAAAGGCTATTCTGGAAGAAGTACATAAGCTCGTAGACGCAGGCATCATGCGCGAAGTATACTATCACGACTGGCTTTCTAACCCAGTTATGGTAAAGAAGAGCGATGGCAGTTGGAGGATGTGCGTGGACTTCACGGACCTCAACAAAGCATGTCCGCAGGACTGCTATCCACTGCCAGAGATAGATTGGAAGGTCGAGTCCTTGTGCGGATACCCCTTCAAATGCTTCCTAGATGCATATAAAGGGTATCATCAGATCCAGATGGCAGTGGAAGATGAAGAAAAAACAGCTTTCCACACCAGTCAAGCAGTATACTGCTACACAAAAATGCCTTTTGGCCTGAAGAACGCCGGCGCGACATACCAACGACTAGTGGACACAGCCTTCGAAAAACAAGTAGGCCGCAACTTGGAAGTCTATGTTGACGACCTTGTCATAAAAAGCCATACAGAGGACGAATTGGTGCGTGACATCGAGGAAACATTCCGAACGTTGGGGCGGATCAACATGAAGTTAAATCCAAAAAAGTGCACCTTTGGCGCGACCGAAGGGATGTTCCTTGGATACCTAATAGAACCGGATGGAATCAAGCCTTGCCCAGAAAAGACAAAGGCCATTATTGATCTCCCCTCACCGCGCACACTCAAAGAAGTCCAATCACTGAATGGAAAGTTAGCGGGGCTAAACCGTTTCTTATCTAAGTCAGCAGACAAATCTCTTCCCCTCTTTAAAACACTCACGAAGTGTACAAAAAAGGGAGACTTTCGTTGGACTACCGAAGCGGAAGAAGCTTTCCAACAACTCAAAAACCATCTGGCATCTCTTCCCAAACTTGTCGCACCGCGACCAGGGGAAGAACTAATCATGTACTTATCGGCAACCCATGGAGCAGTCAGCGCCGTTCTATTGACAAACAGGAACTCCGTCCAGACACCCATATATTTCGTAAGTAAAGCCCTAAAGAAAACAGAGACTAACTACAGCGCTATGGAGAAGCTGGTCTTAGCTCTAGTATTCGCAGCCAAAAGGTTGCGCAGATACTTTCAAGCGCATCCAATAGTTGTAATCACTGATCAGCCAATCAAACAAGTTATCTCTAAGCCTGACGCATCAGGACGCTTACAAAAATAGAGTGTACTGTTAAGTGAGTATAACATCTCATACAGACCGCGCACTGCAATCAAAGGACAAGTCCTAGCCGATTTTATTGTGGAGAAGCCAGACAGCGACAGCCCGACATCTGCAGCTAAAACAGATTTACAGGAACCCTGGATTCTGTTCACAGATGGATCTTCATGTGTAGAAGGATCAGGCGTAGGCCTTATTCTTACAAATCCAGAAGGTATGGAATTCACCTATGCGCTGCGCTTTGAATTCACAGCCACAAACAATGAGGCAGAATACGAAGCCCTACTCGCTGGACTACGTATTGCAATTCAAATGGGTGTTCGCAACCTAGAAGCAAACGTAGATTCGCGACTGGTTGCTAACCACGTGCTAGGTGAATACGAGGCCAAGGATGAACACATGACCCAATACCTGGAAAAGACAAAATCTTTGATCAAAAACTTTGATAGGTTCACAATAAAACAGGTGCCTAGAGGAGATAACAAGAAGGCGGACGCACTCAGCAAGATCGCATCCACAAGCTTCGCACACCTCTCAAAACAGGTATTGGTAGAAACCCTAAAAAACAAGTCAATCTTGGAGAAGGGGATATCAACGGTGATAGCAGAACAAGATCCTACATGGATGACACCTATCATCGAATTTATTAGCAAGGGAGTCCTACCCCAAGATCATAAAGACGCTCGAAGAATACGCCGCGCAGCGCAACGATTTGAACTACGCGACAATGTACTCTATCGACGGTCTTTTCTACAGCCATGGCTCAGATGTGTTGGACCCCTTCAAGCAGAATACGTTCTCCGCGAAATTCACGCTGGATCATGTAGTATGCACTCAGGGCCACGATCCGTGGTGGCAAGCGCTCTAAGGTCAGGATACTATTGGCCAACAATGCATCGTGATGCACGCGATCTGATAAGAAAATGCAGCAATTGCCAAGTACATAGACCAATTCCGCGCCGACCACAACAAGAGCTAACACCAATTACCTCACCATGGCCATTTTACAAATGGGGTATTGACATCGCAGGACCTTTCCCTGTCGCAGCTGGAGGAGTAAAATTCCTCATCGTAGCCATAGACTACTTCACAAAGTGGATCGAAGCAAAAGCGGTGGTGAACATCACGGGAAACCAAGTCAAGCGTTTTGTTTGGGACAACATTGTCTGTCGCTTCGGCCTACCGGGCGACATCATATCAGACAACGGAAAACAATTCTGTGATAACCCATTCAAAGATTGGTGCGCACAATTGAACATCACACAACACTTTGCTTCAGTCAAACACCCACAAACCAATGGCCTAGTTGAGCGCGCAAATCGCAGTCTAGGCGAAGGAATAAAAGCGCGCCTTGACAGACACAAAGGAAAGTGGGTAGATGAGCTCTCGCACGTCTTGTGGGCGCATTGCACGACAATCAAAACCAGTACTGGCGACACGCCATTTTCCCTAGTCTATGGAACAGAAGCCGTCTTACCAGCCGAGATAGGAATGCCAACTATACGCACAGCAGAGGTCAACGTTACGACAAATGACGAGGAACGGCGCATAGACTTAGACATACTGGAAGAAAGACGCGAACGCGCAGCTATACGCGAAGCAAAGGCTAAGGCAACAATGAAGAAGTATTATGATGAAAAAGTCAAACACACTTCATTCAGACCAGGGGACTTTGTTTACCGCACCAACGACGCGAGCCACGCAGAAGACACGGGAAAGCTCAGACCCAAATGGGAAGGACCTTACGAGGTCACAGACGCGCTCGGTAACGGCGCATACAGGCTGCGCGATATGGAAGGTCACGACCTGGCGCGCACTTGGAACATCTGCAATCTCAAAAAATGTTACTTTTAGGCCACGGCCCTTACACAAACACACTTGCATCCTACAAGGTGCCCAATAAGTGTTTGTCTTTCTTTTTCTTTTCTAGGAATTGTATTTTCTATTTTTTCTAATAACTTGCAAGTATTAATAAAATGTTATGGTTTCTAGCTAACTCCATAGCGCATTTTACTTTATTGCATATATGTCAATATTGTTTATCTTATATTTTTGCCTACATGGCGTGCATGCACCACTTAAAGGCCCACGAAGGCATAAAGGATGAGTTAACCTACTAATTTACTCGTTGAATAAGAGGGTTGCAAACCCATCAACATTGGATCATGTATCCTTGCTAAGCGCCTTACTCTTGAGACGTCGAGGTAAGTTCTACATGCGCACCCCACGACGAATGCGCATATACCAAGTACAACATACGAGCTTAGCAATATAACGAGCCAAGACACTTGGTCAAATAATAAAACTTCGCAAACAATGCAAGTATAATTCTTCAAAGTCACGCACTTAAAAGACTTAGTTAAAAAAGCAAACTTAGCAAACAATGCAAGTATAATTCTTCAAAGTCACGCACTTAAAAGACTTAGTTAAAAAAGAAAACTTAGCAAACAATGCAAGTATACTCAAGTCACGAATTAAAAACAAAAATGTATCTTATTCAACATTTATTAATAATAATTACAAGGAAAGATACATAAATATACAAAAAGCCTATATACTATGGCGATGCTCAGGACTCTCCTCTGGAGCGGCGGAACTCCCCGCTTCCTTAAGCTTACTCAAGGTTATGGCATCCTGCATAGATACGGTTGGAACGCTTACAGCCACGCCATCTGATCTAGGAAGGTGTGCAGCGCCAATGCCACACATCACAGCCTTGCCCTTGATACCCTTCTTCACAGCAACCCTTTGCTCATGTCGCTCTAGCACCTCTTTCAAAGGAATTTCCTTCTCAAGAGCAAAAGGCTTAAGGATATCGCGAGGCTGTGCGAACACAGGGACTTAAAGCTGCGAGACATCAGGTTTTAGATAGTAATCTAACTCCTCTTCCGCGTTCTCCACAAGATGGCGCTGCAAAGTCAGACCCGCCATCAGCACAGCTATGGGGTCATCTTGATCGCGCTCCAACTTCCCTCTGTGCGGCAACTCAAGAACCTTCAGCCCCGCCATTGCCTGCAGCAGCTCATCATTAGCCGTAGGGTTGTAACCAGGGACTTCCGCCAAGTCCTTCTCCAGCAGCTTGGCCTCATGAAGGTCCTCCATGGCCTGCGATCGACCACGCGCAATCGCACAGTGCACAACCTTTCCAAAAGCTTCCACTACCTCAGCGGACTCTAGTGTGCTCAGGGCTGCCAGGCGCAGCCCATGGCTAATCAACCACCTGCATTCACAAAAAAAAATTTGTGTAAGTAAACAACATGGTGGTAAGGTAATTATGACAAAGTGAACGAAAATACCTGCGCTCGGCTATAGTGGACATCAGATGGGGGTACAACTCCTCATCATACTCTATGCTGAGGGCGCGCAGTTTTTCCTCTTGCATCGCAATCGCCTTCTCGATGCGCCCCTGAAACTCCTGGACGCTGGCATGATGCTCCGCCCTCTTCTCTTCAAGATAAGACACCGACCAGGAAGTTTTAGCTTTTATTTGCTCAAGCTTCGCCCTCGCATACCTAAGATCGGCCAACATGCTCACCTTATCATCAGCAATCTTTTCAGCATACGCCCTCGAGGCCTCCAGCTCCACTTGCGCATTCGCCAACTGCGCACGGAGGGTCGCCAACTCCTCCTCCTTTTGGGCAAGAGCACGGCTCTCCCCAGCATACCTCCCTTTCAGCTGAGCAACAAGCTCAGCTTGGCGCGCAGTGGTCGCAGCCAGCTCTTCCATTAGCTGCTGCGCCTCGCCACCATCAGCAACCTTGGTCTCCCTCTCCCTGTTTTCATTCTGCGGAGAGGAAGCATCATCCACGCAGACCTCATCCTTCGCAGCGTCATCCCTACACGACAGAAGAAGTCAACAAATATTACAAGTAATATGATAAAAAAATAAAAGAAGAGAGAAATGCACACTTACAGAAACGGAGAAACATCATCAACCTTCAACCGTGCGCCGGAGGAAGAGGTCTCTTCCATGTTCGACTCCGCATCTCTGATGACGTGTCGACGCCTCTTCCTGGTGCCACTGGCCCCAGCCTCTCCCTTGCGCTTCGAATTCTGCGCAACCTCCTCCCTCAGTGCCTCTTCAGGTTTCAGGATCTGGATGCTGTCAGATGACCCTGATCGCGCCTCCTCATGCGCCACTTCCACATTTGGCACCACCTCCGGATTAGGTGGCACACTCTGGACAGGCGTCACCTGAAGTGGTGGCGTGTCCTCAGGGACCGCATCAGGAAGGACGGTCAAATGCCCCTCCGTCGCCTCCAGCAAGGGCTGCTCTCCTTCCCTCAGAGGACGCACTCCTATGGTCACCTGCTTTGGCTTGTCCAGTTTGACCACCGCGAACAGATCCATCTCTGCGCGCATCAATAAAGAAAGAAAACACAAAAGGGATTAGTTATTAAAGACGCGAAAACAAGAATAAAAGACTTACAAAGCATGAAGATTAAAGGATGAACACCCACCCCGGCCATCCTCACTTAAAAAAGTAGGAACCTCATCTACAGCGCCAAAATAAGCGCGACTCATCCCCACATGTACCAAAAACTCCTCCGGATAGGGGTTAATGGCCAGTCGATTTGCATCTAAAGTTTGCGCGTCAGCAAGACTGTAGGAACCGGGTGCGGGGCGCCCATCCCTTGGTAAGGATTCCTGAGTATAAAACTCAAAGGGAGAGGGAAAGACTACATCATCTACCCAAAAGAAGAACTCCCTCCAATTCTTGAGGGCGTCAACTTTTTCCGTATAACACTGAAGCGCCCACTGGCGCTTCGCAAAGGAAACCCAACCATTTGACCACGTTGTGTGGTAAAAGGAGCGGAACAAGGCCACGGTCGGTTCTATCGCAAGTAAACGGCAGTTTACTTCAAAATTCGACACCTTCGCCGCACCTATACAGTGCAGCTGAGAGATGTGAAGACGATAGTGATTGAGCAAATCGCTCAAAAAAATAGATATGGGCACGCGGTAATTCGCAAAACTAAGTGGGACACACACAAATTACCTACGAAAGTGAAGTAAGTTTATTTGCAAAAAACGCTCTCGAAGAAGGTGAATAGTGAGTAAGTGTGTGTTTTATTGTGTGTGTGTAAAAATGGGGGGCGGTGACTCTTATATAGGGTGGTAAAAACCCTAATTTCTCTCCACGTGGATCCCACTAACGAAAACGTGTGGTTGGAACTAAACCGGTACACGCACTTTTTCCCGATTTACGAGGGCCACGTTGATACTACCCCCAATTTTCGAGGTATACGTTTGAAATACCTATGCCTAGGTGCATTGCACTTTAAATTGGCGGCAATATTCCAATGTTTTCCCGCTACGCTTACCGCTGTTAATATTAGTCTAGTATCTGCGGCTACGAGCCGCGCACACTAGACTGGGGGGACATGATGACGTATAGCCTATATTTGGGCCACAAGCCCAAATGATAGACATTACTTACACCCAAGCCCACTACGAACGGGCTACCATGACAATGGTATGGGCCGCAGTGTTAACACTTTGGGCTCATGAAGTGCAAAGGCCCAATCTAACCCACCAGGTACATGATAAGGATTATCTATTCAAGAAATAGATATCCTTACCTCGGATAAGCACCACGCGTGCGAAGAGTAAGGAGCAAGAAACACGGTTTCTTAGCCCCTATATATAGAATCATACGATTCTCATTCAAGGTACGATATTCAACCCTAACTCTTTACGAGAACCCTAAATCGATTACTTACTCTCACGCCGGAGTCTAATCGGGGGAGACAATCCCTCGATAAGCCTAACGGTGTTGTCTTATTTTCTTAGTACGCAGGTAACAAGTGCTAAGGATTGAATTGGTACGAGAGTATAAGCCCATAACCAGGTACGCCCAACTTTTGTATCAACAGGCGGCGAGTTGACGGCGTCAGATATTTCTTCTTGACGCCGTCACGATGGAAAATCTATATATAGTTTTGTAATTTTCATTCATTAAGGGAGGACAATTAGAGGGATAACTTGGAGAAACCCTAGCACGATTTTTACTGTACTTTCAAGGGTTTTTACCCTTTGAAACCTTTCATGTTCAATTAAGATAAGTATCCTATCAATTCATTCAATATGTCTATGTGTTGTTTGCTTAGATGTAGTGAAACCTGGATGTTGATTATGGGTTGGTTGCTTGTTTATAGTTGTTACGGATGAATGATTTCGATGTTAGGCTTAAGAAAACTGGCAGACTTCCATAGGGAAACATGCTTGAACGTCTTAAGAAACATGAACCAATGCGTACTAGGTTTTTATGGTTGTATTTAATGCATGAGGGAATTCTAATGATCCGATGTTAGGAGCTTCTTGCAGGCTCGACATAGGAGTGAAGTAGGAGCTTATAGAGTTGGGGAAGTACGTACGCCACCCCACGAATGGTATTAAGGAATATAACTCGTCATCCACGCAATTGTAACAAACTATCAACCTATAAAAGATATCTAGGGAGTAATGAAATCTAAGTAAACACAATTTTCCCATTTATTGTTCACACCACTAGTTTAATTAGCTTTATTTACATTTTTGTTATTTTATTTTGATTGCATCTTTAGTTATTGGGTTAATTGATTAGCAACTAATTCAGCCCACTCTTCCAAAAACCCGAGATTTTAATTGCTTTTATAAAAATATAAAAATACAAAAAGAATCATCCCTCACCTCTAGACTTAATTTTTAGGCTTTCTAATCCTAGCGACACTATTCCTGAGTTGAACGATCAATCCCCCGGTACTTGTCACTATACTATACTACAACGATTAGGTACACTGCCTGGTGGGGCTTGTAAGCTTCTCGAGATCCCTTGAGAGGTAAAGCCTGGTGCAATTCCCACGCATCAACAATCTACATAACTTAAGTTTTAATAGCTTTGAATAATTTTTTATTACTATAATCCCTTTTATATTATTCTGTCTTGATCTGCATATATGTTGTAGAAGGAATGAACTCAACTGTACGTTGTGGGGTGTATTTGCACAACAATTCAATGACTTTTTGAACGCAACTGTGGACCATGGTAATATCATGATTGTTGTATCATTGGCAATGATGAAAGCTTGGGACAGTAACATCTTATCACCTCTTTTACTATATCTTAGGTAATATGTTTAAGTATTTGATGAAAAATACTAAAGTTATTATTTGTTATTTGTATAGGTAAGATGTGTGTCCAAAACGGTTATCATGGAACAAAACTGTTTCTGTTCAATGCTGCTCAACCCGTTGAGCAAGATGAATTCAGAGAGGTTGAAACATACCGGTTAAGGTAACACGACAGGCAATTTAAAAATACATATCTATAAGTTATAGAACATCGAGTTAATTTTATTTACATGTAGGTTGTTTTCAAGACAAGATGCTGAACCGTCTGAGAACACAGCATCACGTATTTCTGCTGGCTCAAAGTTCTCGACGAAGGATGATTTTCTAAATAAGTATCCTGTAAAAAACATTGTCGAGCTTTTGGATGTTGAAAAGGTACAACATACTCAAAGACAGCAGTCATTATTAGAGTTAAAGAAAATTATAGTTTATTATATCTATTTGCATTGTTTACAGAACCTCGCTTCCGTTATTGTTGGAACGATCATCGATATACAAGAAGAGGAGGGATGGTGGTATTTGGGATGCAGAAAGTGTAGCAAGAAAGTGGTGAAAGAGAGCGAGTTTGTTGATCTTGATGATGATAGCACAAGTAAAATGAGTGTGACTTCTGATCAGTAGAGATGCACCAAGTGCAATGAGATTGTTAAATGCATAAAATCAATGTAAGTTGACAAAATTTTTATGAACCATTACATTAATAAAGCTGCACAGTTAGGGAATTGAATAGGTATCTAACTTGGTCTTGTAAAATACATCGTATGTAGATTTCGCCTTCAAGTCCATGTTCAAGATGAGTCTGGCACAATGTCGCTCTCTCTGTTCAACGACGAAGTGCAATCCTTAACAGGTAGATCAGCATACCAACTTTGCGAAAAGTATGGTTTGAAGGTAAATATATTCTAATATCTATTTTAAAATTAAAAAACTCGGTGGTTTTTAGTACATATCAACAAGTGTTCCCAAAAGAAATCACTGAATTGGTAGGAAAAAGGCTTGCCTTTAAAGTGTCTATTGATGAATACAATCAGAAGAAGATGTTGCCTGTATTTACTGTATTGCGTCTTTCGGATGATGTTGATATTCTGAGTGCTCTTACGTCATCTGTTACGCCCATGAAGGTAATAAGTACATTGATTAAAATGAGTCCCGAACGTAATCTTGAAACGAGATATAACATGTTATTTTCTTTCATCTTAAATTAACAGGATAGCGAGGCTACAAGTTCTAAGTGTGTAGGGATATCTGCCTCGGTAACTCATTAGTCCTTCAGACATGTAATATAATATGATAAGTTTATTTAACACATGTAATAACATAAGATCCACTTACTTGCAGGATCTTGAATCCCAAACCGATGAGACTGTTACACCAACCACCGTGTTGAAAAGTACTGCCACAAGTCCTCCTGCAAAGACCAGTAGCGGTAAACGGGCACTGAGTGTTCAAAGACCAAAAGGCAAATAGTGGACATAAAAGTGGAGAAAAATCCTTGAAGATGGCTTTGCAGCCGAATAGGGATGGACTACAATAACTTTATGAATTAAATTTGGTTTTATGGATATTTGTTCAAAACATATTGTAGATGGATTCTGCATTTAGACATTTTTATTTCCATCTTTTGTGATTGGGGAGTCCCAATTACTTTTTAGACAATTGGTTGTTGCATTTGAATTATGGTTCAAGACATTTTGGACGTTGTTTGTGTATGGGGAGTCCCATTCAGTTTTTTACACTCTTTCATAATAATGTGAGTATCAATGCTTGGTAGTTTATATACTAACATTAATATGTTAGATTTTGTTGTTGTTGCCTTGGTTATCTTTTCAACAGGTACTTGCACAATAAGTTCTAGTACAAAAATTCGGGAAGTGGAATGAAGGTATGGTGATTGGCCTACTATTGAAGACTGCATGTATTTTATATGTTGCTGAGACTTCAAGATTAAAAATAAAAAATAAAAATAAAAAATTATTGGGATTAGGCTTACATTGTAACACTTTTAGAATATTGTTGTGATTCAATATAATTTAAATTTGTAGCTCTTTGTGTGAGAAGTTATCAAACTATTGGGCCTGTCCAAGAGTTTGGAAATCTATTATATGAAAATGTAATCTTTTTTAATAATTCAATATCCATACTTTATTATATTGATTTTTGTCACATATTCCTAACATAGCATTTATTTTTTGGAGTAATAAAAGCATAATTCACTATTCAAACAATGGTCTAAAATGAATATAGATTGGTTAATTATGGTAATCAACGGTTTTATATTTATTTCGTGGCCAAGATTATGGAATAAAACTAATTTTTATAAATAGAATGATTTGTAGTCTTCAAGTAATTAAGAAATAAAAGTTGAGTGGTAACCAAAACCATTTGAACCTGACAATAGTACATACTATGATTCCAATTATTCTATAGATTGATATATACTTAAACATATTACCGGAGAACTGTTGTTGCCCTGTTTCTAAGGTGCTTGCAAATGCCCGCCTGGAGAATGTGAATGCTCATATTGCTCTCCTCCTACACCATAGTTAAAGTTGAATTTCAAAATTAAAAATAACGAGTTTAGCTTTTGAAAGTTGTTTATGTTTATGATTGTTGTTTCGAATTGATTATGTATTTGTTCTCATAATTGTTTTGAAACATTTTACATTTTTAAAATTTAATGTTATTACATGAATCATTTGTCAAACTTCTAACATGAATTATCGACATTCATTTCTAAAATTCATAAACATTCATATATATATATATATATATATATATATATATATATATATATATATATATATATATAAAAAAAAAAAAAAAAAAAAAAAAAAAAAATCCCAATTACGAAGATGCACATTTAGCATTTGACCCACCAAAAAATAACCCAATTACATTATTATCTTCTAAGAATGTTTTTTGTGTATTTTTTTTTAATGAAAGTTTCCATATTCTAACACACATGTTTTTAATAAGCCTTGTTTACACAAAGCCTATATTAAAGCTAATTTCTAAATGTTTTTAAACAAACTTATAATTACAAGCTAAGCCCATATAAAACAAGCCCACGCTACCATTGAAAGTAACCTCAGATCCAAGTAGATATTAGAAACTTACATCATAATGGCCCATCTAAAAAATGTGTAAATAAATAGATTTTCTAAACAGGAAAACAATCATATTTAAAATAACAATCTGCAAACCACATGCAGTTACCATTTCTGCATTTGTCATTCATAATATATCATAAATACTTATGCATCTATTGTTCATTGCCATCTAAGGATAGGCATTTCCACAGTTTGCTGCTTCTATGAACACATAACCTAAAACGCAGAACATAAATACGATATTCCAAGTACATACTGTTAACGATGTCTAACCACAAAAGATTAATATGTAAAACAAAGAAACAAAGTTTGGTGCATCATGAGGTAGATTCTTAACACATGTGGAAGACTGGAATCATAACTGGCTTACGGGAATGCACCGAAGCTTTCACATCTGGGATTTCTTCGACAAGCTTGAAACGAACCATTTTGTCTTTTTCCCAACCACACTTTGCAACAATATCCTTCCATCTGGATTTTATCATCACATGGTTTTTACTTTTTGGCCTGTCACTGTGGCTTTCGAGATCAAGATCCACATAGAACTCCTTATCTTTGTATCTGAGGAGTGCGTTATGGAACTTCCACATATCATGGGACTTCACAAACTTATGGAATATGTTCTGCATTAATACAAGGTCGGTTTTGTTAACCAATAAACTCAACTTTATATGGTTTTTCCAAATAGTCAACAGATTAAATAAGTCCATCAACTAAAATTCTAATGGTCAAAAATATACTCTAAGTTACATCAAACAACAAATAAGAACATATGTCAAGGTTTACAGTTTATTTTACTGTATAATAGCAAACCTCTAATAGCAAACATCAACATACTAAGTATGCGCATCTATTGCACTATTTAGTCACAATCGATAAAGTGCATAATCAATCAAATTATAAATTTGTATGCATGGACTACTTACCAAACGTCCTCTGTTTGTGACATAGGCCAGAATTGGAGCGTAAAAAACATCATTCTCATCATCGTGCATCTCATGATCTTCCCATTCACACATGTGTTCAAGCCTCAGTTCTACATTTGAAGTAAACAAATAAAAATTAGAATAATCATACTCAAACTTTAAGATTTAATGGAAATACCTATGTATACTTAACAACAATATTTTAGGCAACATACCTTTAGTCTCTACTGGGCTTTTCACAAATGGTTTTAGATTGTTGACTTCCATACGTTCAACAACCTCATGACGCGTCCCGAACCCATCCCCATCAAATACCATCAATGAAAGACAATTGTTCCATAAGTTAGTAAAAACCATTCTTGTGCCAGGAACGATGTTTTCAACTTGGATTAGTTGCTGCCATCTCGGTCCTCCGAACACATGCACATTAAACGTATTTTCTTCCACTATCTCAACCTTAAAACGAGTGACAGTTGCTACCTCGATGCCACCCACAAGAACGCGGTATTCAGGATTGTCATTGTCTACCAAGAAACCCCAAGGAACGAACTACGAAATAGTTATTTTTATAAAATAATTTGTCAGCAAAGATTTTGGTCAAACTAAGATTTCAAATCTATATATATTATGTAATGGTTATAAGTTACGAATTACCGGTGCTTCTTTTATATGTTCCACAGTAACCAGGCATCTCATCTGTCTATAACCTACCTCCGCCAGGTTGTATCCATTGCATTCAAAGTCAAAATTGTTGTACGCTGTCACATAATACAAGTCCTGTTCTTCACGAACAAAATGAAACATGTGTTTGTTCCGGTATCCAATGTCTTCTAAAAACTTCTTCCATTCATGTGAGTACAACGTCAAATGACCAGCAGACATTTTCAAGTAAACCTTATGTTTTGTTCCCTTATTGTGTATTAAGTATATCCATCTATCTTTCGGATACAATCTTTCGGTAAAAAACGTAGGAAGCTTCTGTCATTGAAAATCGTCGTTAGTATATAAATCTTAAGTTGCACTAATAAAGTAATAAGGTATATACTTATTCCAAGAATAAAATACCTGTTGTGTTCCGATGTTTCTTTTGTTTGCCTCGACCAAAAACTGCATGGCCATCCTATTTAATAATATCACAGCGTTTATATTGTCAACATATTATCAAATTCAAAACTGACTATCACATTCTATTAGAGTACTTATCATACATCTATACATATATACCACTTTTGAGTACTTATACTCTTCCATCTAATACTATCAATGCGTTTTCATATACATAATCAAACAAATCTCACATACACAACTGTTATTAAATTGAATGCAAATCTTTGAAAACAACAACATTCTTCAACCAACAACTATCAGAATGCTTTAATAGATTCAATCCAAAAATGACTCTTCAACATTATATTATAGATTGTATTACTCATATGAAAGTGTTATTAGATTCTCTAATAACTGATTAGCGGTTAACAATAGATATTCGGCAACCAGCTTATTCACCAAGGTTTCATACAAGTTAACATATCTAATAAAGTTAAACCATCATTATGAAGTTCTTTTGGAAACATTAAACACAGAATATTGCAATAGGTAACAAATTCTAACTCTTCGTGACTTCTTTAAAGCGCTAAATAACCTAATGTGTAGGAGAACCAGTTGTATATGTTATTCCCGTTAACATTTCAACCTAAACATAGACATCTCTTATTGTTGTAGCCTACTTATATTTACAAAATCAACATATATGAAACAATAACCTAATAATTCAACATTTTTACTTTTAACTAACAACTATCATTATGATCAACTACTTTGAATATATGTATAACACATAATCACGTGATCATTGCTAACTTATCATAAACTTTTTACTAAACATAATTTCATAAATAAGTTTCAATCTAACATCCATATTGAAGCAGAAAGTAAACAAACGCCATAATAGATTCACCCGACTTATAGACCACCTAATATTTAGGCGACTAATCACATGCAAGTTCTTTTTATAGACTTATCTCTGAACCTACTTATATTCACATAATCAACCTAAATGAATCAATAAGCTAAAGCCTGATCATTTAAACTTTCAACTAATAAACTATGATTATGATAAATTACTTTGACAACATGTATAACACATAATCACGTTATCATTCTTAACTTAAGACAAACTTTTGTGGAAACATAATCTCATAGTGTACAAGATCACAAATCTACCAATACATTGGATCTAACAATCATCTTGAAGCAAAACTAAATCAAATGGCAAAATGGTGTAGATCAGCCTATAAAGCCAAAAACTATATGGGATTCATAACATGCAAGTATTTTTAGATACTTTTCTACTCGGTCAAGATCGGTTATGACATTCCTTCCAATCATTATCGTAAACAATTACTCATCTCAAACATATGAAACACAAAAGAAATAAAAAAAATACCTTTTGATGTGACGGTTATGGTTGAAGGATTTTAATCAAGAAGATGACTTTTGGGTATTTTTAGAGAGATAATACTATATCTCTTGGTATGAGATAATCAATACTTATTGAAAGTATAACCGAGTGGCACAAATTGGACAACTTTGTAATGATTATGGAAGGTTTAACAAGCTTTGTCATAAAATAAATTGTTTTTATTACACTTTTATTTATAACATGCAAGTAAATCAGTATCTTCTAATATGTGCGGAGGATATTATCAAAATGGAGATTTTTTTTTCTTTTTTTTTTCTTTTTTTTTAACAATATTACAATGGTGATTATAGGCGTTAATGAGACCAGCCGTATTCTCACATATACCAACACCAACTTGCTTTTGTAATGACGAGTAGTTTTACTTATAACTCCTACTCTAAATTTTATCTACGGTAAAAAAAAAAAAAACATATACTTTGACTATGAAGAATAAAAGGTGTTATAAGTTATTTTAAGAAAACATTTACTTAGATGCAAATTATGCATGATTTATTGAAAATAACAATTTGGTGTAATCATCTTTAAAAAAAATTATATGTAACTTACAAACAAAAAACATATCATTGCCTAATATATGTTTCACTTGATTTTGCATTAAACTAAACTAATATAACTCTAAACGTAATACATTTTCATATTTGTGCATTTACAGGTTTATATGTATTTTCTCATCAATATGAAGAACATCAAATCATCCAAGGTGCAAATATATTTTATGTTATTCAGAAAGAACAACAAATCACTAAATTACTATTTACTTCATAATTCATTTGTAGTTTACTTTTTGTACATGAGTTTTTGGGAACTAACCGATTTTTTTGTATTGTAGATAAGCAAGGAAGAGAAAAGCACTAAACCATCAAATTCTACCCATCCGGTTGGTAAAGATATACCGGTTTTTGACTTATCTGATGATGAGTTGGTATGTGTTGAATATGTGGTAAAATTCGTTAAAACAAATTATATTCTTCTATAATAATGTTTCTTTGGCATACATATAGGATTTTACCTTCAACACCCAAGGCAAAACAGTTTCAAATCAAGATGGTGTTGTTGTGAAAAAAAACGTTCTTCAGTACGGTTTCTCCGATGATGAAAACGTGTTACCTTTATCCAAGAAGAATACACAAGAAGAGCATGTTGAAAAGGGAAACAAAATGGTATGGAATCATATTCTTAGTCATAGAGCATATTTAATGATTTTTAAACTTATAAAGAACCTCAAATCATCGAAGGTGCAAATCTATTTTTTGTTATTTATAAACAACAACAACTCGCTAAATTGCAATTTACTTCACAATTAATTTGTATTTTACTTTGTGTATGTGACTTTTTGTTTTTAAACGATTTTTTTGTAATGTAGATAAGCAAGGAAGAGGAAAGAACTAAACCATCGAATTATACCATTATGATTGGTAAAGATATACCGGTTGTTGACTTATCTGATGATGAGTTGGTATGTGTTGAATATGTGGCAAAATTCGTTAAAATAAATTGTATTCTTCTATAATAATGTTTCTTTGGCATACATACAGGATTTTACCTTCACCACCGATGATGATAACGTGTTACCTTTATCCAAGAAGAATACACGCGAAGAGCATGTTGAAAATGGAAAAAAATTGGTATGGATTCATATGATTAGTCATAGAGCATATTTATTGATTTTTAAAGTTTTGAAATAAGAGGATAGGGGTACCATATATGTCTAAATTTTATGTATTCTATGGCAATATTAAAATAGGAATTCGATGACGCAAGGCCTATTAGGTTTACGCGTAGCAGCAACTCTACACAAACTGAGATTTCAAAAAAAAACGCCGTTTTACAATTTTTGATGACTCATCTGATGACGTCGAGGATAAAGGCAATCAAGTTGATCAAGATGATAACCAGGTCATTGATCAATCTCCTGATCATGAATACCATTTGGATCAATTTGTTGATGATCTACCTTTACATAATGAACAAGACACTTCTCGTGCAAAAAAAGACAAGTATGCTCTAATTGACGAAGTGTCCGATGAAGATCTTTATAATAAGAATAGTACAAGCAATGATGGTGTCTGGATTAATATAAATGATCTACCCTATGCTTCTCCTAATGCGCGTGCTTCTGACAACTTATTTGAGGATGAAGCCGAAGAAGAGTTAGAAGAATCGGACATTGATAGTGTCTCATCTGCATCTGGTGAAGATGATTTAGAAAATTTCATTGATGACGAAGACCAAGATGATGAGCAATCTACAGATTATTATGTACCTAGCGCTGATGATGAATCTTCTGATGATGATCTTTGATTGGCAAGGTCGTGAATCAACATTAATATGTTTCCGCAATAATATTCTCTTTATTATTCAGTTCTTTTTGTTTCAAATAATTATTCCAAAACTTAGTCTTTGTGATTTGGAAGTCCTGATCACTTTTCATTTAAACATTTAATTTGCTCTTCTATTTGGTGAAATTCCGTTACAAATTTGTTTCTCGGTATTTTTTTTAAATGAAGAATTGTTGAATCCGGATACAAATTATTGTTTGTTATTTTGTTTAGTTCTTAGGCAATGCAATTTTCACCAGTCAAGTCCTGTCACCATTCATCTAATGGTTTAACCAAGCTTATTAATCAAATAAATTTTTCATAATTAAAATACATTTCACAATTTTAATGGTCTAAAAAGTTACTTAACAAGTCATTTGTAACCAATAAATACTGCTTTTAAATGTATAAAAACCGTGGGCTAAAAACACTAGCCCAAATAATAACCCATGACTACTCATATTAAATTTGCAAAAGCCTGTCCAATTAAACGATTCCATTATACTCTAACAAAGCCCATCACGTCAAATTGGACAGTTGCAATAAAAAACTATAAAATGGGTCATAGAATAACATGCATCCACGTATATTTTTCCCATGGCATCATCAAACCCTAAAACCGTTCAACATACAGACTCACATGAATCTTACACTGATTCAAAGTCCAAAGATCCAATATTTTCTTTAAAAAAACATGAGACTCAACCAAAAGATGATGATAAAATACGTGATCGACATAGTAAAGAGACAAGTACTAAAGTGGATGCTGCATTAAGGTTTCTTACATCTGTCTTTGAAGAAGGTGAAGCTTCTCAAAAAAATAAAGGTATAGCATGTAGTTTTTTTAATATGTTTTAAATAATTTTATGTTTTCATAACTATGTTTATGACTTCATTTACTTTTGCTTTCATAGATGACTCGGATGAATCTATTCTTCTCGACTTGCTTAAAGTAAATGTTGGAAATCCTCAAGAGTCTCAACAGGTTCTGGATGGTGTTAAGTCGAAGATCGTAAAAGCAGAAGATATGATTAAAGAATTACGTGCAATGGGTCATGAGTTAATTGATGACTACATTGTCGATTTAAACTTCTTTAGTGATGAATAAGGAAGTTTCATCCTCTTTGTATATGTCGTTGACAACTTTATTTGCTTTTCAGTTTCTCAAATAAATGTATTTTGATTCAAAATCTGTTTCATTGGTTAATTTCATGTTACATGATTTCAATGTTATTTGGTTGAATAATATATTTCGGTTATTAGAAATCTAAGGAACAATTCTTAACCAATATCACTATTAATAAAAATGATTTGGTTAGATAGCAATCAATGATAATTAGTGTCAATCAATACTACTATTAATACAATAATATATATCAAATCAGTTACAAAAATGTGTATATATGGCTCCATAAATGCTTTTACTACACAATCAAATTTCAAAAACACATTTAAATAACCGAAACTTTGTTTCTCTTGTTCACAAAATTGTTTCAACTATTTCACCATGGATGAAAACAATGAAAGACTTTCAAGAAAACGTAAGACAGATGTGCCGAGCAGTAAGAAGCCTAAAGCTTCAAACGAACGCCTCCCTTTGTCACAAACAGTCCCGGCACCTTCCAACACAAGAGTTTCTTTGGCAGAGTTACTGACATGTATGTGTTTCTATCTATAAAGAACAAGCTACTATATCTTTGTTTAATATGATGACTTAAGTATTTATGTTTCTATGTATAAGATGATCCTCTCACTGAAACCTTGCCTACATCACATTTATCCAATACATCTTCAACACAACAACAAAAGCTTAAAGGTTTATTTACAACTTTAACTCCATTTGAATGTTTGCTCTAAATGTTTTTTTTTTCTGTTAACTCAAACTACAAACTCTTATGCCATTTCTTTTTCTATTCATATTTTACCAATATTTTTTATGTAGGTTCATTTGCGCAGACTAAACGACGTCCACGAAATGTACTACCGCTTACTGATGTTACTAACTGTGAGTTACTTATATACTTAAATAGTACAGAACAATTTATTTACTCACATCTTATCAATATTATAAATTGTTCACCTTTTAATACTTCTCATTATAATCTTACGCAGATTTCCCTCAAAGTTTAAATGCCGTATCAAATTTCGTCAACTCATCAAGAGATTCAACATCAGCATTGTTTCAAGGTATCATGTATAAAGACTCTCTAAATAAGAATTTGATTTCAAAGTTTAAACGTTCAAGATCATATGCCTATTCCTTTGTACTTAGATGAATGTTCCTAAACTTTTGTATATACATTTAGGAACAAATTTACAGACAACAAATCCCATATTGGCCACACATAGTTTTGGGACGTTTCCATCTCGATAATCACCCTTGACTCGCAATGTCAGCACACATGTTAGGCAAAGTACAAGTCCAGATTTTCAATCACAATTAGGTTTTCTATCTTTCCTTATGGCTTGATACGTATACATTTTCTACACAAACTTCCATATTGCATTTTCCGTAAATTGACTTTATATGTCTAACATGTTTATCTAATTATATTAATATATTAGGAACAAATTTACCGGTTCATCAGAGGAATTCAAACATTCCACCAAATTTTTACACAACATCTACAGGTCGTGTTTCAATTATGCCACAACAGACAATAAGTTATGCTACACCTTCTTCTGCCATTGATGTTATACTAAGCTCAAATTCAGGAAATTCAATTGGTTAGACACATATATACATGTACTATACTTCTTATGTAATTAGAATATCTATTCATTGACATATGTATATGTTATTCCTTTATAGTTTCTCAAAGGTCTGTTGTTTGCAACACTATTAACAATGGAAATCTTGGTTCATTCTCGCCCAATTCTTTGCCTACAAGTTGTAACCAAACAGCTTCAGTTCCTGCAACACGTAAACGACAATCTCCATTGGATCACATTTCAAATGGTATATTTATGACTATAATCTTCGATAAATACTTATTAATATTGTTAATAATTATTATTCTTCTAACACCATATTTTACACATATCCCTAGGTCCTGTTTCACTTACGCCGCAGCAACCTAAAAATGTTTCAACAACTCCTTCTTCTAATGTGTGCAACAGAGCTATGACTTCTGGAGGCTCAATTTGTAAGAATGAATATACTGCTGCATTGTACGTACGATAGCTAAGAATAATACTCTTTGTAACCAAGTTCATTTTTTTTATAGCGACACAAACTCTAGTTCCTCTCAACATGGTTAACAATGTTCATCGTAGTAGAGCGACACGTAATTCTGTGGTAGCACATACCACCCAATCAACTCCAGATGGCGCGACACATCATAGACAATCTCCCGTGACTAATGTATCAAACGGTAAATTTTTAAACCCAACATTTTATCATTGAAGTACATGTTTACGATTGAATGTGTTTTAATTTTTCTATTAATGTTGTTTTCAGTTTCTTTCCAAACACCAGATTCTCATAAGGTTAATCAACATACCAACAACACATCAACATCGTTTGTTCAAAGAACCATTCCCTCTATAATGACACAAAATTCATCTTACAAAGTTGGTGAGTCATCAAGACGAACAAAACGGTCTAAGAGACCTTCTTTACAACCTCCAACGCCTATTAGGTTTAATCTTAATGACGATGATAGAAATGTCAGAAAAGTATACGACAAATACGTTGGTATATCCGAAGGTATATATATATATATATATATATATATATATATATATATATATATATATATATATATATATATATATATATATATTAGAATATTCTTTTTAACTTTCATGAAAAAGGCTAAATTATAATTTAGTTGCACATTATTTAAGCAAGATTTTTCATTTTTTCATACTACTATGACCATGGTGATCCTACATTTGAGTGTAAAGAATGTCATGCTTTGCTATGGGAAGCTGAAGCCCGAAAAGGAAACCAAGGGAATCTAACAAACAAAGCGTATAGTATATGATGTAGCAAGGGAAAAGTTTATATTAAACAACCGCCACCGGCTCCAAAACCTTTACACGATTTATTCTTTAATGATGATGCAAAGAGTCAGAACTTCAGAAAAAACATTAGAACATATAATAGCATGTTCTCTTTTACTTCTATGGGTGGGAAGATTGACGATTCAATAAATAGACGAGGTCGTGCTCCGTATGTTTTCCGGTTGCATGGTCAAACATACCATAGTATTGGTAGTTTGCTTCCGGAACTAGGTGTTCCTTCGAAATTTGCATAGCTTTATATATATGACACAGAAAACAAAAATGAAAATAGAGCAAAAGCATTAAGGTAATTTACGTTGCAATTATTATCATTTTTGGTTAAACACGTTTATTGATTTTTCGTTTAACCAATTAAAATTACTAATATTCAGCAATTCTTCGTCATCATCCGGTCCTTCAAATTCAAAGCATCCTATCGATCGGAACATTATCAATGAAGTAAGAGAAATTTTAGACACTTCGAGTGAGTTGGTGCAAACTTTTAGAAGGGCACGTGACCGATACACGGAAGACGCCGAGCAGAATATCAAAATAAAGCTCATTGCAAAGCGAGGAAAGGATGGACGAAATTACAATCTTCCCACTGCCAACGAGGTTGCTGGTCTTATTGTAGGTAACTTCGATTCATGCGCGGAACAAAGAGATATTATCATAGACAAGCGTGGCGAAGGTTTGCAACGTATAAATATTTTCCATCCTATGTACCTCCCCTTGCAGTACCCTTTGTTGATGCCCCGTGCCCAAGATGGTTATCATTTGAATATACCTCTGAGAAAGAAGGGTAAACATACGCCCACAGATCAGAGAACCACCGATAAGAAGGACAAGAATGACAAAACAGTTACTATGCGGCAGTGGTTTTCTTATCACATTATGGATTGCCCTAATCAAGAAAATTTATTCACGCGTAGAGGTCGTTTGTTTCAGCAGTTTCTTGTGGACGGCTACACTATGGTTGAGACTGAGCGGTTATATTTCCATAGATCAAAACAGTCAAAACTTAGATGTGATGCATACTCAAATATTCGTCAGAGCATCGCATCTGGAAACACAGACCCCACAGCTCTTGGAAATCCAGTTGTGTTGCCTTCTACATTTACCGGTGGACCAAGGTACATGAAGCAAAACTATATGGATGCTATGGCGTTGTGTAGAAGGTACGGTTGTCCGGATTCGTTCATAACAGTAACGTGCAATCCTAATTGGCCGGAGATAAATAGATTTATGCGAGAGCATAACCTTCCATCTTCAGATCGCCCCGATGTGCTTACAAGGGTTTTTAAAATGAAGCTGGACCAGTTGATGAAGGATTTGAAAGAGATGCGTTTATTTGGTCGCGTTCAAGCAAGTACTATACATAAACCTTTACCAATGTATATTTTTATGTAACAAATTGTATGCAAAATAATATTAATAATAAATGTTTAAGTAAATTTTGTTTATGATATTTGGCAGTTGTATATACTGTTGAGTTTCAAAAAAGAGGACTTTCGCACGCACATGTATGCTTATTCTTGCATAGGGATGACAAGGTTCCAAACGCAGATCAAATTGACAAACACATATCTGCCGAGATCCCAGATAAAGAAAACGACCCAGATTTGTACAAGTTAGTGTCTGATTTTATGATGCATGGTCATTGCGGTGCGGATGACCCAAACCAGGTTTGTAGTTCCGAAGGTAAGTGTACGAGACACTTCCACAAAAAATTCACCCAACGTAGTTCAGTAGACGCGGATGGCTACCCTATTTATAAAAGACCTGACAACGGAAGATATGTTGAAAAGAGTGGACATAAGTTACATAACGGTTATGTCATCCCGTATAATGCTTAGCTTCTAAAACGCTACCAATGCCACATTAACGTTGAGTGGTGCAACCAGACCGAGTCAATCAAATATTTGTTTAAGTATATAAACAAGGTTCCGGATAGAGTATCGGCACAGTTGTATGAACCTGTTACCATGAAAGACGATCAACAAATTGATAAACCTATTGACGAGATAAGGGCATTCTTAGATTGCAGATACCTATCTGCTTGCGTGGCTGCGTGGCGGCTATTTGGTTTTGAGATTCATTATAGAACACCATCTGTTGAGAGGCTGTCCTTTCATCTTGAGGGCGAACATCAAGTTGTCTATGACGAAGACGCTGATCTCGAAATAGCCGTTCAAAAGCAAACAGTTGGGGCTGATATGTTTGATGGTTGGATGAGGATGAATGAAGAGTATCCGCCGGCAAGGGATCTAACATATGCTGAGTTTCCTACTAAATTTGTCTGGAATGCTCCTAAAAGAATTTGGACACGTAGGAAGCAAGGAAGATCGATTGGAAGAATTCACAGCGTACCTATATCAACAGGAGACGCTTACTATTGCAAGATGCTTCTAAATAGTGCAAAAGGTTGTAGGAACCACGATGAGATTAAAAAGGTTAATGGTATAACTTATCCAACCTACAAAGAAGCTTGCTACGCAGCGGGCCTTTTAGAAGACGACAAGGAGTATGTTGAGAGTATTAAAGACGCAGCGCATTGGGCACATCCTGAACATCTTCGTGAACTATTTGTAACATTGCTTTCGCAAAAGGAACTCACCACTCCTTTGACTGTTTGGTTACAGACGTGGCATTTGCTTGCGCAAGATGTTCAATATAAGAGAAGGGAGATTTTACAAATTCCAGGTAATATCATACAATAACTCTTTGTTAGTATAACCTATTACAAATTTCTTTAAAGAATATGTTTGCCTCAAATTTTGTTTTGTGCAACTGTCATCAAATATCTGTTATCTTTATATAGCCCATATTTTGTCTCACAAAATGTGTAATGGTATTGTTACTTTGTACAACAATTAAATACTCACGTTACCTTTATTTGATGCAGATTTGATTATCAGTGACGACGAAAAAAAAATGTGGCTTTGTACTATATTGAACAACTACTTAGATCAAGAGGTACAACTTTGTGGCATCGGTCTGAGATGCCTTATCCTGATGAAACATACATAACTGACTTTGGTAATCGACTTATACACGATGAGACAGATTATAACCCGGTGGAGTTACAATCTGAATACGAACACCTGTATGCTTCTTTGACCACAGAACAGAAGAATGTTTATGACACCATAGTACACTCGGTTGACACAGGAACAGGAGGAGTGTACTTTGTTTATGGTTATGGTGGTACGGGTAAGACCTTCTTATGGAAGACGCTTGCTGCGGGCATTAGAAGAATAGGTGATATAGTTTTAAATGTGGCATCCAGTGGTATTGCGTCTTTATTAATGTCGGGAGGACGAACTGCTCACTCAAGATTCCATATTCCTATCAATGTGGACGAGACTTCTACTTGCTCTATAAGTGCTCAAAGCGGTCTAGGGAAAATGTTAAAGAAATGTAAGCTTATTATATGGGATGAGGCGCCCATGGCAAATAAGCTTTGCTTCGAAGCATTAGATCGGTCTTTGAGAGATATACTTCGTAGGAGCAGGTACGATACGTGTGAAGACCCTTTGGAAAAATGACAATTGTTTTTGGCGGTGACTTTAGACAGGTACTACTTGTTATTCCTAAAGGATCCCGGGAAGACATTGTTACTGCTTCTTTGAGGAAATCTTACTTGTGGCAATACTGCACCGTTCTTAAGCTGACAGCGAACATGAGGCTAACTGTGGGATCACGCCCTGAAGATGTGAATGAAATACGGGAATTTGCAGACTGGATATTGAAATTCGGAGACGGAGAAGTTGGAGATCCAAATGACGGCGAGGTTTCTATAGATGTGCCATGTGAAATTTTAATAGATGCGGCTGATGACCCGATTCAATCAATTATTGACTTCACTTATCCAAACCTTTTGGATAACATTGATGATCCGACCTACTTTCAAGAAAAGGCAATCCTTGCTCCCACTAATGAAGTCGTAGACAGCATAAATGAACGCCTGTTGGACAAGTTTCCAGGAGAATAAATGGTTTACCTTAGTTGTAACAGCGTTGACAAAACTGAACGTGGCGCCGGCATTGATCAATCCGTTTTCTCCCCAGAATTTATAAACGGATTAAAGTTTTCAGGTGTTCCAAACCATAGACTTGCTTTAAAAGTTGGAGTCCCGATTATGTTGTTGCGAAACATTGATCAAGCCAATGGATTGTGTAACGGGACAAGGCTCCAAGTTCTTAAATTAACAAGAACTTCTATTCACGCCTGTATCATTAATGGAACCAACTTTGGAAAGACAGTAATCATACCAACGTTGAGGGTTACTCCGTCCGATAAGCGTTTACCGCTTAAGATTGTCAGAAAACTATTTCCTATTTCCGTTTCATTTGCAATGACAATTAACAAGAGCCAGGGTCAATCATTAGCAAGAGTTGGTTTGTACCTACCTCAACCTGTTTTCACACATGGACAGCTATACGTTGCTGTCTCGAGAGTTAATAGCAAAAGTGGTTTGAAGGTTGTCGTTTGTGATGAGCATGGCAATCTGTGTACAACTACTAAAAATGTCATGTACAAAGAAGTGCTTGAAGGACTATGATCAAGGTTCGATGTTTATTCATTATATCTCATCAGCATACTCATTGTCGGATTATAATTGTCTCTAACCGGTGGACAATATGATTCATGCACGTTTATTTGCTTACTATTTACAAACTAAGTTGTTTATTGTATGTACCTGTTTATTGAATAAATGACGTATTATCGTATCTAATGCTCAGATTTCGACAAAACATCATAATGGACATTTATTAATCTAAAAAGTCATTTATCGTCGTCCATCCTTCCCAAATTATGTAATTCTTTATTTGATATTATTAATCGAACAAGTTTACGTTATTGCTTTTCTTATCATCTCATTTTCTCTATTTCTTTAAAAAATAACCCGGTGTCAACGGCTCTTTAAGCTATTGGTATATAATTTTGAATATTATGCATACAAGTATACTTTATACAATGGTTGAATCATTACAACCATGTTTACGTTATTGCTTTTCTTATCATCTCATTTTCTCTATTTCTTTAAAAAATAACCCGGTGTCAATGGCTCTTTAAGCTATTGGTATATAATTTTGAATATTATGCATACAAGTATACTTTATACAATGTTTAAGTGTATAAAAACCATGCATTTAGTACAAGTCTAATTACATTGTTTATGTAACAAACTTAATATACAACAAGACATGTATCAAAAAAATTAATCATTTCACATCTACATTTTGGAAACTAAATTGTAGACAATTAAAACATAAAAAAAAAAAAAAAAAAAAAAAAAAAAAAAAAAAAAAAAAAAACATTAAATGATTTTTTAGTCTTCCAAAATTCCCTCCTATGATTATCATTTCACATCTAAATTTTGGAAACATAAATCCTTTCCATCATTAAATCAAATCAGTGGACGATTTGAATTCCAATATCTTTTTTTAAAACGCCTTGCCATGAATCAAACATCACAAATCATTTTTTATCACCAAAACCTGCAAAAAAAACTCATCAACAATGTCAGGAAACAAAAAGAGATCGAGAGGTTCTTCAACTAACAAAAAATCCAAGTATGTTCATAGATTCGTTATGTACAGATTTTGTTTTATATTTTTCACAAAGTTCTATATATTACTAATCCCATGTTACTTTCATTTCAGGAAGAAGCGTGTTCATGGAGAGTCTTCTAGCCGTGGAGAAGAAGGTAAAGGTTTCTACGAATTTGTGATTCATTTATTTTGGATAATAATACTTTGAAAATGCACTGCTTAATCTCTAATACATATTCTAACTTTTTAGTCTTTAATAATCGTATATTATGTGTAGGTCAAGAAGAAGAATTGGATATCAATGTTTTGTTGCAGTGGCTTGATGATGAAAGGAAGAAAAAAGCAGCCAAAAAAGCAAAAATTCTGCTTGCTAAAGATGAGAAAGAGTTTTCTCAGTCCAAGGCTTTAGTTGCTCATGAGGAAGATGACTCGACCGATGTTTCCTTGGATGGATTGTCTTACGAAGAAGCACACTTGGCCTTTGACAGGGAGAAATCTCCGAAATTAGATGATTAAGTTTTAAAAATATGTAATTTTTCTTTTTATGTACTTTCAGATTTTCATCAATAATGTTAATGAAAAATCCTTACGTTTTTATCCAGTTTTTTGTTATTCTTCATTTCTCTAATCAAACACATTAGTTGAATGGAATGTTATGATGTTTTAAATTCATATATACTTGCATCTTTGTTTTACTATTTATCAAATTGATGAGCAAAATGTGTCCATGTTCTTTGCTCACAGATTTGATTCATGTTGCAAGTCCTTAATAATGGTATTGAACAACAAATAAAATTGTTTGCAAAAAACCAAATGTATAGTCAAAACTAACGAAATAAATTGTTACTACATTTAGAATTAAAAGATGTTTACAATGTGTTTTTCTAATTATTATTATTATTATTATTATTATTATTATTATTATTATTATTATTATTATTATTATTATTATTATTATTTTTTTTTTTTTTTTAATAATAATCCGCTATTTTTCATTGAAAAACCAAGGAAATTACATGAAATTGGAGGGGAGCCTAGACACAATCTGTGCTCCCACTCCTTTTTGAATACACAAACTGACTCGATGGAAAATAAAAGCACCGCTCTTAACGTTGTTAGAGTGGCTGCTGGCAATAGTCCCGACGCGCGAGAGTGTATTCAAAGCTTCCACATCGAATTCCCCAAACGTGGAAAAAGCAAAAGGGACGAACTTGTATCCAGTGTCTTCACACTTGGATGCATATTTCTTCCTTTTCTTTTCCACAGCATTACACAACGCAGCCCCAGGAGCCCATGCTATTACCCCAGTCCCAGCAAACGGGGAGACCCCAGTCACTTCCAGACATGTGTCCTTACCTTGGAACCAGTTAAACAAAAGCACATCTGCAGGACGTAATTCTCTCCCTTCCTCCGAAAGAAACCCCATTGGAGCCTCTTTACGCACCATAATCCCGGCTTTGGAACATTATTATTATTATTATTATTATTATTATTATTATTATTATTATTATTATTATTATTATTATTATTATTATTATTATTATTATTATTATTATTATCAAACTTAAAACAAACCGATTTTTAAAATTAAACAAATATGAACATATTCGGAATATGCTTTATAGTCAAAAATATACTATTCTTACAATTTACATGGACTCTTATCAACAACTTTTTTTTTCCTGCTCATGGACTGAATATGGATTTCTGAATTATTTGACGTTAACTGCATACATTTCCTATTCAACGCATCTACCTGGTGGACAATATGATTCATGTATGTTTATTTGCTTACTATTTACAAACTAAGTTGTTTATCGTATCTACCTGTTTATCGAATAAATCACGTATTATCGTATCTAATGCTCAGATTTGAACAAAACATCGGAATGGACATTTATTAATCTAAATCGTCATTTATCGTCGTCCAACCTTCCAAAATTATGTCATTGTTTATTTGATATTATTAATGGAACAAGTTTACGTTATTGCTTTTCTTATCATCTCATTTTCTCTATTCCTTTAAAAAATAACCCGGTGTCAACGGGTTTATAAGCTAGTAGAGTATAATATAATAATGGTTGAGAATTAATTAAAATCAGTCCAAACCAACATATATGTAAGCGACAAGAATAATAAACCCCACACCAAGCAATGAAGTGATAATGATGTCTAAATTCCACTGACTCCCCAGGATGAACCAATAGAAAAGTTAGAAACAATTACGTTTAAGGTTGGTGTGATTAAATCCTACAAAACGTTTAATAATTGAAAACAAAAAAGAATAAAGTTTGCAAGGATGTAAGGGTTTCGGTGGCCACTTTTGTCGCCACTTTTGAGAGAGAACGAACTAGGTTGTGTTGCTTATAATATCAATAGTTCAATATTGCATAGTGTTTATGATAGTTATGATGGCTACAAGTATAACGTTAATGACTTAATTGAGGAACAACTTGATTTCTATGACTCATGGCATATCCGTATCCGTGGTAGAGTTAAAAAGTAGTTCTAGCTTTGTCGTTGACATTGTACTTTGGTAGATTCATAAGATCGGCTTGTTTCTCTTATCATATTTTTTGTTTCAAGCACAATAGGTGCGTTTATTTGCTTGTAACAGGTTGAGATATGGGATTCACCCTCATCCTATGTATTTAACTGTTTTTTGGAGTAATATATTTTACCGAGGAAACTATTTACAATAAAAAAGAGTCATTTTCCACGGATGTCACACAGAATTATTGAAACCTTGTAAAAACCTTGTGGAAAAATACTTTCCAACAAATTTTCCCACTGCCTTGACTATTTTACCCACATATATCGTTGTATGTAATATGTAGGTTTGTTAACAATACCAGAACTATCTAATTTATTGAAAGTTATATATTTCTACTAGAAATCTATATACAAAAGAAGACATATTAGAATCCGGTATAACTCGTATAGAGCACGGTAGTTTCCACATAAACCATAAATGTGCATAGATGAGCATGCCTAGAAAAAGTTTTAAAAAACTGCACACTGGATCAATATTATTAATATTAGCAATGACAAGTCTTGCTATTTACACACTTCGTTTATTTACAAGAATAATGGCTTTTTGCATCGATAAATGTAGTCGTTAAATGCTTACATGTCGTCTCTAAAATTCATTTATGACCAGATAACGTCGCAAGAAGTTACAGAAGGCTCGTGCTTGAAAGGTTTTTGCGGTGTAAAGGACAAATTTTTGCAGCATTGCAATTTGCATGAATGTGATTTTCATTTTCCAAATCTTTAACAGAAATCAGACATATATTAATGGAATCCAGAACCGCGCGATTCCTTGGTTGTCTAGACTAACTTGAGTTCACGCGCCATCTGCTGAGAAAGGCGCATATCAATTTGAGGATATCTTCCGCAAATCTAGCAACCATCTTTACTTTAGCTTTGAAATCGGTAAAAAAGCTTAGAACAAGGAAGATGGATGTTAGCTCCTACCTAGAAACACCTTCATTTAGCTTCATGTTTGTAGCTATTAGTGTTAGTCCTTTATTTTATTTTTATTTTTTTCTCTTCTTCTTCTTCTTCTTCTTCTTCTTATTAGGGAGGGGATTTTTTCACGGATGTTTTTACTACATCCACATAAATTTCATGTTTTTTACCTTTATGCCCTCCCACCTCATCTTTATTAATTTTTTCCACATTCTGGCAGCACTGCTTTTCTTCCATATTTGTGCTCTAATATGAAATACTGAGATTTATACATATGTAGCATTTAATTCACATAATCAGTGTAGACAAATTAAGTCAGTGATCACGGAACAAAGGTGTATATATGCAACTATGAGATTCGTGCATAAAACTTGTAATGATATGTAGGGTATGTTTAGCAAAACTATATGTAAGTTTCATGTTGTAAGCTAAAAACTTTAAGTTATAAGCTGTAAATTGTAAAGTTGTTAACAAGAGCTACAAGCTTTATCTTTTTTTCACTTTTTTTTCCAATAAAAGTATTTGGTAGATTAGCTATTAACTGTAACTATAAGTTGTTAACAATAATTTTATGTTTTAAGAGCTTTGAAATATCTTAAAAGCTACATAAATAAGGTATTCATCTTAGAGCTACTTGTGTATAATAAAATATTGAAATTAATATATCCAAACAGAGTTACTTGTTTTGTAAAATATTATTTTTGTAACCAAAAGCTTATAGCTTCAAAAAAGCTCAAAATAAATGCCTACCAAACAGGCCCATATATAATATCTACATGAATAATATTTCTCATATATATATATATATATATATATATATATATATATATATATATATATATATATGAGGGAAGTTCAATTTTAACCTCAAATTATATATATACTCAATGAACCAATCTTGATCATTTTTTTTTATTAAAAAAAACTCGATTTATTTTTTTTAAATATTATCTCGCAAACCGTAATCATCACGCGAAAAGAATCATACAATCACAATGAAAAGTAAATCATCTTTTTATAGATAGTCACTTCTATATACTTCCGACAAACTTTTTTTTACTATTTTTTTGTGAGTGTTAAAATTTACGCCTGAAAAATCACATGTGATTTGTTATTTTAAATCACACGTGATTCCTAACAGATAAATCCCGTGTGATTTTTTCAGAAGCAGATTTTAACACTAATTATTTGAGATTTTCACTTACATCATTCTTGTTTGGTTTATGATTTTGACTCTTGGTTAATCATATATCTTTACAGGATCGTTTGTTTGTTTAAGTTTGAATCATTAGGGTTCCATTTTTGTTTATTTTAGCGTTTCTTTTTCTTTGATCACATTTAGGATTTTCCTACAGATACTGACCGATCAATCAGTATATAATAACAAATCATTTTTGGGGTTTACATACTTCAAAGTTCTATTTCTTCCCGGTGTTTTAGAAAATATTGGCGTGCAAGGTTTTTTTGTTTCTAGGGTAACCTTAATAGGCTTTCCATCGGTTGGTTTTTTATTTATTAACTTGCTCGCTCTTGTTGCTTTCCTGTTAGGTTTTATTTGGCTCATCGTTTGGATTTGTTATAGTGTGCTATATATGTTTTCGTTATGGAGCAAGAGTTTTTGAGTCTGAAAGGGAGAGGGACAGGTAATGGAGTTAAGGAGAAATAAAGTTCTCGGGTGGATGATCCTTTTAGTAGTAACGATCATGTTCATAAGGCTGTTGGTAATTTTGGCAATGTGAATTTGAACGTTGAAAAAAATCTGGCACAAGGCCTGTGTTGAATACGATGAATGATTCATATGGTTTCCTTAATGACGTGAACACAAATTTGAATATACGTCCTAGTAAGTATCGTCTGATAATACAAAGGCTGGGGATTTTGCTAGTATGGATTCATCTAAAACTACTAGTGCATCGACTGAAACTAGGGTACATGTTTTGAATGAAAGTACTAAAGAGACTGGATCACATGCTAAAAGCTAATAGAGTAGGAAGACTGCCAATTTTCGTATGTTTCTAGCATCGCCTAGCAATGAAGCCGATGTATCTGTTTCAAAGGACTCTATTAACATTTTTCATGAAAGGTTTTGCAACACTGTGTATGGAATCTTTTTGGGCAAACACGTCATGTACCCGGTAGTCGAGAACTATGTAAAGAATACTTGGAGTAAGTTTGGTCTAGTCAAATCAATAATGATTTTTAAAGGTGTATTCTTCTTCAAGTCAATTCTCACGAAGGGATGGCCGCGATGTTTGAAAATGGTCCGTGATTTTCGCAATGTGCCATTAATTCTGAAGAAATGGTCACCGGTTGCGAATATTATGAAGGAGGATGTGTGGACTTTTCAGTTTGGGTTAAACTTCATAATATTCCAATTACCGCATTCACGGAAGATAGTTTGAGTGATATTGCAACCAAACTAGGCACCCCATTGATGCTTGATTCTTACACATCCACTATGTGCATGGAGTCGTGGGATAGGTTGAGTTATGCACGTGCAATGATTGAGTTGAGAGGTGATGCGGTTTTGAAACACTCCCTCGGGGTGGCGGTACCAAAAGTCGAGGGTCATGGGTATACAATGCACACTATTCATATTTAGTACGAGTGGACACCTCCAAGATGCTCAATGATACGTGGGAATCGCACCAGGCTTTACCTCTCGAGGGATCTCGAGAAGCTTACAACCCCCACCAGGCAGTGTACCTGATCGTTGTAGTATAGTATAATGACAAGTATCGGGGGATTGATCGTTCAACTCAGGAATAGTGTCGCTAGGATTAGAAAGCCTAAAAACTAGGTCTAGAGATGAGGGATGATTCCTTTTGTATTTTTTATATTTTATAAAAGCAAGTAAAATCTCGGGTTTTGGAAGAGTGGGCGGAATTAGTTGCTAGCCAACTAACCCAATTAACTAAGACGCAATCAAAATAAAATAACAGAAATGAAAATAAATCTAATTATACTAGTGTGGTGGTGACAATAATGAGGAAAGTAGTGTTTACTTAGATTTCATTACTCCATAGATATCTTTTACAGGTTAATTACTTGTTACAATTGCATGGATGACAGGTCATATTCCTTAATACTAGTCGTAGGGCCGTGTAAAATATTCCCTAACTCTATAGGATCCTACTTCACTCCTATGTCGAGCCGTTAGAAGCTCCTAACATGGGATCATTAGAATTCTCCTACGCATTAAATACAACCAAAAATCATAGTACACCTCTGATCATGTTTCTTAAGATGTTCAAGCATGTTACCAATGGAAGTCTGCCAGTTTTCTTAAGCCTAACATCGAATACAATCATCCGTAACAACTATAAACAAACAATAAACCCATAATTAACATCTAGGCTTCACTACATCTAAGCAAACACAAAAGAAATCTAGCCGAGCATGTTAAATTGAAGACAAGCGTAAGATATATTCAAACAACACATAGACATATTGAATGAATTGAAAGAGTACTTATCTGTAATAGAACATGAAAGATTCAAAGGGTTGAAACCCTTGAAAAAGCTGGAAAATTCGACCTAGGGTTTTTCCCTCAAAGTTGCACACTAATAAATGAAATTTGGAAAACTATATATAGATTCTACAGGGTGACGGCGTCAAGAAGAAATTTGTGACGCCGTCAACTCGCCGCTTATAATGAAATCGTATTGCCTAGATCCAATTGTGACGTCGTCATGTGTAAATTTCTTTTGGGCCGTCACTAACAAATGGACCATGACAGCCTAGGTGACGCCGTCATCTCCTATGCTTGAAAACACTCTGGACCGTCATGTGTATCTTCCACTTCCACCTCTTTTGTAACTCTTGACGCCATCACTTGGAGACTCTTGACGCCGTCAGGTACAGTTCGCAGCAAGGAAAATTAAGACTTTGCCGTTTTCTTCACTTTTATGCTCCAAAATCATCCAAAATGCTTCCTTTTCCAGATTTCTCTCCAAAAGTACCTAAAATGACAAAAGGAACGATTTAGGGCAATATTTGATCAAATAATCACGAATCCGGGCTTAAATGACCCCTTAAAAGTGGTTCACTTTCGCCTCATCAAATACCCTTACACTTGAGATTTGCTTGTCGTCAAGCAAATGCGCTTTTATTCTAATCAAAATACAAGTTATGGGTCATTTAACACTAATATAAAAGTAATTACAACAAATAATCGTTCCACTAAAGAACAAAGACAAGCACGGAGGTCAAACACTAGCACCTCACAAATAGTGTTTAGATACTCACATCTCTCGGGTGTAATAAAGTTTATATCATAATATGGAAATGGAAAACATCTCTCACTACCTGTCATAGCAAAATAGATTACCATAGGCTTGGGAAAGGATCAAACCTCTACCACTTGGCGTAAGCACCTAGGATAAACTATCAAAGAGGTCTTCTAAAGGGTTATAATGTTAGGTGTAGGGATATGGAAAAACACGGTTTTGTTGGATAAAGGCAATATTTACTGGTGGCGAGTTAATCATCTTGGTTAATTACATGTACAATATGGCGTTGCTAAGCCAAGACTAGACTCGACTTAAGCTAATGAATCAAAAATAACAAAAACATAAAGCAAACATAGAATGAAACGGGATGGTAGTCCGTATGTTTTTCTCTTTTCTTTTTCAATTTTTTTTTTCTTTTTCTTTATTTTTTCTATTTTTTTTTTTCATACTTTTTTACCCTACCATCCAAAATAATACATCATAGGGAATGTACATTCCCCTTACACTTGAATTTTTACATACTTTACAATAAACTATTCTAATGACTCGAATCAAGATAATCAAAACACTTGGAGTACTTTTTAAGATTAACGTACATATGGGGGTAATATATGATGTTCTTCCCCATTACTCCATAACACAAGTACTTTACCCAAGAGTCCCAATCGTCCCAAAACAATATGTACAAGATATGACTCGACTTAGCAACCATGTAATCAACTAGATAATTAACTAAGGGTTTAAACATATAACAATAATGCACTAAAGATGAGTTCATACACGGAAGGCTAAGGCGATTTGGTTGCACATTTGGGTGGGTTGTAATAAATTCTTCCCTTAAGTAAGATGCTTAAAGTTAGAAACGAAAAGATAGGCTCGGAGGGGTGTACTAGGGGTTTCGTGTACTAAAAATGAGTACAACGCTAAGGTGTGGGAAAAAATTAATTGACTTTACTATCCAAGTAATATGACTTAAATGGTCAAGTAATTATGATACGGGTTTAAACACAAGGGTGATCCTAATGCCTCTTATCATGTAGTAAATCCTACCTGTTGATATAAATAAATGACTAAAAACGTTATTCATATCTTTCGATATCTCTATGTTTTGATAATCACAAAATGAAAACTCATCTAACCAAAGATTATAACATAAACAAGTATTTAGTGGTAAATACTCATCTTTACCATTTAATCACTTAAGGTATGAATAAACAAAGTGTCTAATGTATTACAAGATCAAAGGAACACTTTTGTTAATCACTAGATATTTATAAAATGTCACAAAACATTTTATATCTTTTGTAAAACATTTTTGGAATTAAATGAATATGTTTAATTCATTACAAATTTGTGAATTCAATTTTTCAACCAAAAATGGCAAATCTAATCCAGAAAAATTTCCCTCACAAAAGGACAAGAAAATCCAACGTTCAAGAGGGCGGCTGATGAGTGCTCAAACACTCATCATTTTTGGTTTAATCTGAACTGCAAAACATACAAAAACACTCAGTAATGCATCAAAATACTGAAAATATTTCAAAATTGTGTTTTATATGTTTTAGATGCAAAATGAGCAAAAACAAATGAAAAACGCACAAAGTTTGCAAAATTGGCAGTTTCAGTCCCCCAACTTTCATAAAATGATAAAACTAGTCCCTGGAATTTCAGAATGTTACAAATATGGTCCTTGTGAAATCTAAATATACCAAATGGACCTTGTTATTACTAAACCCAAATAAACCAAACCTGCCAATTCAAAAGCCCACCCAACTAATCCTATACACCTTTGATCCACCCTCAGCCCATACAAAACAGCCCACACCCTTTTTAATAATCCCACCAGTCAAACCCTTTGACCCGACCACTGTTCATCATCCCTACCTCCCTAAACCACGCTCCCTGGTTTCCCTCACCATTGTCTCCCCCCTCCTCTCTAAACTTCACCAAACCTCAATTAATACACCAAACCAACCCTCCTCATTAAATTCTCCCACCAATAAGCTCACCAAACCCACTACCCTGCCAAAAACAACTTTCCCGCCAAAGAAATGTTTGAACGGCTGAGATCAACAAAAGCCATCCAACGGCCATAGATGAGTGGAAAAGAAAGAGAATACCCCTCAAGGTCTATAAAGATGAAGAAAAAGAGATGAAGATGTTGTCAATGTCTTTAGACCATTTCGTAGTGTAAACTTTAAATTTCCATTGTAAACCTTTAAATTCTGTTTTTAATTCAAGTTGTATCAAGCTTTTATGTTAATGAAAAGTATTTCAAATAGTTTCTCAGTTTCAATTCTCAAAGTACAAGCTCAGTTTTTGGTAATCTCAAGTGGAATTGACAACTCTACTTGATTTTGTTTAATTGTTGATGTTGTATGTTTCTTTAAGCTCAGTTAAGTTCACAAGTTAGTTTTCAAATGTTTACAAGGTATTTCAAGCAGTTCCATTTAAAGAATTAAAAATATAAAAAAAATAGTGTAAAATAAAAAAATAAAAGAAGTGGAAGAAGAGGAAGAGTAGCAGTGAAGAATGGTTAAGGTTTAGAGCTCATGGGAGCAATAGTGTGATAGAATTTGGTCCCTGAGTGTTTAGGCTCTTGGCTTGGACATTGTAAGAATTCTCCATAGTTCATTGCATCATTTGTGTTTGTAATTTATTGTGCTTAATTGTGGTGCTTTATTGCTTATCTGACTTCTTTACAGCTTATTAGAAGGTTTTAGATTGATAGATTAGATCTTAGTCCTTGTATTACCCAGTTTCATTTGCAAATCAAGTTTAAAGGGGTGTTTGGAATTGCTGTTTAGTGCATGCTCTGGGTGGTTATTGGTGTTGTTTCTGTTTGCCACATGTTGTCTTAAGGTATAATAGGTCATTTAAACAACAAAATCCAGTGTTCATCAGTGTAAAAGTCAAAATCTCAAATAAGATTCTCTCACAGTTGACTGTGAGGGATCTGATTCCCACAAAACATCATTTCAGTTCATCATTAGTAGTTTTAACTTAATTTAGGTGTATTATAGCATATTACAACTTATGTAGCATGTAGGGTAAATCAGAAGTTCATAAAAGTCAAGAGTTTAAGTTTTTTGGAAAAAGTCAAAAGTTGCATTTCAGGTTTTTACAAAAATTGCTTGAATTATTTTGAATTTTGTGATTGATCTCTTGGCCTGAAACTTGTTTGTAATTGTAGTCTAATAGCTCAACTTTGTGATTCCACCCTCCATATACTTTTGTGATTTTCTTGCTGGGCCCCACTTTGCCCCAAACACACATGCAGGGGAACTGACCTCCCCTGCACCACAGACATCAGCCCACACCACCAACTCTGGTGGTGGCTGCAGCCTTCCCTAGTGATCCCCATGGTTCAATTGTTGGTTCTTTCAACTACCTAGGTGGGGGGCTTTCCATTGCAACCAAATTTGTGCCCCCAATCCTCCTAGTGTGCCCCCTAGGCTGCCATTAACTTTGTCCCTTTTTCTGTTTTGAGCAAGGTGCTCATTTGAGCTTAGTCAGCTTATTGGCTTATTTCAGGCTTCTCCATTGCTTTTTTTTAGCTTAACCAAGTTACCTTAGCTTGTTTATATCCTAATCCAACCCTGGTTCAGCTTCAAGCTTGTTTCAAGCTTATAGCTTGGACAGTTGACCAAAGTCAACTGTCAAGCTAATAAGCACTTGTTGTGCTTATATTTGAGTTTCAAAAAGTTTGTTTTTGCAAAAAGTTCATGTTTTTAGTTGTAAATTAGTTTTCAAAAATAAAAATCCAGAAAAGTCAAAGTAATTGTAAGTGATAGTTTCTATTTAATTTTATTTAAATTTTATTTTTCAATTTTAGATTTTAATTAAGTACTTGTCATTTTTATATTTTTATTAATTACTTCTTATATTAAAGTATTTATAATAATTTTCTCAGATTTTTATTTTATCATTTAGTATTTATTAGATTTAATATTAGTTTTATTTGAAATTAATTAATATTAAGTATTAAATAGCATAATTAGTTTTTATTAAGCAAAACCTAGTTTTTATATTTTTTATAGCTTTTATATGTTATAAAGTATTTTTAGAAATTTTATTATAATTTTTACTGTTCATTTTCTATTTTTCTTAATTTAAAATAGTTTAATTAGGCAATTAATGTTTAATTAGTAATTAATTAATAGAAAATTCACAAAAAGACAAAAATACTTATTTTTAATTTTAAAACTTATTTTTAGTTATTTTATAATTTTAGGAATTTTATTTTCACCTTTTTAGCATTTAATTAATATTATATTGTATTTAAGTGTTTTAAATCTTAATAATTAGTATTAAATAGTTTTTAATTAATAATAAATAATTAATTAGTGTAAAAATTAATTTTCTTTTTCTAGAAAATTTTCTTTTAACTTTTAGTTTGCAAAAAAGTCATTTTCACCCCCTGGGGGTTTTCAGATTTCAGTTTTTACTTTTTATTTCGTACGTCATCGTTTTATTTAAACGTAACGTACGCGTTTTTAAGTTTTAAACGTTTCTGGTTTTTCTAACTTGCCAGTCTTGTTTATATAGCTTGTTTAAGCTATTTCTTCGTATATTCCTTAGCTTACTCACACACAAACCCCTTTCTCATCCAAATTCACTCGATCACAGAACCGTTTTGATTACAATCCACACCTCGTCGGGACATAACGACCCGGGGAAACACTATATTCCGCGGAGCATTGACTCTGAGCTGTTTGACCTTGTTGACTATCCCTGGTCAGTTTAGGTTGACCGTTTGGAGCCAATCAAATTTTGGCGCCGCTGCCGGGGAGGTTGTGTTAAAACGGTTTGCTAATTAGTGATTTTGGAATTCACTTCTTTGTAAATTTACCATCCTTGTTCATACCTTTTTCACAAAAAAAATTTCTCTATCATTTGTATATAAAATGTCTTTCCAAAATCTCAAAAATATCCATCTCTACCCTCCTACATTTTTGATTCTACATTTCTCACCCTCCAAAACCCTTTGATTCTTTCTATGTCTCATCCTCACCTTCTTGTTTGTCGATGGTGTGGTGGTCCTTAAAACGGTGGAAATTGCCTCGGTTGTAGCATTGTGAGTTCGGGAAACGAGTTTGTCTATGACCAAAGTCCCTACAATAAAACAACCAGCTTCTTTAACCAACCCCCATACCCCGAGATGAACACATATTCATGTGATTATTGTGGAGGCCCTCACTACAGCTCTGATTGTCAAACAAGGAATCAGTTTGTCTATGAACAGGTTCCTTGTAACAATCATGAATTTGGTTTTAACCAGCCTCCACAATACACAACCCCTCAACCACTTCCTCAAGACGAGTTAGCTAGAGCTGAATTGATTAATAAAATGATTATCAATCAAACTCAATTCAACCAGAACATTCAAGAGGAAATAAACTGTCTTAAAGATTTGATTCTCAGGAGACAAAATCCTCCTGTTAACTCATTTTATCTTGAGGATGAAATTGATGAGGATGAACCCTTTGAAGAAGAAATCTCAAAGGAACCTTCAGATATCTTGATAATGGGGGACAAGGAAGTCCAAGTCAATCCCCTTGAGGAAATAAATGACCTTGTTCCAATCCCAAAGGTATCTGAGAAGCCTTCTGATTCGACTTCAGTAGAAACTGTTTCAGTAGACATACAGGGAGAAAAGAACATGATTGAATCACTAGCAGTAGAAATAATGGAACTTGTAGAATCTATGACTGCTAGTCCTTCTCAACTCCCTCAGTCTGTTATCACACCCGAAGTTCACACTCACTCTCTGATCATGGGGGATGAGCATCTTAGCACTGTTCCTAATAAGGAATCGGACGAATTAATAAAGTCTAGTGTTGAGATCCTTGTTCCAATCCCGAGAGAGTCACAGGGAACTTTTGATCATATGTGTGATATTCCTCCTCCTCTTGTCTTCCCGAATGATAATGTTGAGATGTTCTCCGATTCTGATGATGACGATTTGTTATCTTGCGGAGACATAAATTATGTGGAAGAATTACCTTCTGAGCTAGTCAGCTTAGAAGAAGAGAATGATGAGAATGACACTGAAATCCAAGATGAAGCACTTCGTGCAACATTATTGAATGTCAGTCTCCTCATTTCTAAAATCGAGGCTTTCAATATGAAACCTATTTCTTCTCCTATCCCCATAAAGGATAGTGAGATTCTTTCCGATGATCCTATACCAGAATTTGAAGCCTTCAGCTTTGATCATATGGGAGAGAAGATTAGTGGCACTACCACTTCTCATTCTCATAATTCTCTTCCCATATATGATTCATTCGCCTTTGAGGAGTTCTCCTGTGAACTCACTCATATCACGACTCCTCCGAAGTTTGATATCCCGGGGGGAGATGCACTCAATCATGAGGATTTGCAAATTCCCACCCACCCTCCCGGGATATTTACGAGCTTAACCTTTGCAATCCAAACTCAGGCTAATGAGCCTCCTATCGAGGAAGAAAATCAAATCATGATTCACATCATGGTTTTCTTCCTTTTCTTCACCTATAAGGTGACTTCTTCTCTTCTTCACTCCTTCGGGAGTGAGGACACCATCTTTGATCCCGGCATTTTCATTTACCATTATCTTGAGCCGGGATTATATCTCATCGGTGTGGAACTTTCACGTGCTTCAAATGTTTGTCCAAACATCTTGAATGAAAGTCCGATTGAGATTGTTTCTTCCACATCATGCTTCCCCAAGGACAAATGAATTCGGGGTCGAGTCAAGCTACCGACTCGGTAAACAAAAACAGTAGCATGCTTATAGGGTTTTCACCCTAAGTGTGGGGGAGTTCCCCCTGCTATGGTTATTTATGAAGTGAAAATACAAAATGGTGTTTTCCACGCTTAGCTTGTAATGTTGCCCTTTTACGTTCAAAATGTCGGCATAATAGCCGGGATTTTGAATATTGAGGACAATATTCATGCTAAGTGTGGGGGGTATTTCGCTATTCTAGCGAATTTTATCACATTTTACTATATAATACCCCCGTTTTAGCCAAAATTTCAAAAATTTTAAAATTTTTTTCACTCGTGCTTCAAAATTTTTGTGGTAATCAGTCCGCCTTGTCTAACCGATAAAAGGGATTGGCTAGTCCAGGAGCAAACGGCTCTTGGTAAAGACAAATCAAATCCATTTACGGCTTGCAATTTGCCCAAAATTGTATGGTTCCTCAACTCCCCATATCCCATAAAGCGAATGAGTTGGCTAGCCCGCAAGATTATGGCTTGTGGTAAAGGCCGTGGAAAATCCATAATTGGTAATCAGCTCACCAAGATGTTGACGTTGTCCATCAAGAGCTGGCTAGTCCAGAAGCAAACGGCTTTTGGTAAAGACTACTCAAATCCGTTGACAGCTGGTGGTTTGCTCAAAATCACACGGTTATCAGGTGTGCCACAGTTCTTACACCTGGCTACTCCAGAAGTGAAGGCTTTTGGTAAAGAGTTTAAAATCCATCAAGTTTTCAAAACAGTATTGCTAGGGACTAGCAATAGTTTAGTGTGGGGGATTGATGAGTGCTCAAACACTCATCATTTTTGGTCTAATCTGAACTGCAAAACATACAAAAACACTCAGTAATGCATCAAAATACTGAAAATATTTCAAAATTGTGTTTTATATGTTTTAGATGCAAAATGAGCAAAAACAAATGAAAAACGCACAAAGTTTGCAAAATTGGCAGTTTCAGTCCCCCAACTTTCATAAAATGACAAAACTAGTCCCTGGAATTTCAGAATGTTACAAATATGGTCCTAGTGAAATCTAAATATACCAAATGGACCTTGTTATTACTAAACCCAAATAAACCAAACCTGCCAATTCAACAGCCCAGCGGCCCCCTTAATGTTACTAGGCGGCCCCCTTAATCATTAAGGGGACCGCCCCTTAATTAAGGGGACCGGCACGCTCCAGAACAGTATTTTCTGGCCCTATAAATATTGAATCATTTCACATATTTTTCTTACCTTTTTGCACTATAAACTTTCTGATTTAAACATCCTTCTCCATCCTCTAAAAATCCTTTGATCTTATATACTTTGATCTTTGTTTCAAAGTGATTCAAGCCTCAACACTCAAGTGCAAAGAGAAGAATACTTATATTAGAAGTATTACAACTTAGTATCATCTTGCCATCTAAGTTGTTTGTTTGTTTCATCTTGTTGATCTTTCATATTTTGGTGAATAAGGTGTATGTATTAGTTTGCTAGATTTAGTTGTAGAATCTAGAATTGTTGTAAGTGTGAAGTGAAACTTGAAGTGAAGAAGTAGTGTTGGATAGTAGTGAAGATAGGAGAGAGTAGCAATAGTGACTAGTAGTGAAGAAATTGAAGCTTCCAAGTGGAGAAGACTAGAAGACATTAGTAGATTAAGGTTGTGAAGACTCTAGTGACTTGAAGGTGCAAAGATATTATTGGTTTGAAGTTGTGAAGACATTTGTGCTTTGAAGTTGTGAAGTTGCAAGACAATGAAGTCGTGAAGTATTTTGTGAAGGTGTGAAGATACTTGTGGTGTGAAGAAGCATTGAAGAAGTAAAAGGTGTGAAGAAGTTGTGGTGTGATATTTGGTGTGAGATTGGTTCTAGCTACGATTAGAACTCGACATTTTGCTTTGTATCGTTAATTGGTGTAAGCTTTTGGTGTGTACGGTTTTCTCCGCCATAAGGGAGGTTATTGACTTAGTGAAGAAAACTCTCGAGTTCGGTGCTCGGGGAGTGGAGTAGGGCAAGGAAGGTGTCCTTGTAGCCGAACCACTATAAATCCTTTGTCTCTCGGTTTGATCTTTCCATCTCTTATTCTTTACTTGTTTACTTACTTGCTTCTCGTACATTATTATTATTGTGTGTTGTGCATATATTGATTTCACATAAAGATCAAACTAGTTTCCATTTAAAACCTTAATTACACAATTAGTAAAATATAAGTATATACAATTATTAAAACACATATACATATATAAATACTTACTTATAATTAAGTGAGTTATATGAAATTATAATTTCTATTCAACACTTTAAATAAAGTATTATCTATGTGATATAGGTAAATTAATTTGTATCTATACTTTAGCTTCAAAGGTGTTTATGATTACCATTAATTCTTTGAAAGCAAACTTTTAATTAACGAAAAAGACGCAAAACTATTCAACCCCCCCCCCCCCCGCCTTCTAGTTTTCCACAATTGGTATCAGGAGTCACGTCTAGCAAGATTTTTAAAATAGATTGTATTTTAAAACTTGTAACGATCTATGGAATTTGAAAAATATTTAGAAGGGGAATTTACACAACAACCACCATTATTTGAAAATGATCATTTTCTTGAATGGAAAAACAAATTTGAAAATTATGTGAAATCAATAGATCTTGATCTTTGGCATATCATTTCAATTGGTGGTCTTAAACCAACCAAAATGGATTTTGAAAATCAATATAAAAATCTTCAAACCAAAATTGATAAAAACACTAAAGCCAAATTACTTATTTTCAAAACTCTACCAATTGTTAAATATGAAAGATTATTTCGTTGTAAAACGGCAAATGATATTTGGAAATGTCTTTTAAAGTTTCACCAAGAGAAATGTAAAATCAAAGATGATAAACTTAATATTGCACAAGAAATAGTTAATCTAGAAAATTTAGTAAATAAATATTTAGTTGAAACAAACACATGTACTACTAGTTCAAATGTGATCATTGAAGGTATCTATAACGAAGAATACATGAGCCAAATCCGAAGAAAGAGCGTGAATAAATCATGGTGCAACAAATGCAAAGAAGACGATGATAATACGGCTTATGAGAATATTCAAACAAATGTGAACACAAGTATTGATGGCAAGAACTACATATTTCTAGATCCAAGCGAAACTACAAACAAAATATGGAGCGACATGGAAAATGGAATTGATCACCGTATAGCATGTGAAGAATGTACAACTACAAATAAGGTACAATCCAAAACCAAACATTTTTGCTATGATCAATTTATATTAGAATTTTCAAAAATGGAAAACAACTTCAAACATTTTTGCAACATTGACTCAAAAATTATTTTTAAAAACAAATCTTCAACATCCGCTGAAAACAACTTTGAAAAAGAAATAATTTTAGAAGATAAAATGTCTAGACTTGAAAGTAATATTGAAATCGATCTTGAATGTAAAAAATGTCAAGACTACAAACATGAAATTAAAATGGAAAATGAAAAAGCAAAAACATTGGCAAAATTCGAAAATAGTTCTAAATCTTTAAAATATCTTCTCAACATTCAAAGGTCATTTTATGATAAAACCGGCTTGGGATTTATCGTAAATGATCCTTCAACAAATGTATCAAAACAAATAAAATTTGTTAAACCTAGTGAATAAATTTAGAACTAATACTATTAGCATTCATTATTTATTACTCTAGTCAAGAAAGTCATTGTTTATTAATTAAAACAAACTATTGATGAACTCTTGTACTTATCGACGACATCCTCATCATGTGCTTTCAAATGCAATGGATGTTCTCATCTAACCAACTAGGACCCATGAGAATCTGGGTACCAAGCGTTTTATCATGTTTAGGTAATTAATGAATGAAGAGTCTATTACGTGTTGATTTACTCATCTCGCTCTATTACCTTTGACGGCTATTGGTTTCTATCACGTTGTTTCACATTCTGCAAATGATTCGCCTATGACGTCGTTGCGGGAATCCTCTTGTCTCGGCATTTTGTTCTTCACTATTGGAGTATTGATATCATGGTGTGTCCGTTACTATTTCAAGATGAAGCCTCCAAAGCACTAGTTTTTTTTTTGCCTTCACGACTTGTGATGATTGGTGTGATCGTTTAAGCATCTCGGATCTAGCTCCCTTGATTTCTATTGCGTTGAATTGTTACTTGGGTACTTCGACATGTTTTGGATAATCCTTTAAGATCTCTTCCATTACCCTCATGCCCACTCTTAAAGAAAAGCTGGACCTGAGATAAGTTTTCTTTTCAAAAACTTGCCAATATTACATTATATTTTAGAATGCTTTAATTAGTATGTGAATATGATTTAACTTATAAGTTACCATGCCTTTAGATCATTAAGACTAATATATGCATGTATGATATTAGCATTATTAACCTTCTTGTTGTTTAGTCTATTATCATTTTTCTTATTCTTCTATGATCTATAGTAGAATACTTTCCACTTAAGCTATATGATCTTACTAGTTGCATAAATAGATGTATTATAATTAAGACTTGTTAACAACTTGATATTATGATGTTCTTTGTATATATATATATATATATATATATATATATATATATATATATATATATATATATATATATATATATATATATATATATATATATATATATATATATATACACACGCACACATGTCTATCTTGTATCCATGAATAATTTACTTTGCTCCTTTCTATCCCATTGCATTTAGATCATTAATATCTACCATCTCTCTTTCATATCTTTAAGTGTCATTAGAGATGATTATGTGTGACAATGGGCTTAATCGATTCTCTTGAGCATGATAAGCTTCTATTTTAAATTCTTCACTTGCAATTTCTTGATTATCATGATCTAAACATCATGTTTTAAACTTCTATCTTCTTGAATGAAAATCTTTTAAATATCTATATTATTTTTCTTGAAACAATTTACTTAATTAAAATTTCTTTCATAACCTTATTTTAATCAAAAACAAGATTGAAATTTTTTTTTTCTTTTCACGTTGTGAAACAAAATTCAATTTGTGTTATTGTAATGCACACTTGAATTCACTTCAAAACATTGTTGAATAAAACTAAAAACGTTTTGCTTAAAACACATTTGATTTTCTCACATGTGTCATACACTTCTATTAGAAATGGCATTCACGATTTAATCAAATCATTTCATGAGAATCATGGTTTGCCTATATGGATCTTGTTTGTAACAAGTCTTGAAGTCCATATAATCATTTCCACCTATTTGTTACTTGCTAACAATCATCTATATGTTTGCTCTATACTAAATGATATCATCTTCATATAGTTACACATTTAACTTATTTGCCTTATTGCCTCCTTAGTTGCATATTTTAATTGATAAATTAATAGATAGCATGATTATTAGAAATTAATTGCCAAATTTAATTATTTCTATATCACTCTCTACATTCATGAATAGTATGCCCTATATTGCCTCAAAGAGTTGAACTTACTTGAATCCAAATCCAAAAACACAACCTTTTTGAAAATTTTATGCCAAAAACCCATTTCTGGCATTCTGGGAATCACCAGATGGGCGGCCCCCTTAATTATATAAGGCGGCCCCCTTAATGATTAAGGGGACCGGCCCCTAATTAAGGGGACCGGCCATCTGATGGTCGGGGATACTGTTTTCTTTATCACTTTTTGACCCATTTTAACCTATACTTCCCAAAATTCACAAACATATTTTGTCCCATACTATCCCTCAAATTTTCCTTCCTAAACCACATTTCTCATATTCTATAAATACCCTCTTCCCATCATTAATTCCATCACACCCAAACATGTCATCTCCCAACAACCAAAAACCAAAGATTTCAAGAACCGCAAGGATCTCCGTCAAACCCGTTTGGAGGAGGAAACTTGATTCTTGTCATAACTCAAGTGATGTTGTTCCAAATCAACCAACAACTAAACCTCAAACTCACTCTAATGAGTCATCTCACAACCTATCTTCCACTCATACCCTCATTAATGCTTCTTCTTATGATGAGCATGCTCAATCCCAAAACAACAATCCCAACATCTCAATCAATACTTCACATGTTACTCATTCAACAAAACACCACTCACTCATGAAGAAACTCTTCCACCCTTTTCATGTTTTCATGACTACCCAAGCTCAACCATGTCTCCACCACCAAGAGTACCACCACCATATCCTACAACCTCACATGCCATTCCTATGTTGCATGTTCAAACCTTCACCCAATACAACTATCATGTTCCACCAACAACACCTTCCTCCGAACACTTGAAGTTCGTTGAGGAGCTAAAAGAGGCTCATGAGCTTAGTGCTCTTTTAGCATTACATCTTGCTCAACGCAATTTGGATCCACCCCAATCAAGCTCACCATCATCACCACACAACATCAACCAAATTGAGAAGCATGTTAACAATTGCCCTTGTTGCATCTTCCTTCAACAACAAACCATTGCATTGAATGAGCACTTCACTTGGATTGAGTATCTTCTTACAAGATCTCAACAAACACCATCACTTGAACAACATCAAAACCCTCAATCAACAAACCCTACCTCTAACCCACCACCTACAAGCTCCACATCTCCAAACTCACCAACATCCATGCAACCAAAAGTTTATCTCCACTAAACACCAAGCATTTTATATGCTTATGTTTCTCATTTTCAAATAAAACTCTTCAACCATTTTGGGATTCAAGAAAGTTTGGTGACACTTCTTGTTAGCACAATAGGATGCTATACTTAGTCGTAGTATTCTATATTTATGGCTTTTGTAACAATGATTATGGGTTGACATAATCATTTTCTATCTATGAATGACTTAATATGTGTTCCTTATTATCTTTTGCCATGCTTATTAATTGTTGGTTTTATGATATATGTGTTTGCTTGTGCCATGCTTGTGCTTCTAACATTTTTTTTTTTGCAAGAATTCCAATTCTCGAACCCTTGGTGCCCTCAAACGAGGAGGAGCATACATCAAGGGGGAGCTACCTTTCTATTGGCTTAAACCTTTTTGATTTTACAAAAAGGGGGAGAAGTGAATATAAACTCACTAAATACTTGTCAAAAAATAAATTTTTGGATTTAATGAGTTTAGGTTTTGTAATCATCAAAAAGGGGGAGATTGTTAATATAAATAAATGACTAAAAACTTTATTCATATATTCGATATCTCTATGTTTTGATAATCACAAAACGAAAACTCATCTAACCAAAGATTATAACATAAACAAGTATTTATTGGTAAATACTCATCTTTACCATTTAATAACTTAAGGTATGAATAAACAAAGTGTCTAATGTATTACAAGATCAAAGGAACACTTTTGTTAATCACTAGATATTTATAAAATGTCACAAAACATTTTATATCTTTTGTAAAACATTTTTGGAATTAAATGAATATGTTTAATTCATTACAAATTTGTGAATTCAAATTTTCAACCAAAAATGGCAAATCTAATCCAGAAAAATTTCCCTCACAAAAGGACAAGAAAATCCAACGTTCAGGAGGGCGGCCCCCTTAATTTTACTAGGCGGCCCCCTTAATCATTAAAGGGACCAGCACGCTCCAGAACAGTATTTTCTGGCCCTATAAATATTGGATCATTTCACATATTTTTCTTACCTTTTTGCACTATAAACTTTCTGATCTAAACATCCTTCTCCATCCTCTAAAAATCCTTTGATCTTATATACTTTGATCTTTGTTTCAAAGTGATTCAAGCCTCAACACTCAAGTGCAAAGAGAAGAATACTTCTATTAGAAGTATTACAACTTAGTATCATCCTGCCATCTAAGTTGTTTGTTTGTTTCATCTTGATGATCTTTCATATTTTGGTGAATAAGGTGTATGTATTAGTTTGCTAGATTTAGTTATATAATCTAGAATTGTTGTAAGTGTGAAGTGGAACTTGAAGTGAAGAAGTAGTGTTGGATAGTAGTGAAGATAGGAGAGAGTAGCAATAGTGACTAGTAGTGAAGAAATTGAAGCTTCCAAGTGGAGAAGACTAGAAGACATTAGTAGATTAAGGTTGTGAAGACTCTAGTGACTTGAAGGTGCAAAGATATTATTGGTTTGAAGTTATGAAGACATTGGTGCTTTGAAGTTGTGAAGTTGCAAGACATTGAAGTCGTGAAGTATTTTGTGAAGGCGTGAAGATACTTGTGGTGTGAAGAAGTAAAAGGTGTGAAGAAGTTGTGGTGTGATATTTGGTGTGAGATTGGTTCTAGCTACGATTAGAACTCGACATTTTGCTTTGTGTCGTTAATTGGTGTAAGCTTTTGGTGTATACGGTTTTCTCCGCCATAAGGGAGGTTATTGACTTAGTGAAGAAAACGCTCGAGTTCGGTGCTCGGGGCGTGGAGTAGGGCAAGGAAGGTGTCCTTGTAGCCGAACCACTATAAATCCTTTGTCTCTCGGTTTGATCTTTCCATCTCTTATTCTTTACTTGTTTACTTACTTGCTTCTCGTACATTATTATTATTGTGTGTTGTGCATATATTGATTTCACATAAAGATCAAACTAGTTTCCATTTAAAACCTTAATTACACAATTAGTAAAATATAAGTATATACAATTATTAAAACACATATACATATATAAATACTTACTTATAATTAAGTGAGTTATATGAAATTATAATTTCTATTCAACACTTTAAATAAGTAGTATCTATGTGATATAGGTAAATTAATTTGTATCTATACTTTAGCTTCAAAGGTGTTTACGATTACCATTAATTCTTTGAAAGCAAACTTTTAATTAACGAGAAAGACGCAAAACTATTCAACCCCCCCCCCCTTCTAGTTTTCCACACTACCACACGAATGTAGTCTCACTAGCAGTCTCGGGATGCATCACTAACGCAAGTTCTAGAATCTAAATGCTACCTCACATATTTGGGTGGAAAATTTTTCTAAATAGTACGGTTTTGTGCTAGTCATACAACTCCTATCCATGAGATGCTTGCTAAGGCTAAAGTTTCACTCCTAAATGTTGTAAAAAAATTTAAATTTGGCGCTAAAATTACACTAACAAGTATTTCTCTTAGTTTTATTACACACCTACCATCAAACAAACAAACTCAAGTGCAATAGTATCCTATAAGGTATCATCATTTACCCTCCCCTTATACTTAGGATGAACATTGTCCCCAATGTTCAATTAAAGAATGTAAAAGTGAAATAGGTAAAAGAATGAAAGCAAATACTCCCCTGATTTATTCGGTGTGGATAGTGTGAGAACAAGGTTAGATCTTCCTCCAAGAAAATGAACATTCAAAGCTTCCCTTCCAGAAAAATAAATCATCTTCTTGTCATACATAACCTGTTAAACCTGAGAAAACAAACAAGGCAACCTTGCATAAAATTGGCGGCAATCTATATATACTAACAAGTCCTAGAAAACAATTTAAGATATAATGCTTGTGGAATGAATGTTTGCAGATTTCTTGGAGTTTATAAAACTAAAGAATTAACAAAAACTTTAAGCCTCCGTTAGAAAAACAAAACTCGCAAAATTTTCAGAATTTTACACATGACGCCGTCAGGAATTAACTCCTGACGCCATCAGAAGTGACCTGCAGAAATCTTTACGTTAAGTTTCCGGAAAAATTTCTGGAAAAACTTATGTCCTACTTCCTGAAAAATCCTGCAAAGCATCATTATGACTCGATACAAGCATTTGACTCTAACAAATACTAATACACATGTTCATTTAATATTGTAGTGAATCAAGATCAATTTCGTTCTTAAAAACAAATTTGGGGTTTCCCCTTACGCTTAGCTTTTGCAAAATACCTTTATATGAAGTTCAGACGAAGTTAAACAACAAAATAAAGCATTTTCACAATTTTAGTTTGAAACATGATCTACCAACAATAAAAATAAAGCATGCATACGGAACCAAATAACAATCAAACAACTAAAAATCACACAAAACATGGGTTGCCTCCCAAGAAGTGCTTTTCTTTATTTACAAGTCTTGTAGCTAGAGTCAAGGTCATGAGCTACTACGTGACTTCATCATTGGTCTCATTTTCTAGGTCATCTCCAATCTTAGTTTTGTATTCTGGACCTAGTTGCAAACATTCCTTGTAGAAACCAAAGCATTTTACTCATGACATAATCTACTCCTGTACGTCTATCCTCATCATTCCTATAATAAACCGCTTGCTTATGTTCCTTTTCAAGGTTAGATAGAAGGCGGTATTGTTCAATCTTATAGGGCATGTGGTAAGCAATCTCATCATTCTCACTCTTGAATCTAACTATCCCTAGGGACGGGTAATAACTCATCTTAGAGGTCTCAACAAACGGTTTTCCGAACACTACTTGACTTAGGCAATCATCTATTACCGGACGAGTATCCTCTTCTATCACAAAGTCGGTGACATAAGTGAAGTTTCCTACAAAGACATGCAATCCTTTCACTCTTCCTACGAAGTTGCTCATCTTACTCGTGTTGGGCATCATCCTATATCCGAGTTGCTTCTTCATTACCCAATTATAATAGGTCCTAGTCATGATGTTTATAGGAGACCTAAGATCGATGTAAGCTTTCCACACATGCATATGCCCAATGTTGCATGGTATGTTGATGTTAGAGGGATCACCTACTTTAATAAGGGGTGAACCAAGGATGTATGGTGTCTCGGGATCATCAAATAGATCCTTGTGATATTCTCGTTCTTCCTTGGTGGGTAACTTATCAAAGTACTCTTCTACATTTTCTACTTTCTCTAACTTTTCTCCCTATTATCCTCAACTTCCTTAATCTCATCCCTAGTCTCGGTTTCTATCCCAACTTCATCCTTGTCACTTTCTTCTATATTCTTATCTATCAGCTTAATGGTGACAACATTGACAAAGTGGACTTGTTTGGATGATGAGGGTTCCTTAATTTGGATTCCGCTATTAGTGTCCCTAGTGTCCTTCCTAGGTGTAGTTAGCACTTGGTTGTTGGGGGCTTTCAACAAGTTGTCAATCTTATTGGTCATCTCCGTTTGTTGTTGATTAAATTCGGTTTCAAACTTAGCTATGCGAGCTTCTTGAGATGCCATAAACTTGGACATCAATCCTTCAAGAGTATTGGTACTACCAAAGTTATTGGAAGGATTGTTGTTGAAAGTACGGCTAGAGGGTGGGCCGTTTGGTTGGTAACGATTAGGTGGATTGGAAGAATTGTTTTGGGGCATGTTTTGGTTTTTTTTCCACCTAAGGTTTGGGTGATTTTTCCAATAAGGGTTGTAGGAATCACCGTAAGGGTTTGGCTCGGGTTTGAAAGTGTACCACTTATCTCCCGCTTTGTCGGTACGCGAAGATGCGTAATCCGCAAAAGCTTGTCCGGGGAGTTCCATGCAATCACGAGTGTCATGGGGACCACTACATAATTCGCAAGAAGAAGTGATCTTGTTCACTTGGCTTGAAGGCTTAGGAGCTTTGTAAGATTTCATGAGAAACTTGACTTGGTCCTCAAGTTCCATGATCCTACGGTCGGGAGTGCTAGAATTGTTCAAAGGCAAGGATATTTCCTTGACCATTTGTTCAAATCACGGGGATCATTCCAACTTTCGTTGTCATAGAGAGCAAGATCTTCTATGAGTTCCCATGATTCTTCCGCACTTAGATCACGTAGCTTGCCACTGGCCGATTGGTCAATGGTTTGCCTTGTGGAGAGATCGATATGGTCATAGAAGATTTGGACTTGGAGCCAAAGATCTATTCCATGATGAGGGACTTTTTGGAGTCACTCCTCGAAACGAGTCCATGCTTCGTATAGAGTTTCACCTTGACATTGTTGGAACATCAAGATATCATTTCTAAGCTTGGTTGTTCTCCCCGGTGGGAAAAATTGAGCAAGGAAACGAGTGGTGAGATCATCCCATGAGGTGATGGATCCCGCGGGTAAACGTTCAAGCCATTGACTAGCTTGATCACGTAGAGAGAATTGGAATAGGCATAATTGGGTCGACTCTCTAGTTGTAACATCAAGGTCTATAGAATCTACGATTTTAAGAAAATCCTTGAGATGTTGATTAGGATCTTTTGAACAAAGTCCATGGAATGCACATCCGCTTTGCACCAACCGGATGGTGTCGGATGGCAAGGGGGACATATTGGCTCCTTGAGTGAGCTCAATAGTGTTTCGATAGCCTTGGTAGCTAGGAAGGGAATACTCTCCTAAAGTTTGGGGCCTAAGAGGTTGGTTTGCTAGTGGGTGGTTTTGTTGTGGTGGGTTGATGGGTTCAAAGATGTTACCACCTTCCATGATGTCGGATGGTAAAGGTTATGAACAAAGACACGAAGAAATCAGATAGACTAAAGAAAACCTAAAAATAAAAATAAAATCTTACTAGAAAGGAATCTAGTAAGTAGACTTAATAAAAAGAAATCCTAACCTAGACAATAACTATTCCCTGGCAGCGGCGCCAAAAACTTGATACGTGGGAATCGCACCAGGCTTTACCTCTCGAGGGATCTCAAGAAGCTTACAACCCCCACCAGGCAGTGTACCTGATCGTTGTAGTATAGTATAGTGACAAGTACCGGGGGATTGATCTTTCAACTCAGGAATAGTATCGCTAGGATTAGAAAGCCTAAAAACTAGGTCTAGAGATGAGGGATGATTCTTTTTGTATTTTTTATATTTTCTAAAAGCAAGTAAAATCTCGGGTTTTGGAAGAGTGGGCGGAATTAGTTGCTAGCCAACTAACCCAATTAACTATGATGCAATCAAAATAAAATAACAAAAATGAAAATAAATATAATTATACTAGTGTGGTGGTGACAATAATGAGGAAAGTAGTGTTTACTTAGATTTCATTACTTTCTAGATATCTTTTACAGGTTAATTACTTGTTATAATTGCATGGATGATGGGTCATATTCCTTAATACTAGTCGTTGGGCTGTGTTCAATATTCTCTAACTCTAGAGGATCCTACTTCACTCCTATGTCGAGCCGTTAGAAGCTCCTAACATGGGATCATTATAATTCTCCTACGCATTAAATACAACCAAAAATCATAGTACACCTCTGATCATGTTTCTTAAGACATTCAAGCATGTTACCAATGGAAGTCTACTAGTTTTCTTAAGCCTAACATCGAATACAATCATCCGTAACAACTATAAACAAACAATCAACCCATAATTAACATCTAGGTTTCACTACATCTAAGCAAACACAAAAGAAATCTAGCCGAGCATGTTAAATTGAAGACAAGCGTAAGATATATTCAAACAACACATAGACATATTGAATGAATTGAAAGAGTACTTATCTTTAATAAAACATGAAAGATTCAAAGGGTTGAAACCCTTGAAAAAGCTGGAAAATTCGACCTAGGGTTTTCCCTCAAAGTTGCACACTAATGAATGAAATTTGGAAAACTATATATAGATTCTACAGGGTGACGGCGTCAAGAAGAAATTTGTGACGCCGTCAACTTGCAGCCTATAATGAAATCGTATTGCCTAGATCCAATTGTGACGCCGTCATGTGTAAATTTCTTCTGGACCGTCACTAACAAATGGACCATGACGGCCTAGGTGACGCCGTCATCTCCTATGCTTGGAAACACTCTAGACCGTCACATGTATCTTCCACTTCCACCTCTTTTGTAACTCTTGACGCCGTCACTTGGAGACTATTGACGCCGTCAGGTACTGTTCCCAGCAAGGAAACTTGAGACTTTGCCATTTTCTTCACTTTTATGCTCCAAAAACATCCAAAATGCTTCCTTTTCCAGATTTCTCTCCAAAAGTACCTAAATGACAAAAGGAACAATTTAGGGCAATATTTGATCAAATAATCACGAATCCGGGCTTAAATGACCCCTTAAAAGTGGTTCACTTTTTGCCTCATCACTCAAGTTGTAAGGTATTTGATCACGTTCTTAATGAATGTCCTAAGAAACTTGTCACGGATTCTATTAAGAATACGAAAGTGTAACACCCCCAAAATACCGCAGCGGAAGACTGTGTCATAGGGGTGCTACTTCATAATACAAAGTACAAGTTATAGAAAACGAACTCTAAATGAGACGTTTTGAAAAGTTACCATTCGATTAATGAATTCAAAGTTACAAACATGAGATTCCAAAGTATGATACATAAATGTATACAATTGTTTTGAATGGTAAATGATAAAAGCGTAAGTCTTCAGAATATGCAGCTTGACTCTAAGTTCCACGCACTAGCTATCGCCTTACTAACCTGAGATAAACATGCTAAAGTGTCAACACAATGGTTGGTGAGTTCATAGAGTTTGTCTTAAAACAGTTGAAAAGCCTTAAAAGAATATTCACACAGCAAAGGCATCGAGAATCCACTCAGTTACAAGTCCCGCCATAAGAGACTTGTAACCTGTGTGTTCACAACCCACTGCTACAATATATAGTATGATAAAGACATGTATAAGTTCATCAAGACAATTAAGCAATTAGTCGTGAGTCTACTCTTCATCTCCGAAGACCTCACGTTTATGATGTATCCAACATTCGCAAATGTTAGGATGTATCAAAGACAACTGGGAGCCACTTCCCAAAGAAAACTGGGAGCCACATCCCAAAGAAAACTGGGAGCCACTTCCCAAAGATAAAAGACAGTCATGTATGTATGAAATCAAGTATAATGCCATCAAGTATAAGACAATCAAGTATAACACAGTCACGTATAAACGTTTTGAGTATTTGTACAAGTAAGCAAGTAGTTGAGCATGTATCCCCCCCAATAGTTAAAACAAGTACGAAAAGAGTAGGGGCTATGACTCACCTTAAGTCTATGTAATGAGAAATGAAAGTCGAATCGCGAAAGTCTCTAAGAGCAGCCTATAATAGAACGTTGCGACTTAGGTTTGGAGTAACGTCTAAGAGTACGACGAATTGCCAATATATGTCTTGCATAATGTTCATGATGTAGTACTTTAGTATATAGTGTAAGTCGTTGAATATAAGTGGTCTATGAAACATGTATAAGTTGTATATCTCTTACTACCGTTCAGGCCGACATAATTCAGAAGTCATGGAGTAAACGTTCGAGGAGCCAGGACACTTTAACTCGTAAATCCACAACTCGTCTCGACGGCTTACTCAATGAACTCCTCACATGAGGCTCCCTACTATTGTAGTATTTGATAACATATATATATATATATATATATATATAAGCTTTTTGATCTTTAATAGTTATATGGTCTTTAGCCGTGGCTTTGTCGTGACCTTGGTCATTGTTACCATGGTCTTGAGACTCAACCTTGGCTTTAGCCATGGTTGTGGTCTTGGCTTTAGGTCATTAGACCTCTTGGTCTCATCTAATTATAATGGTTATATAGTAACTTTGGTCTAAAAATGGGCTGTTAAGAATTTGAAGAAATTTATCACTCAGAAAGCGTTTTCAGGGCTCGAGCTTCTTTAGACCTGAACGAAAACGTCGTTCCGGACAACTTTCGTGTTTTAACTTTTTGATGAATCGGAGCAGAAGTGGGACTTTCAAAATCATAATTTGATCAGAATGCAATTTAGGCAGATTTGCCGTTTTGGTTTCGCTAACTTCAAATGGTCATAACTTTTGACTCGTATACTCGTTTTGGGTGATTCAAATTGCTATGTTTTCCTTGTTAAGTCCTCTTTAACAGTAAGTAAGTGTCAAATATCAAAGTTATACTATTGTGGTCATGGTTTTCCATAAAAATCACTAGTTTGCTTGTTTGCTTGTCATAAGTTAACATATGTATACCAATACTTGTTTTATCCATTTTTAAACATCATGAACATAATACAAAGACCATATATAGCATGAAAGAAACATAATAAGCATGAAATTATATTGAGCAAGAAAGTGTATAAGGGTTTGCTTACAACTTTTGGCTTTCTAAAGAAAGGAAGTCAAGTATAGAACTAGGACACTAAACCTAAGCTTGTAAACCCTTCACCATAACTCTTGTAACCATTGATAGACTTGATATAGACCTTGTGAAAACCCATTAACTTCAGCCCTAGTAACCTTGTGTAGCTCCTAATTCAACCATGGAATCACCAAACAAACTTAAGAACTAGGTAGAGAATACTAAGACCTTGAACTTTGTAGTGTAACTTGTAGTTTGAAGATCATAGGATCATGGAGCTAGGGATTGTGTTGTGGCGTTTTATTTATGAAGAAATGATGGAATGAGCTCTCTATTTATAGCATGAAGAGGAGGTTAGGAAGCTTACTAGGAAACTACACAAACTTGGTGACCAAGGTTAACTTGGAGCCAAAGTTGTAATTAAGTAAAGAATCAATGGTCAAAATTTAACCACAAGTGTGAACCCCCCCCCCCTAGTGGCGGTTTGAATGAGGATAAGGTGACTAGATGATGACTCTTGGTCTTTGGATGATAATATCCTAAGTATGTAGCTAGTTTTGGACCCGTAAATTGCTAACCGTAAGTTTTTAGGCCACGAAACGTAAAACCGGGTATCCTAAAAATATGAAACTTATAAATATGGTTAAACATGTCAATATAGTCCATAATAAAATATAAAATGAGTGGTAGGTTCTATCGGGTGCGAAAACCCTGCTAAAAACTGGAAACACGGGTCTAAAACGCGCAATTCGCGTAAAACGCTGAACTGAAAAACGTAAAATTCCGAAACTTTTGGAATTGTCCTAAAATGAGAGAAAATCATATTTCTATTGTTTATAATGTTTTATGGACATATCGGGATGCTAGAAGGACGTTTAAACCTAAAAGTAAATCTCGGACACGGCTTTGTGATTTTTGCAGAAATGATCCGACGAGCGTCAAACTCTCGGATTATCGTTAAAATAGTTTAACTTACGAGAATATGAAATAAAAATTTCTGAGATGAATAGTGAAAAGTGAATAGTAAAAAGTGAATAGTAAAAGTGAATAGTAAAAAGTGAATAGTGAAATTTTCGGGAATAAAAGTTAACCTGAAATTGCGAATTGTTACAGTCTGTACCCCTTAAGGAGAACTTCGTCCCGAAGTTCAGTTGATGTTAACTACTTACGATGTGTCTAAGAGAATTCGGGATCTCTAATATAGTGGTGTTCACTCTGATTTGTCTAAGGTTCTGGTTAAGGAGTTGTATCGGCTACAATTAAGCCCACTTATTTATAACACATTACTTACATAAAGAAGCGTCCAAATTTATGTAAGTAAGGTCTCATAAACTTATGGTTCGGTGATTTACAATTTCTTTATTTAACTGAAGAGGCGTCCCAATCCATTTAAATAAGGAGATTCTAAAACATCCTACTTAAGAATTTCCGACACAAAATCCGCCTTCTGAGGCCGATAGTAAGATAATCAAGCCATCAAATCCCTAAAGCTAAGCAATAATATTATTTAACTCAAATCTTGTGTCTAATCAAACAAGAACTGTCACAAGATCAAGTTAACTAATTAGTTATTACTGAGCTCCATGTTTTTAATGACTCGACGAATCTCTGGGGCTCCTTATAATACTAAAGTCACATCATCTAACAGCGTGGAACTAAGCAAACGTCTAACCAAAAAGCACATGTGTATGTATTGTGTGTAACGCAAATAAAGAGGAAGGTCCCAACGTATATAGCAGTTATAGTCTAGGCACTAAATGCAACCTAGTTCTCTATAACCAAGGCTCTGGTACCAATCTGTAACACCCCCAAAATACCGCAGCGGAAGACTGTGTCATAGGGGTGCTACTTCATAATACAAAGTACAAGTTATAGAAAACGAACTCTAAATGAGACGTTTTGAAAAGTTACCATTCGATTAATGAATTCAAAGTTACAAACATGAGATTCCAAAGTATGATACATAAATGTATACAATTGTTTTGAATGGTAAATGATAAAAGCGTAAGTCTTCAGAATATGCAGCTTGACTCTAAGTTCCACGCACTAGCTATCGCCTTACTAACCTGAGATAAACATGCTAAAGTGTCAACACAATGGTTGGTGAGTTCATAGAGTTTGTCTTAAAACAGTTGAAAAGCCTTAAAAGAATATTCACACAGCAAAGGCATCGAGAATCCACTCAGTTACAAGTCCCGCCATAAGAGACTTGTAACCTGTGTGTTCACAACCCACTGCTACAATATATAGTATGATAAAGACATGTATAAGTTCATCAAGACAATTAAGCAATTAGTCGTGAGTCTACTCTTCATCTCCGAAGACCTCACGTTTATGATGTATCCAACATTCGCAAATGTTAGGATGTATCAAAGACAACTGGGAGCCACTTCCCAAAGAAAACTGGGAGCCACATCCCAAAGAAAACTGGGAGCCACTTCCCAAAGATAAAAGACAGTCATGTATGTATGAAATCAAGTATAATGCCATCAAGTATAAGACAATCAAGTATAACACAGTCACGTATAAACGTTTTGAGTATTTGTACAAGTAAGCAAGTAGTTGAGCATGTATCCCCCCCAATAGTTAAAACAAGTACGAAAAGAGTAGGGGCTATGACTCACCTTAAGTCTATGTAATGAGAAATGAAAGTCGAATCGCGAAAGTCTCTAAGAGCAGCCTATAATAGAACGTTGCGACTTAGGTTTGGAGTAACGTCTAAGAGTACGACGAATTGCCAATATATGTCTTGCATAATGTTCATGATGTAGTACTTTAGTATATAGTGTAAGTCGTTGAATATAAGTGGTCTATGAAACATGTATAAGTTGTATATCTCTTACTACCGTTCGGGCCGACATAATTCAGAAGTCATGGAGTAAACGTTCGAGGAGCCAGGACACTTTAACTCGTAAATCCACAACTCGTCTCGACGGCTTACTCAATGAACTCCTCACATGAGGCTCCCTACTATTGTAGTATTTGATAACATATATATATATATATAAGCTTTTTGATCTTTAATAGTTATATGGTCTTTAGCCGTGGCTTTGCCGTGACCTTGGTCATTGTTACCATGGTCTTGAGACTCAACCTTGGCTTTAGCCATGGTTGTGGTCTTGGCTTTAGGTCATTAGACCTCTTGGTCTCATCTAATTATAATGGTTATATAGTAACTTTGGTCTAAAAATGGGCTGTTAAGAATTTGAAGAAATTTATCACTCAGAAAGCGTTTTCAGGGCTCGAGCTTCTTTGGTTCCTGAACGAAAACGTCGTTCCGGACAACTTTCGTGTTTTAACTTTTTGATGAATCGGAGCAGAAGTGGGACTTTCAAAATCATAATTTGATCAGAATGCAATTTAGGCAGATTTGCCGTTTTGGTTTCGCTAACTTCAAATGGTCATAACTTTTGACTCGTATACTCATTTTGGGTGATTCAAATTGCTATGTTTTCCTTGTTAAGTCCTCTTTAACAGTAAGTAAGTGTCAAATATCAAAGTTATACTATTGTGGTCGTGGTTTTCCATAAAAATCACTAGTTTGCTTGTTTGCTTGTCATAAGTTAACATATGTATACCAATACTTGTTTTATCCATTTTTAAACATCATGAACACAATACAAAGACCATATATAGCATGAAAGAAACATAATAAGCATGAAATTATATTGAGCAAGAAAGTGTATAAGGGTTTGCTTACAACTTTTGGCTTTCTAAAGAAAGGAAGTCAAGTATAGAACTAGGACACTAAACCTAAGCTTGTAAACCCTTCACCATAACTCTTGTAACCATTGATAGACTTGATATAGACCTTGTGAAAACCCATTAACTTCAGCCCTAGTAACCTTGTGTAGCTCCTAATTCAACCATGGAATCACCAAACAAACTTAAGAACTAGGTAGAGAATACTAAGACCTTGAACTTTGTAGTGTAACTTGTAGTTTGAAGATCAAAGGATCATGGAGCTAGGGATTGTGTTGTGGCGTTTTATTTATGAAGAAATGATGGAATGAGCTCTCTATTTATAGCATGAAGAGGAGGTTAGGAAGCTTACTAGGAAACTACACAAACTTGGTGACCAAGGTTAACTTGGAGCCAAAGTTGTAATTAAGTAAAGAATCAATGGTCAAAATTTAACCACAAGTGTGAACCCCCCCCCCTAGTGGCGGTTTGAATGAGGATAAGGTGACTAGATGATGACTCTTGGTCTTTGGATGATAATATCCTAAGTATGTAGCTAGTTTTGGACCCGTAAATTGCTAACCGTAAGTTTTTAGGCCACGAAACGTAAAACCGGGTATCCTAAAAATATGAAACTTATAAATATGGTTAAACATGTCAATATAGTCCATAATAAAATATAAAATGAGTGGTAGGTTCTATCGGGTGCGAAAACCCTGCTAAAAACTGGAAACACGGGTCTAAAACGCGCAATTCGCGTAAAACGCTGAACTGAAAAACGTAAAATTCCGAAACTTTTGGAATTGTCCTAAAATGAGAGAAAATCATATTTCTATTGTTTATAATGTTTTATGGACATATCGGGATGCTAGAAGGACGTTTAAACCTAAAAGTAAATCTCGGACACGGCTTTGTGATTTTTGCAGAAATGATCCGACGAGCGTCAAACTCTCGGATTATCGTTAAAATAGTTTAACTTACGAGAATATGAAATAAAAATTTCTGAGATGAATAGTGAAAAGTGAATAGTAAAAAGTGAATAGTAAAAGTGAATAGTAAAAAGTGAATAGTGAAATTTTCGGGAATAAAAGTTAACCTGAAATTGCGAATTGTTACAGAAAGCGCCAAAGTAAGCTATACGTGGGGTTCTGATTGTTTCGAAGACTAAGCTCTCTTATCAACCTAAGAAACCAAGTAAACTGAAGGTAACTAATGATAAAAATGATACTATGGTTCTTTTCACTTCGAACTCGTTTGATGTATTAAGCTCTATGGTGGATTTGGAGGAAGGTGATGGCAGTAAAGCTTCGGAATTTGATAGTCCAAGAACTACATCTATGGCTGCAAGGATTAATAAACTAGAAAGTTAAATGCTTGATGGAAAGCTTGTACTATTGGGTGATAATGGGAAGTCGCTAAAATCTTGTAGATCAAAGCTTCCTAAGCAAAAGGAGGTTATTGTGACTTTGTTATGTGAACCTAGTACTGCTATGGAAAAGCAAGGGGAAGATTCGGAAAGTGGCTAATCCGAATCATGCCGGTGGAAGAGCTAATGATGAAAATCTCCTTAAATATGAAGATTCTGATATTAATGACTTAACTAATGAACAACTTGCTCACTGTGACGCGTGGGACATCCGTATCCGTGGTAGAGTTAGGCGGTAGTTCTAATTTTGTTGTCGGCGTTTTATTTTGGTAAGTTCATAAGATTGGCTTGTCTCTTTTATGATGGATTTTGTTTAAAGCACATTAAGTGCGTTTGTTGCTTGTAACAGGCTGATATACGAGATTAATTGTCATTCTATGTACTTAATTATTTTTTGAAATAATATATTTTATTGAGGAAACTCTTTTCAAAAAAATAAATAATGATAAAAAAATAAATAATAATAAAAAAATTAAATAAATAAATAAAAATTAAAAGAAATCAAAAACAAAAATTCCTCAAGAGTTTATCGAAGTGTCTGTCTACTAAAAAAAGTGTCATGTAGTGCATTTTTTATCACTTAATGATTTATAGTTTGAAGGATATTTTATTTCAAATAAAAAGATGAAAAGTTACTTTTTTAATTTTAATGAAAAAATAAATGATTGGTATGTTTTTCATTAGATCTTTAGACAATATAAGGTCTATATTGAACTTAATAAATATTTTTAAAAAGTATCATACTTGACACAATTTATTTTTCTGGGTATCGAACAAAATTTCTTACTTAAAAATGTATTTTTCTTTCAAATTCATCATTTTTTAAGTATTTTGCAACATTTCTTTTTATATTTTTACCCTTCGAAAAGATAAAATTTCTATTATTTGAAAGGGGCAAAATTGTTACAAAATGTTGCAAAATACTTTAAAAAGGCTAAATTTGAAAGAAAAATACCCCTAAAAGCAAAAAAAATGTTCACTACGCATACAAACAAATGATGTCAAGTACGATACATTTTTGAAACATTTTCACACACACACACACACACACATACATATATATATATATATATATATATATATATATATATATATATATATATATATATATATATATATATATATAGATATACGTATATAAGTATATACGTATATACGTATATACGTATATCTATATATATATATATATATATATATATATATATATATATATATATATATATATATATATATATATATATATATATATATATATATATATATACGTATATATATATACGTATATATATATATATATATATATATATATATACGTATATATATATATATATATATATATATATATATATATATATATATATATATATACGTATATATATATACGTATATATATATATATATATATATATATATATATATATATATATATAAGGTAAGGTTCTAGAGAAAAGTGTAATTCGTTAGAAAAGTGAGAAAAAAAAGTTATAGGGTAGATTTTGATAACAATCAAAACTTTAGAGTAAAATTTGAAACAATGCAAACAAATACGGAGTAGCTCAGATACACACACAATTATCAGTTCTCTCCCGATTCAAAACACACACACTCACCGTCACCACCACCAGCACTACCACAGTCGCCACCGTCTTCCTTCCGCCACTGCGTCAATCGTCACTCCGCCACCATCACACCGATGCCAAAACATGAAAACACGTCAAAATAAACGTTATTCAGTGGAATAAAAATGTTTTGAGATGCGATTTGAGTTACGTGATTTTGTGATACTGGATAATCGCGTTATCACAATTTTATTCAGGTTATATATATATATATATATATATATATATATATATATATATATATACATTTTAAGCTTTTTTTTCTCTTTTTTTTATTGTGAATTTGTGTAAAATTAGGGCAGCGATTTTAAGCTTATTTTTTTTTCTTATTATTGTGAATTTTGTGTAAAGTTATGGCATCGATTTGTGTAAAATTAGAGCATGATTTGTAAAATGAAGGAATCGATTTGTGTAAAATTAGGGCATCGATGTGTGTAAAATTAGGGCATCGATTTGTGTAAAATCAGGGCATCGATTTGTAAAATTAGGGCATCAATTTGTTTAAATTAGGGCATCGATGTGTGTAAAATTAGGGTATCGATTTGTGTAAATTGGGGCATCGATTTTTGTAAAATTAGGGCATCGATTCAAGTCAAATCATTTTCACCAGTCACTTTACATATGAAGCAGGGTGTAATGGTTGATATTGGCGAGGCAGTATGTCCCATATTGAACCCTTGTGTACTGACCTGGTCCTGTTAGGTTAACTTTATCAGTTCCAGACTTGTTTGATAATAAAAAGAAGTGAGACTTGTGGTGTTGTTGTGTTTACCAACAAACTACTCTGCTTAATGTGGCTGAGTTGTACCCATTTATGTTTTAGTTTAAGATGTGTTTTAAAGTTTTATTGAATAACCATGCTAGTTGTGAACATTTGGTACCATACTTTGTTACGCTCATGATTTTAGGTAGCTCAAATGTTAAATAATACCCTCCAAATGACCAACTTCAGTCACTTTGAGCATTATCAGCTTACATACCAAATTGTGGCGTGTATATTTTTGGGAGTGAATTATGGTTTAAAATTTCTGGCCTTATATTATATTTGATATAGTTGTGTAAAATGTGATAAGAGCTTCTAAATTACATGTATATTAAATTTGAATGTGTATAAAGGTAAAATTTCTAAACCAAATAGTGTAGAATTATAAAGAATGGCATATCCGGAGGTACTTTAGTGTATCCGTTGGAGGCACTCTAGTGCATCTGCTTGAGGCATTTTAGTGCATCCATTTAACGTACTTTAGTGCATCCATTTGTATCATAGTATCCATTTTAGACTCGTGCTAATATTTGACTTACAAGTAAATAACAAAAGACTCGTTTTTGAGGTTTAGTTTAGAAACGCAAAGTCCATCGTTTAACACCAATAAAACCAGTTATTTGAACTGGAGTGTCAATTAGTATTCACGAAACATGCGGAAACATAATATGTGTAGTGTGAGAGGCCCCCGTAAAAGAGTAATTGTCTTTATAATGATAGATATCTAATAGTATATAGCCATTACATCAGCACAAAATTTCCTGTGACTGGTATGCATAATTAATCTGTTATCTTGCATACTGAACTAGGTGCTTGTAGCATCTTTTAAGACTACTTATTAGAGCACCACTTATAATGGGTGTCTTTGAATAGTTTGACCTAGACGTGTACTAAATCAGTAATCACATGACATTAGTTTTTGTGAATAACTAATAGATAAAGAAAGACTCATTAAGGGTTTTGTGAATTAAATTATCCTATTTTTTCCCTAGTTGGCCGCCTGGAAGTTACTAGTAACTTGCCAAAGTGGTTAGATTATCATACTAATGTTATTAGGTTACTTCACTTTGCAAGTAATAATGCATCCATTTCCATGCTTTTTAGATACAAATCCAATGATTTAGGATAGAAAATGTTAGCATTAATATTAGTGTTTTAGGGTGCAACAGTACCACCACAATGGAAGGTGTTCCAAACAATCATATATCTAGAATGGGTGAGCTCTTTTACTTGACTGGATTGTAAGGTCAGAAGTTGATGCCATGACAAGCTTTGGCATTGCCAGAAGTTACCTCAAATCATCTTTTTTAATTGTAGGATGAAGGCCTACATGATTCAAAGAAAATCACCGCTTTTGATTTTGATGGATGTCTTCCAAAAACATCGTTTCAAAGGTACCTCTATGTTTTAATCTTTTAGATGCTTGTAATGGCACGTATAAACACACTTCCAATCTAATATTGGTACCAAAACCTGGTTGGGTGAACATCTGGTATGGACTGGGTTGACCCAGAGCACGTTTTGTCTAATTTGTTAATGCATAGTTCTAAACAATTCTTTTGATTTTTTAAATTAATTTACCGTTAAATAAGCTACTATAAAAATGATTATGCTAAATACGATTACTATAAATATATAATTACAGTTATAATTTTGATTATTGTGCAGTTTGTGATATTACATTTGACTTAGCATGACTCGCTTATTGTACTATTATAATATTTCCCAATTTCTAAATGTGAATATATGACGATACTGGATTTTGGGGAAAGTGGTCCCGTTCGTTGTTCTTGTTGCAAAGGCTACATTAATGCATTCATGAAATTTGTTGACCAAGGAAGATGTTTTATCTATAACTTCTGTAGTGAGTATTTTATATATTTTGTTGTCAAAGCCTTGACCATCATGCATTTGAGAATATGAAGATTTTGACTAGGCTACTCTTTTTGCAGGTTTTACAGATGAAACTCCACATGATTATCAGTGCAATTTAGGCCCAGATGGCAGATGAAGAGATGCTGATGAGAGGCCTGAGCTATGTAGAGGCACAATTGAATTTATTGCTACAAGGGACCAAAGCATTCTGTTGACAGATTGGTGCATCTATTAACACACTGTTAACACTAGGTAATTGTGCCAATCAAATGTTTAATTCTTAAATAAAGTAGATGCTTGTTACATTAATAAAGTCCTCCTGTTAACTATTATGTCTTATCTTAGTGCATCTATTAACAGATTGGTGCATCTATTAACATAGACACTAGGTAATTATGGTGCATCTGTTAACAGATTGGTGCATCTGTTGACAGATTGGTGCATCTGTTAACACAGTGTTAACACTTGGTAATTATGGTGGATTTGTTAACAGATTGGTTTCCTTCTTCCTCTCTCAGGTCGGGGCTGCACTTTATATGGTTTACATATTTGGAGCGCTGTGATGTTTGTTAGATGTGAACAGTAGTATATTGATCTGAAGAAGTTGAATATCAAGTTTATTGTAAAGACTTTGATTAAATGAGTGTGTGCATGATGCATGAAGTGGGCTTCGTTTTGATTTATGTCCTCGATCTGCATGACATCTTTATTTGTATAATAATTTTAGACAGCTTATAAGCAATTAGCTAGAACTTGTTATTTGAACATGAAATGTGTGTAGTAAAATTTTCTTCTTTAAGCTAAATTTGAGTTCTTTTTACTTAATTGGAAACAAGTTTTAACAGTCTTATTTCACAAGGTACTTGAATAATCAAAAGTTGTAGATGGTTAAATAAACTAGTATTTGCAACAACTTAAAGTGATATGATTACATGAAACACAATCTCTTATAGCACGAGAAGTGTGTGCACGTGCGCATTCAGTGGTGGAAGAGGCACAATAATGGGAGAGATCATGGTCGCAAAAGCGGACAAAAGTGGAGTGGACACAACATATTCTTTTGCATCTCTTTTTCTTGTATCTTGTTATCTGACCACAATTATCTAATATTTTGTAATATATAAGCTAGAGTTTGATTATTTTATGCTCAAATATTAGTTGATCAATGTATTTATAAATAATTGTGGCACTTTACGAAGCAAACCAGACCACACAGGAGCACCAAAATTCATATAACAATAATGAGGCAAAGAGGGGCTTAATTTATTTCACTACTCGCCTTTAAATACATAAGTTAAAAGTGCTAATACAATTGGAATCAACTTTACAGATCCTCTCATACAACATAACGAAGCTTCGAGGAAAAGCTCAAGTCACTCGACAGAATCAAGCATACAAAGTCTAATAAATTTAAAATCCTGCGGAGTTGAACAAGTGAGGATGTGTGATTTGAATTTCTACGGCTCATTGATAACCTCCCTCTTGAGGTATGTGAATCAGATTGATCATCCTCCATATCTGCACATTTGACCATAAAAAGAAAAGGTTTAGTATCCGGTTATAATATGAGATCATGTAACTGAGGAGAATAATGCAGTAGAAACTAATCCTACCTGCAGTGTTCCACCTCCACCAGTACTACTATAAAACCAAAAGGTGTTTAGAAGCCTACAATCTCTAAAACAATTTTATTCAAAAATACTACTAGAGAATAAGTTAATACATTAATATATTTTTTGAGATCATATTAAATACATTTAACAAATGTTAAATTCAAAAATAGGTCAATGTGATCCGAAGTTTTGAAGTGTAACTAAAAATTACATTGTAGAACCTTAGAGGGGGTGAATACGGTTTCTTCGGCTTTTTAGATGTCTAAAAACTTTAAGCCAAGAAGAACGCCAAGTGGTTGTGTTATGATCAAGAAACAGCTTCAGGAGGTCGGGGATGCTCGAAATAAAGAATAGACATGGTATTATTAGATTAAAAGAATGGGGAAGGTGTGTGTGTTTTCTAGAGAGAGAAAGAAGGAAACCACACACACCTAGAAATACAATGAGACATCCAACCCTCCTAGTTGAGACTAGGAGGGGTATTTATACTAGAATACAAGCCTAACTTAGCACTATTGTCTAAACTAGTCCTTGTACATAGAAGGAGATGCTATTCCCGAATATAACATTACTTTTAAGGCTAACAATCTCTCCCCAAAGTGATGTTATATGGGAATAGCTTACAACGTTCCCTACAAGTAAAATTGAATACAAAACATAAGCGCAGCAGCTCTGAGAGTGGTCTTCAAACTTCATTCCTTCATTCAGCTTCCTGAATCTTCTCAGCTGCCATCATTTTACTTGCAGAAGAACAATGTGAGCAAATCTAATTAGGGATAAAATCTGGCTTAACACTCTCCCCTAATTAGTGCTCTCCCCCAAACTGACAACCTTTCTGATGAATGCCATGAGTCTGAAGAAGTCTTTTGATAATTAAATGCATACCGTCTTTAGTCTTCTAACACGCAGCGGAAAATGTAGAACAGACTGTAGACTTGACCTTCTTCAAGATTGTCCATTCGGGGGAACAGAATATCAACATCTTCATCTCACCAAATGCATTCCAGTTATCTTGCATATACCAAATTAGCCTGTAACGTACACATGAAATGATAACACTAAAGTAACAAGTTGAAACACTGATCATCTTGAATTTATTGCCCGAAATTGGTGAAGGTGGATAAGGTAGAAGTACGTAGAAAAAGTTGAGAGGATAAGGATATAGAATCAACCTATCTCTGACATAAATCATTTCATAAATCATTAAGCCCGATCACGTGAACTTGTTGTGCGTCCTCGATGTACACATTTCTCTCCCCTAATGGTTACGATTTATCGGAATCAGCATAAGAATGTGTACGTGAATCATTAACTGGAAGCACTCTATCATAAATCATATCAGTCCGTGAGAAGATGTCGATAACCCAATCTACTAACAATACCATTTGAAACTGTCATACTCTTTATCAACCTCTGAATCAACAACGGCTCTCTGTAGTAACCCCATATGAAGATAACCCGATATGACGAACTTGAGAATGAAGTAAAATCCCTCAAACTTGTGACTTAAACTTGTACTATCCTGTGACTAAGAACGGTGTACCTTATACCCCTAAAGAAGTGTAATTAGCACAATCCATCTTGACATATCGTCAACTACGTGAGACACTGAGCACTACAACATAACTCCTTAAAGTGATAGCTACTTTGTGAATATAGAGAGAAAGAATCACAAAAGTAACTAGATATCCAAGTCTTTGTCACCATTAATATATGCCCAAACAAGTCATCTTCGCGGAAGTGAAGAAAGAAAGAAGATGAAATAAGTACACTCGCCCGTAAAACGTTACTTCAAACCCGAATAAATAATAATGAATTATCCCCATATTCACAAATATCCGATACTAGCCGTTGTTATTTGATTGTGATTCTTGATCAGGATCATTTAAGCAAAACGTGGTGTGTTTTTTATGAAGCATGAAATTCCATCTCGATAGATTCATAGTGATTTCGTATATTCCCTCCAAAAAATAGAATTGGAAAATTTCTCGCCCATAATTTGGAAATCACTATGAAATGCAATTCTAAGGTTACCAGAAAAATTTGAGTTTTGAAAATTTTTACGCCAAATTTCACCGAAAAAATTTGAATTTTGGCCTAAAAAATTTGAATTTCGGGCCAAAATTTTCAACGTTATCCCAAACTTTGAATTTCGCGTAAAAATTGAACGTTTAGTCTCCTCTCAAAAATAAATTTTACTCAAATTTTCCCGCCAAAAAAACTTTTTTTTTTTGCTAACTCGATAACATCATCCTAACTCGATAAACATTCCTAACTCGGTAACCTTGGCATACTCGATAATCTCCCTAACTCGGTAACCTTTGTAACTTGGAAAGTCTTTAACTCGGTAAACCAACAACTTAACTCGATAAGACTTGATGAATCCTTAACTCGGTAATGTGGAAAAATTTGGGCAGAGTTTCGACTAAGGAGTACCCAAGAGAGGCCTTACTCGATGAACGATAAGGATGAGCCATGCCTAACTCAGCAAAAAAACAGGCCTAACTCGCCAAAAAAAAACAGGCCTAACTCGATAACGAGCGTCTAACTCGATATCCTAACTCGATAGAAAGCTGCCAAACTCGATAATCATTTGCCAAACTCGATAATCATCAGCCAAACTCGATAATCATCAAATCCTAACTCGATAGAATGGCGATGAACAGTACCAGATCCGATTTTTTCACACAAAAACACGATTTTTTCACCCAAAAACACCACGATTCGCCCCCGGTTAGCTCTGATACCACTTGTTATGATCAAGAAACACCTTCAGGAGGTCGGGGATGCTCGAAATAAAGAATAGACATGGTATTATTAGATTAAAAGAATGGGGAAGGTGTGTGTGTTTTCTAGAGAGAGAAAGAAGGAAACTACACACACCTAGAAATACAATGAGACATCCAACCCTCCTAGTTGAGACTAGGAGGGGTATTTATACTAGAATACAAGCCTAACTTAGCACTATTGTCTAAACTAGTCCTTGTACATAGAAGGAGATGCTATTCCCGAATATAACATTACTTTTAAGGCTAACAGGTTGTATAAGAAACCAACCACAAACATAATCACAACAAAGTATATAAAGCGAGTAAATGACACCACGATATATACTGGTTCGGGATGGGGGGTTTATACCATCCGTATGTCCAGTTGCGAATCCACGACACCGATACTATTACTCCAGTATAATCCTTTTGGTGGATTACAAACCGTTACAACTTCACTCCACCGATATGCACTAAGATCGGTGCTCACTAAGAAGAGCTACTCCCCAATGGTATTCCGCCCTCAGAAACCACCCAAAAGAATCTCGTGATTCGACTTAACCACAAAGACCACTAAGACTTCCCACCAGAAGTATCAAACCCCAACTAGATCCCCAATGATCTAGGCTTGGTCACCAAGACCCAAGACTTCAATCTAGATCCCCAATGATCTAGGCTTGGTCACTAAGACACAAGACTTCCCTTACAAACAAATAGAAAGAATAAGTTGTTTGTTTATTCAACCAAGCCCTAACCTAACCTAGAGACAAGATTGTAGTAGAAAGGGTAAAGATAAGAAGACCCTCAACACAATCACAAGAGTAGATTAGGTTCTTGTGATTCTTCCCTTGCAATGAGATGTGTTCTTCCAATAGATGTTAGTGTGAAATATTAAGAACACAAGAGATAGAATTAGAGGATTAGGGAGAAAGAATGTAGAGAGAAAGAATAATGGCAAGGGGTGAGGAATACAAGAGGCAAGGCATGGTATTTATAGGAAAAACCCAATCTTGGGAATATTTTACCAAGGTCGGCGCGTCACCCACGCGTTGACACATGGGAGGCGCGCCAGACACCCAGGGAAAATATTTTCGACGCTTTGGGTATTTGGCATTATAAATGCCTTACCTTGCTAAACCCCCAATTGTACTTCACACTAAACCTTAACATTAATCAATCTAAGGTTTACCAACTCAAATATCCAATTTGGAAAATCATTTGTGAAGTGTTAATAAGAAAACCAAATACCAATGGTAGAAGAGTAGAAAGGGTAGTTTGGTAGGGGTAGAAATGGTATTCCTCACATGGCATAATAGAGAAGAGAATATGCCATATGATATTCCTCAAGTGAAGGGTTAAGGTGTAACTATGGTTAGGTTTAAAGGTTTAGAGGTTAACCATGGTTAGGAGTAGAAAGGTTAAGTGTTGGGAAGTAACCATGGTTGGATGAGGTGAACCATGGTTAGGTTAAGAAGGGGATATTCCAAAGGTATATTCCTTTGCTTGGGGGGAAAGGATGGATGAAGGGTTGGGATGAGTTTAGTTTGAAATGGATGGTTAAGATGTGTTGTAAGAGATTGGATGGTTGAGATGGTTTTGATTTGAAATGGATGGTGGAGATCAAAAGAGCCTTTTTGCTTGGGGAGGAAGTGTGATCAATGGTTGAGATTGGTTTGGGTTTGAAATGGATGGTTGTGATTAAACACATGTGTTGGAATAAAGAGGAGATTAGATGGATGGTTGAGATGTGTTTAATTTGAATTGGATGGTTGAGATTGAAGATGTGTAAGGAATATAAGAAATGTGTAAGACATGTGTAAGAGATGTGATGTTGTAAGAGAATAGATGGTTGAGATGAGTTGGATTTGAAATGAATGGCTAGGATCAAAAGTGTGTAGGGGACAAAGGTACACTTTGTGTAAGTGGTGTAAGAGAATGTTGAAAAGGAATATTTGGGAAATATTGTGGGAGATTTGGTGGTATTGGGTTTGATGGTTTTGGGTTGAGTTGTATCTTGATGAAGAAGATAATTAAGAAAAGTAATTAAGAAGAAAATAATCTAATTGTCATTAAGAGGAAAAGGTTTAGACTATTAAGATTATAAGTTGAGAAAATCATAAGTTACTTATTAGTTCAAGTAACACAACATCGAGAATCCATAGTTTCATATCTCATGACTTTTCACGACTCGACGTTCTCAACTAATACGTTGGTTCAAACAAGTTAAGTGCTTTGCCTTAATGTAAAGCATAACCCAAGTGGGAAAGGATGCGTTTACGCAATGTGACCTTTGACTTATTTTGACCAATAAAGGAGTAAACCCGTTACGTAATTAGAGAAGACGTAAGCACAGGATATGAGCATATGGATGCTTTCACATGATGTTACGTGAAATATATAAGCTCCCTAAGTTTCGAAAAGCCTTGGCTAGAGGCGATAGGTAGAAAACATGAGTTGGCATTTTCCCGTAAATGGGTGCTTTAAAAGTTGGATCTCTTTAATCCCAAAACTCATTTCGAGTGTTCTCAATTAAGCACATAACATATTCATACATGTATTGAAAGATCTACATTTTTCGGGTAAGGGGATAGCCGACTTTCAAAATTCATCCCGAAATTCACAGACGCCTGGCGCGTTACCCACGCGTTGACGCGTGGGTGGCGCGCCAGCAGCAGACATGTGAATCGGGGAATTTTGGCTAACGTTTGTTATTTTATGTGTTTCGATGGTTTATTTGTCATCATTAAAACATAAAGAGATCTTGATCATGTTGCCTCAACAATCTCCCCCATTTTGATGATGAAAAATAAAAACCAAAAGCAAATAAAATTATCAAACTTAGCGAAGACAAAGCGCGCCTTTGGTGTAGCTTGCGTCTTGACCTTTGCCTCGTAATTTGGTGAAGCCTTTAACATTTCTTGAATGGTCTTCACGCCTCTTGCTTTCTTTCTCCCCCTTTTTTCGAATCAAAAAGGTGGGACTTCCATTAAATGGGAAAGTAGCTTGTTCCAATAGCACCCGAACGTGCTCCCCCTTGATCATTGCTCCCCCTAGATCGTTACTCCCCCTTGTTTCAAGGCGGGGATCCATGGGTCAAGAGCCTCACCTTTGCGGTGGCCTAGCCACACATAGAAACCACAACATACAACAAATGAGAAATCGTCACATGTAGAAGTCCAAAATGGGTTAGGTTACCATTTGGATACTTGCAACATGGGTTAGTCCAATTATACCACTATATCACATAATAAAATCAAGCACTCATATGCACAAAATCATCATATAGTTATTCGTGGGACAAATTTAACAATTATGCATCAAAATGTCGCATACTCAAATAAGCACAATGCATGTTCAAATAAGAGCACATAGTTTCACAAATAAACATGTGAATACGATCATAAATAATCATAGGGTGAGAAGACTAATCAAAAGTCTAGATTGTATACTATGTTAGCTAGCGCAATCTTATTCAACACATGAGAAGGCATACCTCGTTTATACGCAAGGCAATTATATTCAATACCTTAATAATGCCAATTATATGAATGGCCTATCCTCAGGTTACTAACAACAAGTCATGACATAGCAAAATTCCTAAATGGGTAATTGACACCGTTTATTATTCTCCCCCAGATTAACACAACCTCTCAAAGAAAACACCTATATGATGTAAAGGTTACTATAAAGACAACAACATTTCCTACTTCTTGGGAATCAAGTTAGTTCTAACTCATCCCATGTTTTTCACATAATACCTTAGCACATAATTTAACCAAGCTTTAATAGTTTGGTAAATATCAAGCAATCATTGTCTTTCAAAAACTCTAAGTGACTCAACATCCTAAGGCAAAGTGTAGCACGTAGTATCTAAGGCATGAAACATAAACTTTTGCGAAATGAATTACTCGGCTAAATTCACGATACATCTCTTGTAACTTCTTGTTCTTCCTTTGAACAACCTCACTAGATTTAGGAGGACTATTGTCCGAGAAGTTATGTGAGATTCCATGTTGTTCACAAAATTCCTAAATTGCACCCTACGTTCAAGTCTACTACCATGATTAGCTTGAATCAAAGCTCAAATAGGTTTTTCTAATCTTTTTCTTAAGATCCTAAACATATCTAGGGCAACTTCCTTAGCACCTAGAAATAGAGTCCATATATAATGTGAATAGTCATCAATTGTCATGAAAGTATGGAAGTTGCCTTTGTAACTTCATATATGTGATGAACCAAACAAATCGATATGAAGCAATTCTAAAACTTTATTAGTCGAAATTGCTTTACTAATCCTATCGCTTGCAAGACCTTGTTTGCCTAAGTATTACGTAAATGTGCATTTAGTGTCTAATATAATACTTGAAAGTTGTGAGGACATGATCTACTATCTTTAATAGTTGCAAGCAATTAACATGTTAACAATATGCACTAAATCATCTAGCATCATGGCAAGTGGGCATATAAGCAAATAGCACCAAAACATATTTCTCATATAAGCACAAACGCTCTAAGAGCACACAAAATGACCTTACAAATGACTAACTAGACATCTCACTTCAGTTTGAAAGATTGTTTACCTATTTATTTTTGACTTTTTTTATGTTTAGAAAGACTTAATAGGGTTCCAATGGAGTGTGTAAAACAAGTTTTAAGACTCACGAACTCAAAACAAAAGTTTTTTCAAAAAATTTGCAAAACTTTACCGAGGCTGGCGCGTCACCCGCGCATCAACACGCCACTAACGTACCAGGAATAGACTCCAACTTACTCTCATCATGTAGATCTCCTTTTTCTCTTTCCGTGGCCTTTTGAATCAACTAAATCGGAGTTCGGATGAAGAAATTATGATCAAAATACTAAAGCAACTTTTAAAACTTAATTTCTTCTTTTAGGTTTAGTTGTTTATTGTATTTAGATGTTCTTAAAGATCTAAGACTTAGATTATGATGTGTTCAAGTTATGCAAGTTTTAAGCACATAACTATATTTCCTAAACACATAGCATTTTTAATAACTAACATTTAAGGCACATAAAGATTCATAAGCATAAGGGAAAACTTAGCTCGACTTTAATGAATGATTTTTGTTTCATGACCACGAGATAAAGATTCACAATTGATGTTAAGACTACTGAAGACCTTCCTCAAAGTTTACTTATGTACACCATCATGCTCCTTATGAAGTAAACACTCTTCTACTACGTCATGTGCTTGGAACAACCACTTTCAACGATCTAATAGATTGGTCCAAGCTTATACCTAACAAACATATAACTCAAAAACTTGGTCCTCAATGTTTGTTGGGTCCATTGTGGTTAGTATAAAGCATTCCCAAGTTGAACATCCTTGGGTCTTGAAGTAAGACACTAAGTGTTTCTAGACCATACCTTGAGAACATAGACCAATGATTATTTTGAAAATTACTTTGGTGTTGAAAACTTGGTCTAATATTTTGATAAATGTTTGGTCTAAAATATCTTTGGTTTGGGTAGGAGTTGTCTCTCCTTTGAGATGAGTTATATTCATGATGTGAAGATCTTTGATTTTTGTTAAAATTTCTTCTTGACGATGATTGATTCCTTTGACAGGAATGTCTTTGGCTATATGACGGTTTCATATTTGGTGTGGGCAAGATAGGTTTATGGTCGACTAGAGCTTGTGTGTATCCAAGTCAATTACGTGAAACCGGGTTGTAAAATTGTTTTGGGGTTTCTCTTCTTGTAATGGGCGCTTGAGTACCTTGAGTTTTTACAAAAGGAGTTTGAGGAACAATTGGTTTAACAAGAACTTTAGACAAAACATTTGTTTTTTCATTTTGTCCTTCTTTTACAAACATTATTGGTTTGCTTAAACTTACGGAAGTAGTTTTCTTGTTTTCTGAAAATCCAAGACCTTCTTTATCTTGGGACAATTTTTGTTGACTTAACATGTCATCCAAATCATTGCTACTTTTCTTAAATTTAGAAAAACTTAATGACTCTTTTTGAAGTTTGGATACTTTGTCATTCAAAGAGTTAACCTCATGTACAAGTTTTTCACAACTTGTGCAAGGTTCAACCACCTCTTTGCGTTGAGTAAGTCTCTTTACTTCTCGTTCAAGTTCAAACACCTTGTCATTAAGAGAGTGTTTCTCCTCAACAAGTTTTTCAATAGTTTTAAAAAGTTCCTCATTCTCTTTTTGCAAATTATGAATATTTAAATCTTTATTAGAAGTAGAAAAGTTCGGAGAAACCTCTTGAGTGTCAAACGCCATGAGACACGTTGCATTCTTTTCCGAATGATCCCCGTCTTCACTATCACTCTAAGCTCCTTCGACGAATGCCCTATTTTCTTTAGGCTTTGGACATTCACTTATAAAGTGATTCTTGCCTGCACAATTCTAGCACTCGCGTTCGCGCCTTGAGCTTCCACCACCTTTATTATTATAGCCACGATCTCTTCCAACCTTTCTACCATTACTATCACCTTGGTTATCAAACCGATTACCATGCCTAGGGTTACCTTCTTATCTAAAGAACTTCCTAAAGTTCCTTGCCATAAGGTTGAGCTCTTCATCGTCTTCATCACTTCCTTCATCATTGTCTTCACTAGTTTGTTCCCTAGTGACTTTAGCTTTAAGAGCTAGTGACTTAACTTCTTTCTTCTTTTCTTTAGAAACGACCTTGTCGTTTTCTAAAATCATTTCATACACTTTGAGGTTTCCGATTAGCTCGTCCAGAGGAAGTTCCGCTAAGTTCTTGGCTTCTTCAATAGCCGTCACCTTTGGCCTCCACTTCACCGGTAGTGCTCGAAGAAACTTTCTCACATGGTTCTTGTTGTAGAAGCTGAGATCTAGAGCCGTGAGGCTTGTGATAATAGCATTGAACCGTGTGCAACCATTATCAATGGTTTCATCGTCAGAGATCGAAAACATCTCATATTGTTGGATGAGCAAGTCGATCTTGCAATCCTTAACTTGTGAATTGCCTTGATGAGTAATGATGAGTGAGTGCCAAATCTCCTTGGCGGTCTTGCAAATGCGGACTCTCTCGAACTACCTTCGAGGTAGAGCATTGTAGATCAACATCTTTGCTTCATCATTTTTGCCAAGCTTCCTCCTCTCATCATCTTTTAGATCCGAATGTGGCTTTTTCACCAACAACTTTGTTTCGGGGTCTTCCACCATAAACACAAAATTGCCATTTTGGATGATTTCCCACAAATCAAGATCTTTGAACCTAACATAGGTCTCAAACTAGGTTTTCCAAAAACAAAACCCATTGGTTTCTAGCAAAGGTGGTCTTTGCATAGAGCACCCCTCAACATAGTTCTCTTGAGCCATGGATCTATACTCAACTTTACCAAAAGTCTTTGTTAGGATTTTAGATTTTTGGAAAAGAAGTGTTTGACTTAAAACGACTTCTCGGGAAGGTTTTAACGCTCAAAAACTTGAGTATTTCGCTCTGATACCAATTGTAGAGCCGTAGAGGGGGTGAATACAGTTTCTTCGGCTTTTTAGATGTTTAAAAACTTTAAGCCAAGAAGAATGCCAAGTGGTTGTATAACAAACCAACCACAAACACAATCATAACAAAGTATATAAAGCGAGTAAATGACACCACGATATATACTGGTTCGGGATGGGGGTTTATACCATCCGTACGTCCAGTTGCGAATCCACGACACTGATACTATTACTCTAGTATAATCCTTTTGGTGGATTACAAACCGTTACAACTTCATTCCACCAATATGCACTAAGATCGGTGCTCACTAAGAAGAGCTACTCCCCAACGGTATTCCACCCTCGGAAACCACCCAAAAGAATCTCGTGATTCGACTTAACCACAAAGACCACTAAGACTTCCCACCAGAAGTATCAAACCCCATATAGATCCCCAATGATCTAGGCTTGGTCACCAAGACACAAGACTTCAATCTATATCCCCAATGATCTAGGCTTGGTCACTAAGACACAAGACTTCCCTTACAAACAAATTGAAAGAATAAGTTGTTTGTTTATTCAACCAAGCCCTAACCTAACCTAGAGACTCGATTGTAGTAGAAAGGGTAAAGATAAGAAAACCCTCTACACAATCACAAGAGTGGATTAGGTTCTTGTGATTCTTCCCTTGCAATGAGATGTGTTCTTCCAATAGATGTTAGTGTGAAAGATTAAGAACACAAGAGATAGAATTAGAGGACTAGAGAGAAAGAATAATGGCAAGGGGTGAGGAATACAAGAGGCAAGGCATGGTATTTATAGGCAAAACCCAATCTTGGGAATATTTTATCGAGGCCGGCGCGTCACCCACGCGTTAACGCGTGGGAACAGCGCCAGACACCCAGGGAAAATATTCCCGAGGCTTTGGGTGTTTAGCATTATAAATGCCTTACCTTGCTAAACCCCCAATTGTACTTCACACTAAACCTTAACATTAATCAATCTAAGGTTTACCAACTCAAATAGCCAATTTGGAAAATCATTTGTGAAGTGTTAATAAGAAAACCAAATACCAATGGTAGAAGAGTAGAAAGGGTAGTTTGGTAGGGATAGAAATGGTATTCCTCACATGGCATAATAGAGAAGAGAATATACCATAGGATATTCCTCAAGGGAAGGGTTAAGGTGTAACTATGGTTAGGTTTAAAGGTTTAGAGGTTAACCATGGTTAGGAGTAGAAAGGTTAAGTGTTAAGAAGTAACCATGGTTGGATGAGGTGAACCATGGTTGGGTTAAGAAGGGAATATTCCAAAGGTATATTCCTTTGCTTGGGGGGAAAGGATGGATGAAGGGTTGAGATGAGTTTAGTTTGAAATGGATGGTTAAGATGTGTTGTAAGAGATTGGATAGTTGAGATGGTTTTGATTTGAAATGGATAGTGGAGATCAAAGGAGCCTTTTTGCTTGGGGAGGAAGTGTGATCAATGGTTGAGATTGGTTTGGGTTTGAAATGGATGGTTGTGATTAAACACATATGTTGGAATAAAGAGGAGATTGGATGGATGGTTGATATGTGTTTAATTTGAATTGGATGGTTGAGATTGAAGATTTGTAAGGAATATAAGAAATGTGTAAGACATGTGTAAGAGATGTGATGTTGTAAGGGAATGGATGGTTGAGATGAGTTGGATTTGAAATGAATGGATAGGATCAAAAGTGTGTAGGAGACAAAGGTACACTTTGTGTAAGTGGTGTAAGGGAATGTTGGAAAGGAATATTTGGGAAATATTGTAGGAGATTTGGTGGTATTGGGTTTGATGGTTTTGGGTTGAGTGGTATCTTGATGAAGAAGATAATTAAGAAGAAAATAATCTAATTGTCATTAAGAGGAAAAGGTTTAGACAATTAAGATTATAAGTTGAGAAAATCATAAGTTACTTATTAGTTCAAGTAACACAACGTCGAGAATCCATAGTTTCATATCTCGTGACTTTTCACGACTTGACGTTCTCAACTAATACCTTGGTTCAAACAAGTTAAGTGCTTTGCGTTAATGTAAAGCATAACCCAAGTGGGAAAGGATTCGTTTACGCAAAGTGACCTTTGACTTATTTTGACCAATAAAGGAATAAACCCGTTACGTAATTAGAGAAGACGTAAGCATGGGATATGAGCATATGGATGCTTTTACATGATGTTACATGAAATATATAAGCTCCCTAAGTTAAGAAAAGCCTTGGCTAGAGGCGATAGGTAGAAAACATGAGTTGGCGTTTTCCCGTAAATGGGTGCTTTAAAAGTTGGATCTCTTTAATCCCAAACCTCGTTTCGAGTGTTCTCAATTAAGCACATAACATATTCATACTTGTATTGAAAGATCCACATTTGTCAGGTAAGGGGAAAGCTGACTTTCAAAATTCATCCCGAAATTCACAGACGCCTGGCGCGTTACCCACGCGTTGACGCATGGGTGGCGCGCCAGCAGCAGACCTGTGAATCGGGGAATTTTGGCTAACGTTTGTTATTTAATATGTTTCGATGGTTTATTTGTCATCATTAAAACATAAAGAGATCTTGATCATGTTGCCTTAACATACTTTATTTGACACACTAATTCTGGAAACAATACTACATCAATCTATAGTTTTATTAATCTAATTGAACTGGTACGCACAAATTTCGCTCTTAAATGAAGTTGTGCTTGACTGTAATCATCAGCGCATCAATAATACAAAATAATCTAAATTCGAAACATGCAAGCTAGCAAAGGATAAGTCCTTTAGTACAACAAATTAACGCGCATACAATTCCTCAAATAGTCACACTTATTATTTACCTCTATATCATGAGGAACACAAATTTTATGTTTACGCGGACGTGCTATTAAATGCAATCACAATGTAAAATTAGTGCATCACAGCTATAAATTTCGTTGAGACATTTTATCAAACACCTTGTGTGCTGCCTTCTTAAACATGATTTCTATCTATTTTTGCTCAATTTTTTTTTTCAGATTTAAAAGTAAACTCTCGAATATACATATTTAGACCAACAATAACAAAAAAGAAATAAACAAATTATTCAAATTAGCATCAATAAACTCATATACATCCAAACAAAGATTAATATATCATATTAATCAATGGCTACAGTAAAAAATCAATTAAAAAACTTACTTTCAAAATTTGAATGATGAATCTGATTACATCTTGGGTGCGGAATGGTGGAGAACGATGGTGAACGGTGGCGAATGGTGGTGAATGATGGTGAACGATGGGGAATGATGGTGAATGATGGGGAATGATGGTGAACAATGGGGAACGGTTGTGAACGATGGGGAATGATGGTGAACGATGGGGAACGCTTGTGAAGGCCAGTAGATGTGAGCAGTGGTGGGGAACTGAAAGACGTTATTAGAGAAAGAAGAAAAAAGCAGAAAAGGAAAAAATGAAATAACAATAGGCGTTATATATGAAAGGTACAAATATACAAAACCCACCCTTAAAATGAAGGAAAATACAATAAGGTCCCTGTAGTTTGGTGTGAAAAAAGAGAAGAGAAGGAGGGGTGATTTGTACACTTTTCTCGCTTTTTTACCAAAGTGAGTTTTTTTTAAAGAACCCACCTCTATATGTATATATGTGTGTGTGTGTGTGTGTGTGTGTATATATATATATATGTGTGTGTGTGTGTGTGTGTGTGTGTGTGTGTGTGTGTGTGTGTGTGTGTGTGTGTGTGTGTGTGTGTGTGTGTGTATATACACACACATATGGGTTAAAATAAAAAGTCCCTTATAATAAAAAGTGTAGGAAGGATTGTGAGGGCGACATGTGTCACCCCCATGCCACATCATATGACACGTGTCACCCCTACCCCCACCCCCCTATCCCCCAAAAAAAATCCGCCAAAAAAAATTTTTTTTTGGCAAAAAAAAATTTTTTCCCCGCCAAATTTTTTACGACATCACAGTTATAAAGTTACTGGATCACAGTTATAAATTTTAGTGCATTAAGGATATAAGTTACTGCACATAGTTGATGCACTGAACTATTAACTATGATGCAGTAACTTATAATAAAGATACACCAAAACTTAAAACAGGATCGTATTTTCATTTTGATGCAGTTACATACATATATGATGCAGAAAACTTATGATGATGCAATTTCTTATAACTATGATGTAGTAACTTATAACCATGAATGCAGTAACCGTGATGCAGTTACATACATATATGATGCAGAAAACTTAGGATGATGCACTTTCTTATAACTATGATGCAGTAACTTTATAATCATAAATGCAGTAACCGTGATGCAGTAAAATCATAATTGTGATGCAGTAAACGTGATGCAGTAACTTTATAACCGTGATGCAGTAAAATTTTTTTGCGGGAAAAAAATTTTTTGCCTCAAAAAAAATATTTTTTTGGCGGGAAATTTTTTTTTTCCGGCAGGGGGGAAGGGGTGACACGTGTCATATGATGTGGCATAGGGGTGACACATGTCACTCCCACAATTCTTCTTACAGTTTTTATTATAAGAGACTTTTTATAATAACTCCACCCCATATATATATATATATATATATATATATATATATATATATATATATATATATATATATATATATATATGCTTTATTTTCCGAACCCTGTTAAGTGCGGAAACTGCGAGAACTCCAATTTCGTATTAGAAAACATGCATGTTCATATAAAACATGTATGTTTTCTAACATGTAATACACATACCTGGGTAACATACATGTTCATATAAAACCATTTTGCATTGATATTGTTAGGAATACGTTTATTCATCTGAAGACTCGGTCACCCCGAGTATAGCTTAGCATGTTGTAGCTCATAGTATTTATTATATTAGTTAGAACGTAGTCTAGTATTAGTTAGTATTTGTGGTGTCGGGTCGGGTCTTCACCCACTGTCAGCCCGCTCCACAGCCCGTTTCAGGGGGCGTTTAGTTATTTGTATAAATACCCCTCTCCACTAGTGGAGAGGGTTGGACCTTTCACATTAAGCTAATATATTTCTCTCATTTCTCTCACTAGAAAAGGCTCCCACTTTCTCTCTCAAAAACTCTTCTCTTCTCTTCTAATTCGATCCAAGCCACAAGTAACCATACATGATTATGATTATGAATATCTTACAATTGGTATCAGAGCCAAGGTTTCATCTTAGGGCCTTGAAGAATCGAATTTGGAGTGGTGTTGTGTAGTTTTTGTGAGTTAGAAGAGTTTTATTGAAAACATCTTAGTTTGATCTTTCTTGGGTTATTTAATGTGTTAGAGATGTACTTTTATGATCCTTGGTACTAGTACAACATTAGGGTTCAGTTGGTTATACCATATCTTAAGCCTATTTGAAGTTTGGATTAGATTTAGGGCGTATTTCATTGTTGCGGTAACTCAACTGTTACATTGCTTATCTGCGATTAGTTCCTGATCTCTGTGGTTAGTTTGTCTGCGATTACTATTTTGGGAATACAAACAAATCGCAAGGAAAGTGACAGTTTTGGACTTTTGTCAACTGCGAATAGCTCCTGCGGTTAAGTGGTTTGCGGTTAGATCTTTATGGTTAGCTTCTCTTGCGGTTTGATTATTCTGCGGTTCGCTCCGTGTTGCGGTTAGTTGCTACCTTGTGGTTATCTCTCCTGCGGTTAACTCCATGCGGTTAGTTGCTCCCTGCGGTTAGTTGCTCCCTGCGGTTAGTCGCTCCCTGCGGTTATCTCACCTTGTGGTTAACTCACCTTGTGGTTACCTTTCCTGCGGTTTGCTTCTGTTGCGGTTTGCTCCTCTTTGCGGTTACCTTGCATGATCCTGCGGTTGACTCTGTTTGACCAAAGTTGACTTTCTACGTCGAAACTTCAAACGGTCATAACTTTTGAACCGTAACTCCGTTTTCAGCGAATTAGCTGTCAAAACGTCCGGAACAGGCGGAATATTGTGAGGTATCACCACGAAGTCGTGAAATGAATTTTTCGAGGCCCAAATCACCTCCGGAGTGAAGTTATTGTGATTTTAAGTTTTTAGACCAAAAAATTTCACCGTAACAACTTGCATCAACCTAACCAAATTACGACTAACCAACATATAACCTTGTCAAAACAAACAATCACCACTCTTAACATACAATCACTGCTATGGAATCTTCGTGCTCGAATTCTAATGATAATGTGCTTCATCAGCCAATTAAATTGCCCGATAATGCAAAGGATAGTCGCATTGAATGTTTTCGATCACTCCATACACATCTCAAGGTTCTCTTTGCAAAACCTGGATACTTGGGAGGTTTCAATCGTGCATTCGCAACACTCTTTGGTCAAAATGTTGAGACCTTCACAGTCAAAATGACTCTACACTTAGATCAACTTCAACAACAACTTGAAACAGGTGAATTTTCTGAAGGTAGTTCTATGGCTGCATTCTGTGTGATCAACAACCAACTCCAAGCGTTCATTGATTCACGATTCACTGAGGAGTATGATCATGAGTATCAAATGACGAAAAAGAGCTTTGCTACTCATACGGGAATTGAAGTTGACATTTTCAGAGTCACACTACTCCAACTCATGGGTAATGTGAAGGAGTACATTATGGAAAGAGCACAACACAAACTCAAGCATGAAGACAAGGTGAAGGAATGTCGGGAGCAATCAAGTCATAATGTTGTGGATACAGGTAAAGCATCGGATGTTGGGTCAGTTGTCACCGAAGGCAGAGGATCAGAGACTGATAAGCTTAACACAACGAACAGTTCAATGACTCCTACACGTGATGTGGATGCATATATCAGACCGGTAAAAGAACATGTGTCATGTGCTAAGGTACTCGAACTGTGTAACATGGTTGATGAACAAAAGATTCCTAACAAAGTACAACCGACAAACGATGTCGATTCAGATGTTGTTGACATGGGAAATAGCAATGTTGACCCATGTGAACAACATATGAAACACAATGAAGTGTCTGTTGTACAATGTAGTGCATCTTCTGTTTTAAATGATGATTGTGTGTTGCATGAGAACACTGCCTATAACCCTGATGACTCCTTGACCACTAGATTTAATATCCTTAAGGATCAGGTGGCAATGTATGAACAACGTGCTAGATTTGAACTCACTGGACGTGAGCAAAACATGGAATGGCAAATGCGTGCATACATATCTGAAAATAATCTTAAGTGAGAAACATAGAAAAAGGAGTTACAATCTTTGCAAAAACAACTGGATCAAACTGTTAAACAAAAACAAGAGATTCAGAAAGGCTTAAACACATTCAAACATGATTTCAAAGAAAAGGAAACAAAACTCCTAAATGATCTCTCTAGTCTTAAAATCCTAAAAAAATAAACTTGAGGATAAGTTATACACGCAAGGCCAAACCATTCAAACTGCTCAAATGATGCATAAACATAGGAAGTTGAGTGATGATCATAGTGAGAAGGATTCTACTAAGCCAAAAGCCAATTTCCTTAGAAGCGGTATAGGTGCACAACCGGCATTATATGATGCAAACATTATGCTTGAGCCCAATCATGCCCCACCTGATGCTACATCTGATGATGAGGGCAATGAGATAGAAGATAGAACCAGAGAAAAACTAGCTGAGAAATTAAAGGATCCCCTGTGCATAGCTAATAAAATCTTGTACAATTATGATTACTCTGAAGATACTCAATTAGCTATCTTTGTCCCACAAAAGAAATTTACTCCAGAGCAAGTCTTCTGGAACATAGACATAGAAAAAATGAAAGCTGAAAGAATTGTGGGTAACACACGCACTATCTTTAGGATTGCTGACCCAACGATATATCCCATTAACACACCAAGGCATCTTGTTCCTTTCACCCTCCCCACGCAAAATAACACACTAATTGCCTTATATGTCCTTGGTCAATTATTCGCTGATTTTGATAAAACATGTAAAAAGAGAATAACACCAACGTGTATTACTGAAGGGGAAAGAGGTTTTGAACAAACTAAACAATGCTATTTAATAGAGGTCATGCCATTTTTTAAACTTCTCAAAGAACATTTTGAGGGTCTTCAAAAAACAATTAATAATGATGTTACTAAAATGAAAAAAGGTCTTCAAAGATGTGGAAAATGAGGGAAAACAATTGGCAATTGATCTTAAATACAGTGAAATTGAGAGGAAAAATATTCTCATCATGAATGAGAATTTGATTACTAAATGTGTTACTCAGGACGTATTTTATACTGCTACTGATTCTTCGTTATCTGCCTGCCAATTTCATGAGATGTCTATTGCATTGACCGCTTTCCAGAATCGTGTTGTTGAGCTTGAGGGGGAGAATTTAAAATTGCATGAGAAAATTCAAAACGATGACCATGATAAAATGGTCAGGCATTTGTCAAAACTAGAGGTTGATAATCTTAATTTGCAATTAATTAAAGTGTCAACATTTAGAAGAAAGAACTAAAATTTCAAATGCCAAGACATCTTCGGATGCTCCTGAATTTGATGCATATTTTGAATTAGCCAAACGTGATGAAAAGATTGAGGGGGAGAATGATTTCAAAAATTCTATATCATCAAAACATGATCTTTGTGCATTAAAAGCAGTGAATGGAATTGTTATGTGTGAGAATATGAATTTTTCATGAGTTTCTCGTTAAACTCTAAATCATTTATAAACTCATCATTTCTGACACATAACATGCTCCCTCAAGGATTGTGGGGGAGCAAATGTATCAACTCAAAATCAGTCATGCTTAAATCTGACCACATTTTTCTCCCAAAAAATCTTGGAACTTATTTAAATCACTTGGGATCACAAATCTCAAATGGTTTGAAATTTTTGATCGGGGGAGAAAATGTGATTTAAATATGAAACCTGATTAAAATGTGATTGTTTTGGAGTTAAAACACTCTGCCATATGTGCCAAACTCGTTTTGTACATCAATGCACATATTGAGGGGGAGAAAATGGTTTGTGATAAAAGGATCCTAGCATCTCATGTGAGCGCGACTCAGACTTAACCAATGAATTGACGAAACAAAAACTGTCATCAATCGAAAAGACTAGTCCTTGACGGGTAATAACTTCAAGCTGGTCTAACCAGTGATGTAAGCGTGTCTCGAAGAGGACTTGTCTAAGTAGAGTGTACCATTTCAAGAAATCTTTTGTGGATTTGATCGGGCCGGGTAATAACTTCAAGCTAGTCTAACTAGTGATGTAAGCGTGTCTCGAATGCCCTTTCATATTCACTAAAGGTGGATCAATTCAAAAGTGCAACTCTTCCCGACATGTGCAAATTTATCAATCAAAACATATGAGCACATGTTAAGGGGGAGCATTTGAAAATGTTAAACTCTCAACGCGTTAACAAAATGAGTTTCTTAATCATAAACACGTTGAGAGAATTTTCAATGATTTGGTGTATGACAACATATGATAGTCATGAAGTTATAAGGTGGCTAAGGTTAGGAAAACCGTCCTATGATCTGCCAGAGCCGGAGGGATCTACCCATGGACAATACCAAATAGATAATATTAGAAAGTCTATAGGTATGATTTATAAAAAAAAAAAAAAAAAAAAAAAAAAAAAAAAAAAAAAAAAAAAAAAAAATTGAGAATGGAGAAAGAAGGGGTTGAACAATTAAAAATAAATGAAATGAGAAATGGTGAAAAGAAATAGCCCTCTAATTATTCAACCTTAGGGCAGAAACCGGGTTCAATTCATAATCTATTGATTGTTGCTAAGGCGACATTGGTATTGAAGACAAGACATCATGAACCCAGTGACGCACTGCACTAAACCTTCTAGCCACTCAAGTTCTCTTAAAAGAACTTGTTTCATTCTCACGGGGAACCAGTGTAATCTATCGACATATCTCTTAGAGATAGTTGATATTGAAGCAGGAGACCTCTCCCTAATCTCCGCATAGGAAAACCAAATGCACTTATTGAGTCTAGAGCCTCGAGATACATAAAAAGATCTCATAGGAACACGTGCTACTTCTACCCTGGTTGTTCAACATTAAGGACACTAGTGGTAAACTTAAGAGTCCTACGCAGATCTTAGCAATCTGCCAGAACATTTATGAGGGATGTTGCTATAGTAACTCCCAGTGATTGAATGGAAATTCCTGCCAGGGTCAACATCAAGCAGCCCTGAAAGCAGGTCACTTAAGTAATTCCTTGTGGATTACGCTTAGTGGTCGCGATGGTTATAAACGGTCAACAGTCGTGGAGTGATCTCCAGCGACTCATCCATTCGTTGATCTACTTAGGTAGTTCGCGTAAATCCTTTCAGGGTTTACCGATTGGGAACGGTCTTGGTGAGGATTAGAAGGAGTCTTCACACTATGCTGTTGACAATCTCTAATTCTAAACCTATAAGTACCGGATGATTTGTTGCTAACTGTCTATTTGCAGGAATTTCTGACGGTTGCAATTGATTGCTGAAAAGATGCAGATCCATCAAACACATGCTCACACTTCGACATCACAATCTTAGAAATCATGATCATTGATTGGGCCAAAATCTATGCTTCCACAACTCTGATACAGAAGATCATAATCCTGAAAAGTGTGAGCATGCCAACACAAAGATGTTCATATCACATGGAGACGTCACTACTCAAAGATGACTTTCAGACACTCATTTGGATGATGAACCCGAAGATATTTCCAAAGATCATCCATCACATTGAACAAGTCATCCAGAGTCTACCACAAAAAGCACAAAGATCACAACGATGAAGAATCAAAAGGCTACGAGCTACAATGATGTCTTCAAAGACTTGTATGCTATGACTCAATATTTATTTTCCGGGGTGACCTCCCTTAGGGGGAGATTGTTAGGAATACGTTTATTCATCTGAAGACTCGGTCACCCCGAGTATAGCTTAGCATGTTGTAGCTCGTAGTATTTATTATATTAGTTAGAACGTAGTCTAATATTAGTTAGTATTTGTGGTGTCGGGTCGGGTCTTCACCCACTGTCAGCCCGCTCCACAGCCCGTTTCAGGGGGCGTTTAGTTGTTTGTATAAATACCCCTCTCCGCTAGTGGAGAGGGTTGGACCTTTCACATTAAGCTAATATATTTCTCTCATTTCTCTCACTAGAAAAGGCTCCCACTTTCTCTCTCAAAAACTCTTCTCTTCTCTTCTAATTCGATCCAAACCACAAGTAACCATACATGATTATGATTATGAATATCTTACAGATATGTTGCACTTAACAAGGTTTTATATAAGCATGTACGTTAAGCAGTTATGTGTATTAAGGTGTATGTAAAAAAAACATACATGTTTTATATGAACATGCATGTTTTCTAATACAAAATTGAAGTTCTCGCAGTTCTCACACTTAATAGGGTTCTGAAAATAAAGATACGCAATATATATATATATCTATATATATATATATATATATATATATATATATATATATATATATATATATATATATATATATATATATATATATATATATATATATATATACACACACACACTAGCAGGGTCCCCACGCGATGCAGCTGCAGGCACCCTGTAATTTAATTTCTTCGGTTAATAGTTTATTTTATTTGTATGTTTTTTGGCAATAGTTTTACTGATTAGTTTTTTATAGAAAAGTTTGATGAAATTTTGTTTAGTTTGTATTATTTTATTTATTATTTATTTTATGTTTTTGTTTAATAGTTTGCTAGGTTTGTAAAATATGTGAACATATTTTATTTTATTATGTTTTTTTTATAATAAATTTATGGAATTAAAAATTTCATTTAGCTCGTGTCCGTTCGGGCTCGAGCCCGTTGGCTCATGTCTATTCGGGCTCGGGCCTGTTGGCTCATGTCCGTTCGGGCTTGAGCCCGTTTGACCCATGTTCGTTCAGGCTCGAGCCCATTTGGCTCATTGCCCATTCGGGCTTAAAAATTTGTGTAATATGCTTTATTATTTGTATTATTGACATTTAATGCAGGAATTGCGTTTAAGTTGATTGTATAATATGCTTGATAATTTGTATTTTTATGTAAGGGGTGTTTTAATAAGTGTATTATTAATTGTATTTATTGACTATTTAATTAATTGTATTTAATATACATAATGATCAATTTTAAGTCATTAATTTTTAATTTTAAGTCATTAATTTTAAACTTTAATGGCAAAGACAAAGTGGTGTGTACATGTAGCTACTAAACTTGTACATGTCTAATTATATCTCATTTATTGTATTAAATGTCTAATTGTGTTGAATCACTTGTACTTTTAGAATTGAAATAAATTTTATGGGCGTAAAATATCTAGTAGCGTGTCCAAACAGTGTCACAGATCAAATATACATATGCATTCTACTCTTTACTTAGGACTTCTCGATACACAACGTTTTCGTGAATAACGGCGCAAGTTTCGTAATTTTTCGAGTCCGTTTGCTATGTCGAATGAGCCCAGAATCGTTTTTGTGAAAAGTTTAGCCGAATTGACATATATGGCCCCTCCACCCCTATCTTACACAATCTACCCTCACTTTTCAATTTATATATTCACCCCTCTCCATTTAATATAAAAACCTTTTATTTCATTTTACAACTAATAATAAAACACACATTCCACCTACTCTCTCTATCTCTCTCTAAACTCCCTCATCGGATCTTCATATTATTCGGCCAGCACCAGCAGAATCCGACACCACCATCACCGGAATAATTTTTCCGGAGAGACCTTTTTCCCTCCCAATCGATAGATCAACCTATAACTAGCATTTCTGGAGCTTATTAGCTCTCGAAGCACCATGTAACACCATCCACGCGCCACCACCGCCACTACAGTCTGTATACCACCACCGCCGCACCTCCCCTCGCCACTTCTCTCTCCGTTTTGGTAACCCACGCGCCTTATTCTTTCCCCTCTACACCATTTTTAGCAAGCCCTAATTTTTACTTTTTAATAAAATCCGATTTATAATAATTTCTTTTGATAAAACCTTTAACTAAATGTTTGTAAACATGAAAAACCGTGTGGATCTTGTTTTTCTGTCGCGAATCGGTCAACTCGGAAGAACCACCGACTTGACTCAGTGACTCGGTGTGGATTATAGTTTGATTGATTTCTTCTTTTCTTTTCTTATTATTTCTTGTTGTTGTGATTGGTTTTGGATTCGGGTTTGTTTGGATGTGACTCGGACTGTTGGAACTGAGTGGGGCCAAGCCGTGACACACGGGAGTCACGGCGAGGCAAGCTGAAGAGATATGCATAGGGTTTCTAGGATTCGGATTTGTGTTGTTATAGTTGTACGGAGTATCTGATTTGATTTGGATGTGGATTTGAATGTGGATTTTGGAGGGAAAAGTTTGCATTTATAGATGTGAATTATATAGAAGGTTGTACATTACGTTTAAATAATTGTAATATTAGGTGTAGGGGTGTTTTTAATGTTATTCAATGTATAATTTTAATATTTAAGGCTATTAATGGCAAAGACAAAGTGGTGTGTAGATGTAGCTACTAAAGTTGTAAATGTCTAATTATATTTCATTTATGGTATTAAATGTCTAATTATGTTGAGTCACTTGTACTTTTAGCATTGAAATATGTAATGCTTAATTTTAAGAATTTCTTTTTTTAAAAGGGCAAAATGCATTATAAGATAGTAAGATATACACACATTCTTAGGCGTCATTAGGCATCCCTTCTTCATTATATTCCTCATAACGCGTTGTGCATTTAAAAGTGATCTTTATCATCCTCCACTGTTAGTAAAAAAAGCTGAAGCAAACCATGCACGAGTTTACTACTTGTTTGTCATAATAATACAATTGGTATAATAAAAAATATACCTGGAAATACTGAATAATAAAGAATTTAACGAATCAACAAAAATAGCTACAAATTGTTAAGAAATTAAAAGTTATTGCAAAAGGTTAACTTGTTAATGCTATATATGTGCATGGCCATCTTTCATCAATGATCAGTCGAATTGGGAGTTAAAGGTGGTGGTGAAGAAGCACCACTAACATGACGACCAGCAACTTTCTTGGAACCGATACAAGGATTACCACATCCACCAGTGTTGCAACAACCATTTCCTGGTGGTCGAACAGGACGACCTCGTTGTAGGGATGATAACAAAAGGTTTCCTCTCTTCATCCAAGGTTCTTCAAATTCATCACCAAGAAGTCTACATGCTCCATTAGGTTCAATATATATGAAAAGTAGTACAAACAATATCATTACAACTAACGTTTTGGTGTCCGTTCTCATTTTTTCTTGTGTTGCTTCAAATTCAAATAACAAATTAAAAAAGAGTGGAGAAAACAGTTGATTTGGTTTTGAGTGAATAATATAAATATGGATGGAATAGAATTGAAGGTTATTTATAGGGTAGCGCTAGGCATAAAGCTTGTACCACAAAGTTCGACTTTGACTTGATATTTAATATTTCTAATGTTTTATACTTTTATTATGTTTGGAAATTGAATTGGTCGTATTAGTTGAATAATATGTTAATAGTGAAGGCTTTAGTCCCATGGTCATCATATACGGATTCATACTTCGTGAATAATTAGTTATATGCAATAAAAAATACGTAGTATCTTAAAATCCATGAAAGTGACTGAATATGTGTTAGTACATGTTAATTAATTGCACTTCTTTTTTGGGGAAAAATAGATATCGAAGATTATCCTTATTAATCCAATTACTAAAATTTTATTTGTCCAGCTTGTCATTTTACCACTTCCAAGTCTTTGGTTATCATTATGTCAATATTGTGACACAATTTTCAAAATAAAAATTGTGACTAATTAATTTAATAATCGTTAAATACATCTTATGAGTCATTGTGTTTAGATTGCCTAGGGCAATACAATGATGAATATGAATGCGTTTACTATGAACAAACGCTTGTTTTAAAATTCCTTGCTTTCTGGGGTATTATTTTATTTTATATCGTGGTCTACTTGATCAATTTGTAGATTATACTGTAATTCTTATGGAACAGAATTATTAGTTCTTGTATCCAAAGGATGTGAAGTGGTCAACGGGGCGAGTAATTTTGGAGTTCTAATCCATATTCTTGTTTTCCAGTCAGCATCCTTGCCTCCATCTTTGTGGGGAAATTATTGAAGATGTTGATGACCAAAGTCTTGTATACCGATAGTAATTTTTTTTTTTTTTTTTTTTTTTTTTGTATGAGAAACTCCCCAACCCCCAATCAAATGGTTGTGGTTCAAGTCCTATTAAAAACATGTAAGATAGTTTGTGGTTATTGAGATAATTAGTTGTTGTTCTAAAAAAAATTTGAACATGCTGGTATTTTAGCGTCATCAACTATTTTAAGTAATTGTGATTTACTAGAGATTAATGAGATTTCATATTATGCTCGGATACGAGTTAGGGAAGTGTGGAGTGCACACTCGTTTAAGCTAATACTTTTCCACCTCGACAAAGACACAAGGATCAAAAGGCAGCACCCCTTGTTGGGTGCGCCCTCGTTGGGGTCTAGGTGTAACAACCCTAGTGGGGTTCAGGGCAGCACCCTGCCCAAATGTTATATATGGTGCTCCATGTTGATTATCTGTTTTTCCGCCCTTTTATCTCAACCATTGTGACTGTTGGCCAAACAGTTGTGACTGTTCCTTCTTAACCACTTTAACTGCTTTTAACTGTCTAATATATCTGTTATATAACAGATAACTTGGTCTCATTCTTACATACAGAAATTCATACAATTCCTTTTGTTTTGCTTGGTTTTCTTGTACCTAGAAACTACGTTTATTGAATTATCCCGATAAAGATTTCATGATACCCAAACATCAGTAGGGTCAAGATACTTTAAATGGAAAGTGACTATACACGATTTCAGAAGATATCCAAGATCATCGTTACCCTAACCCAGATTTCTAACAGAACATCCCTATACCTGTTCCCGATGAGGATCGTGGAGTCCCTAGTGAATTCGAGGATTTTCTACCCTTATGAAGTAAACATAAAATTACACAAATTCATCAAAAATATAAATAATTTGACCCGTAAAGTGTCTAATCAATAGGACATTGTGCATGGTTAGACTAACTATAATGTCAATTAACGTTAAATCATCGTAAATGTATTGAACATCACATATGCTATAAAAACAATGTGGATTAATATGTGTGTATTCAGACATATATGATTGAGTAATACCTAGTAGCGCTTATACTTATACTTATACATTAAAAAATTCAAGTTCAGGTTCGAGGATTTAGTATATCTCATCTCTATCTTTATCCTCAATTTCAGAATTCGGGGATTCCCCGTCCTGTCTCCATTCATAGTCAACTTACAAACTCCCCGATCCAATTTGGTTTGAGGATCGGGTCTCAATCAAGTATGGGATTTTTCCATCTCTAAATTTGGTTATCGTTTTCTGTTCAAACTAAGTTCAGTTCTTATGTTTTTGTTAATAAATTTGAACATGTAGATTGCAGCAATAAACAATTGATATCTAAGAAATGCATGCTTAAAAACTCGGCTTCTGGTCAAAGCACCGAGTAATCGAGTATAACGTCGCGTATATATAGCTAGTTTAACTTTAAATTATAATTTAAAGTCAAACCTTGCATATTGACTGCCATCCCTATCCCTAAATACTAGAGTATTACTATTGCCCACTTTTAAACCCTAGTTGCATTAACGTTTTGTTGTTCATGATTTTTGAGCTGAATATGTATGGAGCTAATGTAAATATATTTTCTATCTAAAATGCCTTTATTAATTAAATAACGCACAGTTGAAAAAACCGTGAATGAAACGAGGCCTAGTTGAAACCATCGGAAATGGCCGTGCATGCAAAACAAGGTCTTTTTTTTGGGAAAGGCATTTTACCCGAGTATAGGGATAGTGTCATTTTTTTTTTTTTTCCGCTCGTTCCATTATTTTATTCTTCGTGAAACAGTATTAACATATGTTGAATGATGATTAATATTACCTGTAAAGAGACACATTCGTGCCTTTGAACAGCAGCACCTTGAACTTTACAGAACCTAAAGCGAATTTTCAAAACAAGGTCTTGTCTAGATGAAGTTATTTGCATAAAAATTGTTTGATGTAAAATTTACTTTGTTTGCTTCTTTTATGCAATATATTTGAATAAGTTTATAAAATAACATCTTTTCTGAATCGATAAAAACGAGTTAATTAATATAGAACAAGCTAAATTAAAGAAACTGATGTGTAAAAAGTAAATTACAATGCACGAATTTTAATGCTTTGTTGCAACTAATACTAGTTATAATGCCCGCGCACGCGCGAGTTTTTTCCTAAAATTTTCAATAATGTATTTTTGTTTATTAAAAAATAAATAGCTTACACGGCTTGTTCTTCGCTTCCCTCTCCCCCCAGGCCATATGGATTTTTGTTTTTTGTTTTGATTATGATTCTTAATTTTGATTCATAAACATATGCAATAATAAGTATAACAATTAGTTGTCGAATGGGACTGTGCTTATAATATAGGATTTGATTGGCACACTCAAACTTTTGATTAAGACACTTCACTGTATGCATTAAACATCTCCATGTCTATTTCTATCTCTTCCACTCCTGGAAAAGACACACCATTGTTATTAATATTAAGTTATCGGCTGAGTAAGACATTGTGTACAATTCCATCTGTTTGATATAGCAATTAATCTAAACTCAAACATGGCTTTCGATTACTATAAAAAATGTAGCTTAAATGACCTACCTTGTACACAAAATAGTTTAACTATTTCAGAATATATGTTTCTAGTATCCAAAGAGTGAGTTTTAAATTTCACCAAACTGATTAGGGGGTTCCTCGAATGCTCGTCATGTAGAGTTCATTTACATGTAAGTATATATGATTATCATTGTTTCATAACTTCAAAGAGTAGTATTAATTATATTTTTAATATAACTTCAACTTACATAACTGCATCCAAATTGTATATCTGTCATGTTATAGTTCTTTATGTTATTCTTATTATTCAACTTGATATCACACAGTAGTTTCAAAGCACAATACAAACGGTCTCAAAAACTTCTTATATATATCCAGATTAATTGTTGAAAGAAATAGATCAATAATATCAGGTATTTAGCTATATTTTGAATTTGTGAACTGCTTATAAAACTGCTTGAGCCACATTCTAACTCTTGTTTTTTTGACACCTCATACGGGACAAAATTAGACAAAAACTGGACATGCGTTCTGGCTTGTATGAGTTTAGAAAGTTTTCTCCCTATACACACAGAAAAAAACCTCTGTCCACGGTGCAACATTGCCATCAAACACTGATGCGTGGGAATCGCAACAGGCTTTACCTCTCGAGGGATCTCGAGAAGCTTACAACCCCCACCAGGCAGTGTACATGATCGTTGTAGTATAGTATAGTGACAAGTACCGGGGGATTGATCGTTCAGCTTAGGAATAGTGTCGCTAGGATTAGAAAACCTAATTACTAGTTCTAAAGATGAGGGATGATTATTTTTGTATTTTTTTATTTTTTAGAAAGCAAGTAAAATCTCGGGTTTTGGAAGAGTGGCGGAATTAGTTGCTATTCAACTAACCCAAATCTAAGATGCAATCAAAATAAAATACTAAAAATGAAATTAAACTAATTTATACTAAGGTTGTGAGCAGTAATTGGAGAAATTGTGTTTACTTAGACTTCACTACTCCCTAGATATCTTTTACACGTTAATTACTTGTTATAATTGTATGGATGACGGATTGTATTCCTTAATACCATTCATGGGGTGGCATACATAACTCCCCAATTCTATGAGCTCTTATCTCCTCCTACACCATGACCCAGCACAACTATAGGGATTGTAAACAGTGGCTCATGCATTAAATACAACCAATAAAGACCTAGTACGCCTCGGTTCATGTTTCTTAAGACGTTCAAGCATGTTACCATTTGGAGATCTGCCAGTTTTCTTAAGCCTAACATATAAAATCATTCATCCAAAACAAGAATAAACAAGTAATCAACACATAATCAATATCTAGGTTTCATTAGATCTAAGCAAACACAAAAGAGATCTAGCCTAGCATAATGGAATTGAGACAAGAACAAGATATAGACAACCAACACATAGACATATTGATTGAATTAGAAGAACACTTATCTCAATTACAATGCAAGGTATCAAGGGTTTGGAACCCTTGAAAAACCTGTAAAAGTTGCACCAAATTCGTTTTTAGGGTTTCACCAAAACTTCTCTCCTTTTAATGTAAAAACTAGAAAACTATATATAGGAAAACTGGGGTGACGGCGTCAAGAGCAATGGTGTGATGCCGTCATCTCGCCGCCAAATACTTCCTCGGACGGCCTTGATCTACTTATGACGGCCTATGTGACGCCGTCATCAACCACGGTATTTTATTCTTGGGACTCTGACGCCGTCAAGAGCAATTCTTGACGCCTTCATGCACTGTTCCCAGCATGGAAAATTGAGACTTTGCCATTTTCTTCACTTTTATGCTCCAAAAACGTCCAAAATGGCTTCTTTTCCAGAATTCACTCTCCAAGTACCTAAAATCACAAAAGGAACGATTTAGGGCAATATTTGATCAAATAAATTCGAATTCGGGCTTAAATGACCCCCTAAAAATGGATCATTTTTCGCCTCATCATATACCCTTACACTTGAGATTTGCTTGTCCTCAAGCAAATGCGCTTTTATTCTACTCAAAAGACAAGTTAGGGGTCATTTAACACTAATATAAAAGTAATTACAACAAATAATCGTTCCACTAAAGACCAATAGACAAGCACGAAGGTCATACACAAGCACCTCACAAATAGTGTTTAGATACTCACATCTCTCAGGTGTAATAAAGTAATATAACATTATAGAAATGGAAGATATCTCTCACTACCTGTCATAGCAAAATAGATTACCATAGGCTTGGGAAAGGATCAAACCTCCACCACATGGCGTAAGCACCTAGGATAAACTATCAAAGAGGTCTTTTTAAAGGGTTGTAACGTTAGGTATAGGGATATGAATTACACGGTTTTGTTGGATAAAGGAAGTTTTACTGGTGGCGAGTTAACAATCTTGGTTAATTACATGTACAAGATGGCGTTGCTAAGCCAAGACTAGACTCGACTTAAGCTAACAAATGAAAAATAACTAAAAACATAAAATGAACATAGAATGAAAAGGGATGGTAGTCCGTATGTTTTTTCTCTTTTTTTTTTCATTTTTTTTTTCTTTTTCTTAATTTTTTCGATTTTTTTTTTTTTTTTTTTTTTTTTTTTTTTTTTTGCATACACTCTTACCCTACCATCCAAAATAATACATCATAGGGGTATGAACATTCCCCTTACACTTGAATCTTTACATACTTTACATTAAACTATTCTAATGACTCGAATTAAGAAAATCAAAACACTTGGAGCACTTTTAAGATTAACGTACATATGGGGGTAATAATATTATGTTCTTCCCCATTACTCCATAAAATAAGTACTTGCCCATGAGTCCCAATCGTCCCAAAACAATATGTACAAGGATATGACTCGACTTAGCAACCATGTAATCAATTAGAAAGTTAACTTAGGGTTTAACAAATAACAATAATGCACTAAAGATGAGCGCATACACGGAAGGCTAAGGCGATTTGGGTGTACATTTAAGTGGGGTGTAACAAATTCTTCCTTTAAGTAAAATGCTTAAAGTTAGAAACGAAAAGATAGGCTCGGAGGGGTGTACTAGGGGTTTCGTGTACTAAAAATGAGTACAACGCTAAGGGTGTGGGAAAAATTAGTTGACTTAACTAGCCAAGTAATATGACTTAAATGGTCAAGTAATTATAATACGAGTTTAACACAAGGGTGATCCTAATGCCTCTTATCATGTAGTAAATCCTACCACACGAATGTAGTCTCACTAGCGGTCTCGGGATGCATCACTAACGCAAGTTCTAGAATCTAAATGCTACCGGTACACTCATAAGCACTAATAATAAATGCTTTTCCTATCAAATCTAAAGGTGAACCTCACATTTTTGGGTGGAAAATTTTTCTGAATATACGGTTATGTGCTAGTCATACAACCTCCTATCCATGAAACGCTTGCTATGGCTAAAGTTTCACTCCTAAATGTTGTAAAAAATTTTAAATTTGGCGCTAAAATTACACTAACATGTATTTCTCATAGTTTTATTACACATCTACTATCAAACAAAACAAACTCAAGCGAAAGTGCATATGTAAGGTATCATCTTTTTACCCTCCCCTTACACTTAAGATGAACATTGTCCCCAATGTTCAAGTAAAGAATGTAAAAGTGAAAAAGTAAAGAGAATGAAATCAAATACTCCCCTGATTCGCTCGGTATGGATTATAGGTTGGCCAGGTTAGATCTTCCTCCAAGAAAATGAACAATCAAAGCTTCTCTTCCAGAATATAAATCATCTCCTTGTCGAACATAACCTGTAAATCCTGACAAAATAGACAAGACAACCTCGCGTAAAATCGGCGGCATCCTATATAAGTTACTAAATCCTAGAAAACAAAGTAAGATATAATGCTTGTGGAATGAAGTTTGCAGATTTCCTGGAGATTATAAAACTTAATAATTCACAAAAACCATAAGACTCCGTTAGAAAAACAAAACCGGTAAAATTTCCAGATTTTTACTCCTGACGCCGTCATAATGGACCTGCAGAAATTCTTATGTTAAGTTTCCGGAAAATTTCTGGAAAAACTTGGTCCTACTTCCTGGAAAATCCTGCAAAACTTCATTATGACTCAATACAAGCATTTGACTCTAACAAGTACTAATACACATGTCCATTTAATATTGGTGTGGTTCATGCTCAATTTTGTTCTTATAAACAAATTTGGATCTCCCTTACACTTATCTTTTGCAAAATACCTTTATATGCAATTAAGACGAAGTTAAAAACAAAATAAAGCATTTTCATAATTTACTTTGAAACATGAGCCACAAACAATAAAAATAGAACATGCATACGGAAACAAATAAAATCAAACAAACAAACAGACAAATAAAAACACACAAAACATGGGTTGCCTCCCAAGAAGCACTTGTTTTTGTTCGAGTCACGAGCCTGACTCTACCCTTATTTAACAATAATAGGGGAGGTTCTCCCTACACTTAGGATTAAGTGTGGGTGAAAGTAGCGATACACACCCTTAGGGTGTGAATATGCCACGTGAGGTGAAGGGGGTGAGTGAATGGCTTCCTTCATCCTAAAACTACCCGGATAATATTGGTTGATGGGTGGGTCGGTTCCTCTTTTGTCTCCTAGAAATATATCTAAGGATGAAAAGTTGTGTAAAGGTTGAGGTTCCGGTTCATCAACATTAGGAAATTCCCTAGAACTAGGAGTAAGGTTATCACTACAAGTATTCAAACCTATATCCTCTAATGGTGCCTGGTCCAAGGGTTCTACTTCTATTGGGGTTCCTATAGTCTTTTCTACTTCTTCCGGGTAAGTCACGGGCGGTGTGTATGCCTCAAATGATGCTAGGACTTGTGGGGTACTTAGTGGGCTTGGGTTTTCTACTATCTCTTCCATCACATCAATATCACCTATGTGTTCATCTTGTATTATGGTAGTGCCTAACCATGACATGCAACTAGGTGGCTCAACTCTAACCTCATGTGTGTCGTATGTTTTGGTGAAATCTATCCCGCTCATGCAACTAGGTAGTTCAACACTAACCATCTCATAATCTTGGTTTGATTCTAAGTTCATGTTCTTAGAAACTAGGTCATCTCGCTCATACGAATCCACCAATTCGTTGAACTTATGGGTAATGGTTAGGAAGCTTTTCTCAAAATTCATCCAAAGGGTCTCACTAAAAGGAATTGATCCTAAAAATGATCGTCTAATAGAAAACACACATGCATAAAATTCATCAAACCCATCTAACTTTACACCCATCTCCTCTTGTATATATGTAAGATCACTTAAAAATTCATTGGAACAACAGGAGGCAAATCTATCCGAGTAAACTAATTGTTCCTCTATAGTTAATGATCTAAATGGAATTTCATCCGCCATGGAGACAAATGAAAATGGTTTCACAAACAAATGGCATAAAGAAAAAGATAGACTACAAGAAAGCTAATAAAAAGAAAATAAAAATCTCACTAAAAAGGAATCTAATGAGTAGACCAAATAAAAAGAAATTTTAACCTAGACAATAACTATTCCCCGGCAGCGGCGCCAAAAACTTGATGCGTGGGAATCGCAACAGGCTTTACCTCTCGAGGGATCTCGAGAAGCTTACAACCCCCACCAGGCAGTGTACCTGATCGTTGTAGTATAGTATAGTGACAAGTACCGGGGGATTGATCGTTCAGCTTAGGAATAGTGTCGCTAGGATTAGAAAACCTAATTACTAGTTCTAAAGATGAGGGATGATTATTTTTGTATTTTTTTATTTTTTAGAAAGCAAGTAAAATCTCGGGTTTTGGAAGAGTGGGCGGAATTAGTTGCTATTCAACTAACCCAAATCTAAGATGCAATCAAAATAAAATACTAAAAATGAAATTAAACTAATTTATACTAAGGTTGTGAGCAGTAATTGGAGAAATTGTGTTTACTTAGACTTCACTACTCCCTAGATATCTTTTACACGTTAATTACTTGTTATAATTGTATGGATGACGGATTGTATTCCTTAATACCATTCATGGGGTGGAATACATAACTCTCCAATTCTATGAGCTCTTATCTCCTCCTACACCATGACCCAGCACAACTATAGGGATTGTAAACAGTGGCTCATGCATTAAATACAACCAATAAAGACCTAGTACGCCTCGGTTCATGTTTCTTAAGACGTTCAAGCATGTTACCATTTGGAGATCTGCCAGTTTTCTTAAGCCTAACATATAAAATCATTCATCCAAAACAAGAATAAACAAGTAATCAACACATAATCAATATCTAGGTTTCATTAGATCTAAGCAAACACAAAAGAGATCTAGCCTAACATAATGGAATTGAGACAAGAACAAGATATAGACAACCAACACATAGACATATTGATTGAATTAGAAGAACACTTATCTCAATTACAATGCAAGGTATCAAGGGTTTGGAACCCTTGAAAAACCTGTAAAAGTTGCACCAAATTCGTCTTTAGGGTTTCACCAAAACTTCTCTCCTTTTAATGTAAAAACTAGAAAACTATATATAGGAAAACTGGGGTGACGGCGTCAAGAGCAATGGTGTGACGCCGTCATCTCGCCGCCAAATACTTCCTCGGACGGCCTTGATCTACTTATGACGGCCTATGTGACGCCGTCATCAACCACGGTATTTTATTCTTGGGACTCTGACGCCGTCAAGAGCAATTCTTGACGCCTTCATGCACTGTTCCCAGCATGGAAAATTGAGACTTTGCCGTTTTCTTCACTTTTATGCTCCAAAAACGTCCAAAATGGCTTCTTTTCCAGAATTCACTCTCCAAGTACCTAAAATCACAAAAGGAACGATTTAGGGCAATATTTGATCAAATAAATTCGAATTCGGGCTTAAATGACCCCCTAAAAACGGATCATTTTTCGCCTCATCAAACACTCCTAAACCTCTGTTTTAATGTCTCTAGGATCCATCTTCTTTAGCTTCTACACATGCCCTTTAGTCTCGGGATCAAAAACACTTCCAATAAAGCTTTACACTTCCGAAAATTCTGGTATACCTGAACAAAGGAATATCAATACAACGTTAACAATAAGAATTGTAGAAGAAACAACGGGTCCTTAAATTCTGTTTGCGTCATGTTTTAATGAATTTTACCCTCAAATCCTGTATTAGAAGAATAAAAGAAAAAAGTTCATAAATGAACATCAAATGATCGAGTAACTATCATCAAGAAATTTACCATGGAGCATAGAAATTTACCCTTGACTTGATACTTCAGAGCTTGGCATTTCTCTACTTGAGCTACTTATACAGCTTCTTTAAACACACTCAGCAAGAGCCTATGATGAAGTCATCCATAAATCCATCTGTCAAACTCACAATGGCAAACAATTAGTGCAAACCCAAAGACAACATCAACATATATATAACTCCAAAAATGTGTACTAATGCACAGTTTTGCATCCAAGAAAAACACACAACAAAAAATCATTCACCAACATAAAACAAATTTGAAGCACTGACATAATTATTCCTATGTCTGATTTCAACAATATCATACACTTGCAAAAAAATAAGGATCCCGCCTCACCTTCACTTTAACCCTCCACCACAGCGTCCTCCCATGCCACAGTATGCGGAAAACCTCATCACAACCAATTAGAACCCAAATTTTTCTCCTTGATTAGCCTGAAAGAATAAAACTTTTTTTAATGTATGAATAATATGACAATTACTAACAAACGTATAAACATGAACTGTTTTCTCTATAAGAAAACAATACATGTTAATATTTTTTTACCTGCTCATACTTTATGCAACTTGTTGCACGCTGCTCTTCTTCCTGAAGCTCATTCAACCATCTTTTTAACACCATATGTGACTAACCACTATGCCCACAATTGTTAAAATGTCTCAAGAACAATATAAATGGGATGAAAGTTTTAATCACTGTAGCCCTGTAATAATTAATGCAATGAGGTCTTGGTGACAAATCCCTTAGCTTGGAACTATGTTTTTGAGTATTTTATGTTGCCACTTGAGGCTTAATGTTTTGCAACTCTTAGTAAATCCACGTATAAGAATCATTAGAATATCTTCAAAGATTAACCACTTCTAACAAAATTTATCTGAAACAACCTTTAAAGTGGGTGAACAATAACGCAATATTAAGCGTTCTATTATAGAACCATACAACTACTATGACATTATTGCTAAGCTAATGGGGTGTTGGTGATACCATAAGATGAAAGATGATACCTTGAGAAAGTTTGCTTGACTTTGATTCAGTTTCAAAAATAGCAAACACATATGGTGATTATATATGCTCAGGTTGGAGAAACACTATAGATTGTACGCACAAGTTAGGTCTTCTTCCTTCCTGTATAGCCAGTGATACAGTTGATGATGTAGAGCAGATATCAGAATCAGATCCCAGAAAAATTTGTATTACTCTCTCCACCAGTCCCCACTGTGCAAGCTTCAGTCCATTCTAGGAAGTCTTCAGGTCTGATGGGTCGATTTAGTGTTTGTTTACTATGATGCAGAAAAGCCCCCTCTACAACCATCCCATGTTAGACGTTGCCATGTGTTTACCATATTCACATAGAGCAAGTTTCTTCAATCACTCTCTTGAAAATCTTGCAAGGGCCCTCGTTTTAGCTTCTAGTCAGTCTCATGGAGTGGGTGCGATTTTTCATTTTTGTCTAGAGTTGCTGATTACAGTTACATTAGATAATAGAGATATAATTATGCTTTTGCGACAAGGGGTGTATGACTAAATAGCTAATATTGTCCAATCAGCTGTTATGCCTAGCTAGTACTTTGGTGGATAAGGCGGTTTTTGGGCTCATACGAATTTGTCAACGGCTTCTTTCTTATAAGGAAAACTTAACTGACAAGCTTCTTAAGTCCCCTTTAACTTATTTTAAAACTTGATGCTAGGATGGCTGATGCATACTGTGAACACATCACACAGGAAGTTATGGGACTCGTTAAAGTAAATGCAAGGCAAATACAATCTCACTTCAATTGGCAAATACAATCTCACCAAGGCAAATACTTCTCTCCTCTCTACCACAACTCGTCATAGATCCAGAAGCTTTGCCACAAAACATTTAAAAAAAAAACAAAACTTTGTAATTATGTTTCATATAATCATACCACATGTTGTAGTTGGAATAACGATTGTGTTTATTCCCTGAATTACAACAGTAAACAAAAAATGCATATATAACCATACTGAAAATATGTATGAACTATGGTGAGTAACCATCAATCTGTTAATATGATCCATTAGTACTATCAAATTGCAATACATATTATTATATCAGTTAATTTGCAACTATGCTAAACTAACAGGTGAAACCGGTTTTAAAAAGCCCATGACGTAACTAAGTGCCTCTAATAGGGAAGATATGCTTAAAAATTCCAAGAACATTTGTATCCAAAGTGAACATCGTTCCGAGTATGAATCCCATAACGTCTTATTTGAAATTATGTGTGCTAATGGTTGTGATACTACAATGAAAAAGGCATGAAACTAATTTGCTGAAAGAATTGAGGATTACCTTTCATAACAGCAGCCTTAGTTACATCTCTTGATTCCTTATGAGCATCATGTATATAAACATTATTACCTAATTACTTTACAGATGATTATCTTGGAATCGAGAACATATGTTGATTCCAATATATATCTCAAAAAGTAATATATTTACAAATGTTTTTTGAGTAGTTTATTTAGTTTCTCAAGGGCTTGAACCTATTAAAACAAAATAGCAATATAATAAGCTAATGAGTAATGACATAACATATAAGTAAACTGATGACATATCGGTAGAAAAGTGCAATTTAATGTTGTCTATGCTTAGGGTGAACTGTGAAGGGAGTTAGTTTATAATCCCTACCATCAACCAAAATCAACAAATGGTGAGCATGATCAGATACAAACATAAACAAAAATCAATACACACATAAACAAAAATCAATTAGTAATTTTCCACAAATTAATACTGATAAAATTAATTAAAAAATGGTTTGTGTTTAGCATCCCTTAATATTGAATTACTATATCAGATTACTGTTAATGTTGGTTTAGGGTTCATACCCAATTGTGTGACATAATGCATCAAAATTGGTCAATGAGAAAATCAAAATTTAAGATAATCCATGTTACATACCTCTTATTCTTGAAAGATTAAATTTAACACTTTTGATTGATTTGTTTCTTTTGACAAATCCGATTAGCTTTTGTCAATTAGGGTTACAATTTCATAGTTGATGTCAAATTGGGGCTTTAAAGTTTTGTTTCAAACGGTGGTTTTGTGTTTCAATTTTTATTCAAGCAAACAATTATCTCGAATGTAATATTTCAAACAATACTCCATACAAATCTTTACCCAAAACCCTTAAAAAATCAAAAGAAGTATTCAAACCCTAACGAAAATTTTTTAGTAAATTTTGTCTGTGTCATCAAGAACCCTAATGTGAATATTAAATGTCAAAACATTAACTAAAAGATTAAAAAAATCAAACCTTGGATCGATAGTTTTCCGGTTCTTAACAATAGTTATGAATAATTCGATTGTAATATACGATTTTGGTTCTTCAACATCGCTTAGATTAGGGTTCTTCAACAGGGGTATAGAGTTTAGCTTGGGTTTTGGGGAAGAATGAGAAGAGAAGCGTGATGTTGTTTTATAAAAAGATTGTTATGAAAAATTTGTGTTTCCGTGTTCCGCTTTTTTTAATTTTACACTTCACACCCAAATCTATTAAGTATTAAATCTCAAGTACCTGTGTATATTTAGTTTTTTCCAACATAAAATATGTATAGACGAAATTTTCAATTTTTTTGCTAAATTAGGAAATAATTAGGTTTAATTAATTTTCAATATTTACGGAAAAAACTCAAATTAAAAAACTTATTGCTAAATAAAGTATGAATTGATTTTTTTGAAATGGAAAAATTCCAATAGGGGTTTTACTTTATTATATAAAAGATACGAGTTTCATTTATCATATGAGTGACAGTTTCAAAGACATGTCTTGAATTTGAAGCAAAACACGTTAAGACCAAGTCTAGTTAGCTCTTGAATTCTATTTTTGAATATATTTCAATTCCGTTTTTTACTGTAACAACAAATATAGTATATCACTAATAGTTATATATTTGAAAGAGTTAATTGCATTTTTGGTCCTTGTGGTTTAGTCAAATTGCAGGTTTGGTCCCCAAAACTTTAAAAGTGCAGCGATAGTTCCTATTTTGATGGTTGGGTTGCATTTTTGGTCCTTATCGGTGTGAAATAACCAAATTACCATTGTCTTTTTCTGAAGAAGACAAAGGATATTTAAGTCATTTAGTTTTATCTAGGGACTAAAAATGCAATCCAAACTTTAAGATGGGACTATTGATGCATTTTTAAAGTTTTAGGGATCAAACCTGTAATTTGGCCAAACCACAAGGACCAAAAATGCAATTAACTCTATTTGAAAGGTATATAATATATATTAAGGTTTGAAACGATCACGAAAGAGACTGCATATTACCCTCTTTCCCAAGTATCTTTCTGAAAAAGTAATTTCCCAACTCGAGTGGACCTTGTTAAGCTATGGCCTATGGGATGACGTTGAATTAATATCATGATGTGGTAATAGAGTACGTCATGTTCAATCCTAGCTAATATAAGTAACTTGTTAATGCGTTCAGTACGTTGTTATTAGTGAAATATAATAAACTATTCTAGTTAGTCTCAATTATCAAGAGTTTATTTGTTTTTGAAAAGCAAAAAAAACTCACTTTGTTAAGGGGTGGCATCCTTGCGGTGAAAGTGAATCGGCAAAGGATGCCGATCGGCATGGTGGGCTGCCAGTGGATCGGCAAGCAAGAATCGGTGCCTCAAGCGGTGCTTTCTACCGATTCGGTGGGGGAGACTTTTAAGGAGTATATGACCGTTTGGCATTAAATGGGTGGAGCGTGTATCACTTTCAAAAAAAATAATAATAATAAATAAAATAAATTAAAAAAAAAAAAAAAAATCCCCTATAAATATTCACTACATAGCACATATTGTTTCATCCACAAAAAATCTCACAAATCAAATCAAAAAAACAATACACAATTTATTTAACCATATCAATGTCTTCTTCCTCATCGGACGAGATCATTATTCCCCCGGATTCGTCCGAAGAATGGTTATCCGGAAGTACGTTTGAAACCTTTTTAGCCGCAATCGAAGCTCTTGAAGACACGGCTAGCTCTACCGACACCCGTGGTTATGTCCAACGTTTTCGTGAAAAAGCATTAGAAACTCTATTGAATGATTATTTTGTTGAACAACCAAAGTTTAACGAAAGCGTTTTTCGTGATCGTTTTCGTATGAGTAAAAATTTGTTTTTAAAAATTGTTGATGATATTGAAGCCCAATTCGAATGGTTTCAACCGGGTCAAGACGCGATGGGCCAAAATAGTTTCACGCCATTACAAAAATGTACATCCGCCACTCGACAACTCACAACGGGTGAACCTCCGGATAGATTTGATGACTATCTAAACATGGCACGAAGAACGTCAGGTTGTTATTTTAATTAAATTATTTCGTTATTAATTTTTTAAATATTTCGTTATTATTTTTTTTTGTAGATATATATTTGTTTTTCTTTAAACAAATCTAATCGAAAAATTTATTTAAATTGCTTTCGTTATTATTTTTTTAAGTTATTTAAATTGTTTTCGTTATGTTTTTTTTATAATATTTTAGTTATTATTTTTTCATTATATATTTCGTTATTATTTTTTTTTAATTAAAAGTTGTCATTTTATTTTAGGAGAATGCCTTGATAAATTTTGCGATGCGATTATAAAGTTATACGGTCGAGAGTTCTTACGTAGGCCTACAAGCCATGACGTAGCATGCTTATTCAATGTACATGAAGAAAAACATCATATTCCGGGAATGCTTGGTAGCATTGATTGTACGCATTTTGTTTGGCGTAATTGTCCTAGACACTTAAGAGGCCAATATAAGAGAGGTGATCACCAATACCCTACTATTATGCTTGAAGCGACGGCTTCATATGATTTGTGAATTTGGCATTCGTTTTTTGGTCCTCCCGGTTCAAACAACGATATCAATGTTTTGAATCAGTCTCCATTGTATGTTAATGAACGAAATGGAACGGCACCAAACAGTTCATTTTTATTGGGTGGAAGGCTTTACAAACGTGGATACTATCTTACCGATGGAATCTATCCTAAGTATTCAACATTTGTTAAAGCATATCCGTATCCAACTGACCCAATGGAAAAGAGATTCAAGAAACTACAAGAGTCTACAAGAAAGGATATCGAACGAGCTTTTGGTCGTCTAAAAGGAAAATGGATGATTCTCAGTCGTCCTCTCCGAGCTATGTCGGTTCAAAAGATTCGCCAACTGGTTTATACGTGCATTATATTGTGCAATATGATTTTGAAAAACGATGGTATGGCAATATCACCGGTTCATATAATGGATCCGCCGGTAATGCCAGTTTATGATGATAGTGTGCTACATGAGTTACTCGACGAAGATATCCATAATCGTCTTCGATATGATCTTACGGAGCACGTAGCGGCTCAAGACTTATCATACCTCGATGACTAGTGATTTCCTATTTTTTGTTGAATTCATTTTTTTTTAATAAGTGTTATGTAATTTCGCTTTGAATTATTAATAAAATGTTTTGTTATTTTAATTAAAATAGTTGTTTTTTATTAAGTGTTTAATTATGTTTTTTTATTTAAATTATATAATTATGTAACATTTAATGCTTGCCATTAGGCAAGATTGTCACTTAAAATTGAACTTTAGGCAACTTTAGGCAAAAAATGAGTTGGGGGGGGGGGGGGGGGGGCATGATTGGTTGTTTGCTTTAAAATATGAGGCAGGCAACCCCTAAAGCATATATGTTAATTTGAGCTTATTGGCCAATAAACTCACTTTTCATAACTTCATAATCTACAAAAAGTTAACTTATTAGCAATTTCAAAATCAAATACCCGTAAGTCGGTTAAATCATGAGCTAATCTAAAAACCCTTAAAGATACTTATATATACTAGCAGGGTACCCACGCGTTGCGGTGGCGGGTACCATGAAATATAATTTTCCGGTGAATCGTATTTTAGTTTATTATATTCTTTTTTACAATAAATTTACGGATATTAAGAATTTCGTTTAGCTCGTGCTCGAGCCCGTTTGGCCCGCGCCCGTTCAGGCTAAATCCCATTTGCCCCGTTACCCGTTCAGGCTTGAATATTTGTATAATTTGTATTAATGACGAATCGAATTTGCCAAATAAATCGAGTAGGCATAACCTAAAAAGCACGAAACGAATCGAATTTGCCAAATAAATTGGCTTTGTGAAAGTTATACGTATTTATATTCGTTTTTATTGAAAAAATTATTTCGAGAACAATGACGCAAGTTTCATAATTTTTCGAGTCCGTTTGGTACGTCAAATGGGTCCTTGTAGTCCTTAAAGGAGGTCGACAGAATTGCTGTACATGTACAAATACTTGTGCTTTAAATTCTTGTGCATTGTGTTTTATAACTTGTATTAATATGTGATGGGGTGTATTAATTGTAAGAGATGTAAGAGATATGTGGTTCTTAAAATATTGTGCTTTAAATACTTGTTCTTTGTGTTTGATAACTTGTATTTTACTTAAAAATCTAAATATGGAAATCTTAAAAATTAAATAGGAGAGAAGGTGTAAAATGTATTATAAGTAGTATAGATATCTTTTTCTTTTCTTGAACTTACGCTAAAGATACTGACTTGAAAATCAAACTATGAGCACGCTAGAACCAATACATGAAGCTAGAACTTACCCTATGGGTCAAGGCACCAAGTAGTATATGTCGCGGAAATGCTTGGCGTACAAGATGGAATTAATGTCACCATCCCATGCATTGATACGATATTTAGGTGTTGTTTGGTTTTTTACTAGGAATGAATTTGAGTATAGGTTTGATTATAAGATAGAATGAGAATAGGTATAGGCTTATGTATCATTTCTAATATTATTGTTTGGTTTATTGGGTGAGTGTGGGTTTTTAATTGTAAAAATGTAGTTTGATTAGGAATCAAATTCTAAACCCACCAGGTAAGGTGGCTATGGGCAAACCTTTATTTTAGAGTATCATTACAACATTTTAAACCCATATCAACTAACCAAACACCACCAATCAATCTCATTCCCATTCCCCATTTCTAAAACCCTCAATCCAAACGCCCTCTTAATACATATCTTTATGGTTACAAATTCACAAATTACTGTGACAGTCAAACCATTATATGTTGACTGTTACGTAATAAATTTCATATTCAATCTTCAAACCATTATATGGATCAAGTGGTTAACACCCTTGCCTCTAGAGACAGAGGTCGAGGGTCCGATCCTTACCCTTTTCAAGGCCGGAGGTCCTTTTCTACCTTTGGTAGAACCGAAACCAGCCTCTCTACCTTAGGTAGGGGTAAGGTTGTCTACGTCTCAATCTCCCCCATATACCGTGGAAGACAGTATTGAGACCCATAACCTGTGGAATACGGTATTAGGAGTTACTTTACTTTTACTTTTAATCTTCAAAAACCTTAAGCAGAATATTATAAGCAATAGCCACCCTAAAGAAACAAGAAATATTCAAGTCAAAATTAAACAATCTGGTCACCAACATACCCTTATAAATAACTCAAAATCCTTCATGCATATCATTCATCAAAGCCATAAAGATTTTACCGTTTTCTCTCTTATACACAACTCGTTTTTAGCATTTTCTTGCTTCCTACATTCCAAGGTACATAATAAGATACGTACATCATGAGACAAGAAACCAAAAGTTTACCTACAGTTGCATCACTAGTTTTATTATTCTTGAGTTTCGAGAGTAATGTAGCTAGTAGACCCTTTGGTGCTGAGCTTGAAAAGGTTTGGATGAACACGAAAAATCTTTTGTTATCATCTCTACCACAAGGCCCGGTGAGACCACCAGGGAACGGTTGCACTAATACGGGAAATAGTGGTAATCCTTGTATTGGTTCCAGGAAGCTTGCATGTCGTGTTAATTAGTGGTGGGGCTACTCCAACATAACTATTGGCGACTCGTACTACTCCCTCCGTCCCAAATTAATTGTCCACGTTTTCTTTTTAGGATGTCCCAATTTAATTGTCCACTACTAAATATAGATAGAATAGTTTAATCGAGTTTACTATATTGCCCTTACTTGAAATTAATATTACAAACATTTAAAAAATATCATAATTGATTAGTTAATGGTAAAATTATCATTTTGTTAAAGAGTAAGAAAGATAAAGCTGTAATAAATGCACTTTTTTAAAAATGCGTGTTTTTTTGTTGGGAGACAATTATTTTGAGACGGAGGGAGTGTAAATTTAAGGTTCTCAGGATTGGCGAAGAATGTGTAAAGATCATGTTAGTTAGATATGACAAACACCATTTAGATTTTATTATTATTATTATTATTATTATTATTATTATTATTATTATTATTATTATTATTATTATTATTATTATTTTATATAAACATCACTTTATTGAAAAACAAATAGGATTTTACAAGAAATTAGTGGGGAGTCGAGAGACTAACTGAGCCCCCACACCTCTAGCTATAGCAAAACCAATCCTACTAAAAATATGTGGAGCAGCACGTGCTCCAATGTCTTGGGTCATAGAGAATCGTCGAATACGCTTTAATAAGGTCACTGCATCCTTTTCAAGTTCTCCAAAAGAAGAGAATGAAAAGGGGAGGAACCCATATCCGATATCAGCGCATTTAGCCGCGTACTTGACACGTTTACGTTGTGCGGCTTCAATAACCGCCCGACCGGGCATAAAATCAACCATATACGAACGCGTCAAAGGTGACGATCCTGTAAGATCAACACAAACATCAAGGCCACCATCCCAAGAGTAAAGTAACATATCGGCTGGATGTAAGGTTTTGTCCCTCTCTCCATGAAGCCCAATATCCACCTCCTTACGAACTGAAACTCCAGACCGAGAACATATATCAACGAGAACATCACGCACAACATTATGCCGATGTTTAATACCAACTATACCTGGGCACGATACAGCATGATCCCCGAAAATATCACCAGAAAAAACCTTAGAACAAGCTGAACATGGCATCTGGACAGTAAAAAGAGGAACACCCAACCGATAACACAACACACATCGGTAAGTCCTGGCATTCATAGTTTGTCCCAATCCGGATATCGGTGCCACCCTAAGCCAATCTGACGTGTAATCCTCTTTTAATGAGTTCCATAAAGCCATCTGTCTAGGGGTAAATGGAAGGTGGATTCAACTGTTTGGGCAACACGTGTGAAATGTATGTCTGCCAGTTTCTTCATAAGTTTGGGGGCAGCGATCTCACTAGGGTTACTCAAAAGGTCAATATCCATATTATTATTATTATTATTATTATTATTATTATTATTATTATTATTATTATTATTATTATTATTATTATTATTATTATTATTATTATTATTATTATTATTATTATTATTATTATTTATTTTTTTTATTATTATAAACATCACTTTTATTAAAAACTGATAGGATTTACAAGAAATTAGTGGGGGAGCCGAGATACTAACTGGACCCTCACACCTCTAGCAATAGCGAAACCAACCCTACTAAAAATATGAGAAACAACACGTGCTCCAATGTCTTGAGTCACTGAGAATTTACGAATACGCTTTAGTAAGATCACTGCATCCTTCTCAAGTTCTCCAAAAGAAGAAAATGAAAAAGGGGGAAACTCATATTCAATATCCGCTCATTTAGCCTCATACTTGACACGTTTATGTTGTGCAGCTTCAATAACAGCACGACCCGGCACAAAATCAACCATACTGGATTGAGTCAAGGGTGAAGACCCTGTCAGATCAACACATACATCAAGCCCACCATCCCACGAGTAAAGTAACATATCAGCTGGACGTAAGGGTTTGTCTCTTTCCCCACAAAGCCCAATATCAACCTCTTTACGAGTCGAAATTCCAATCCGAGAACATATATCAACAAGAACATCACGCACCATATTATGCCGATGTTTAATACCAACAATACCCGCGCATGACACAGCATGGTCCCCAAAAATATCCCTAGTAAAGACTCTGGAACAAGCAAAGCATGACATCTGAACAGAAAAAAGGGGAACACCTAGCCGATAACACAACACACATCGGTAAGTTCTAGCATTCATAGTTTGTCCCAACCCGGATATCGGGGCCACCCTAAGCCAATCTGAAGTGTAGTCCTCCTTTTGCGAGCTCCATAACGCCATCTGTCGAGAAGATAGAGATAAAGTGGATTCAACCGTTTGGGTAACACGTGTGAAATATATATCTGCTAATTTCTTCATGAGTTTGGGGGCAGCGATCTCACAGGGGCTACTCAAAAGGTCAATATTTTTATTTTTATTTTTATTTTTATTTTTTTTATTGAACCAAAATATTTTTACATAAAGTTGGATGGGAGTATAGACACAAGTTGTACTCTCACTTCTTTCTAAATACAAAAGCTAAGTCTATGAAAGATAAAGACACCACATTTAGCATTATTTGAGTGGCTAATGGCAATGGACTTAATACGTGAAAGTGTGTCCAAAGCCTCCGTATCGAGTTCTCCGAACCTAGGAAAAGCAAATTGTATGAACTTGTATCCGTTGTCCTCACATTTGGACGTATACTTTCTCTTTTTCTTCTCCACAGCATTGTGCAAGGCTACCCCATGAGCCCATGAAGTCATCCTAATACCAGCAAATGAAGAGATACCAGTCACATCCAAGCATGCATCTTTAACTTGAATGCAATTAAATAATAACAAATCTGCAGGTCGTAGCTCCTTCCCATCCATCGAAAGGAAACCCATAGGAGCCTCCTTACGCACTATGATTCCAACCTTATTTGAACAGCATGATGAATTAAGAACCTAACAAGGAGCTAGGCAAACAATTACAATGGGTTGGATAGAGCGTTACAAGGATTCGAGAGTCACTCTATCCAATTAAAAGATGATTTACGAAGACTATTTGATATCCAATTAAAAGAGTAAAGTTTGACATCATTTAGGATGAGACTTCTATTCGGTTTTGTCGAAGCAAATATAGAATCATTTCTGAAGCGCCATAGGATGCAAAGAGTGGATTGTACCGCAGCATCGAGCACTTTGGAGAGCTTAGGAGCAAGGTTCGAACGACTTGCAAGGGTGAGGACACCATTGATGCTATCAAGGGAGATATTATCAATCTTCCACCATTTTAAAACCTCACACCATGTATTCTTCACAACACAACAAAGAACCAATATATGATCTTCCGTCTCTAAATCATCATCATGCACTGGGCAACGAACCGAGTTAAGATCAATCCCTCGATTATCAAGATTGATTCTTGTAGGGATTCTTTTATTTGCAATTCTCCATGAGGAAATATTGACTTTTATTGGCACGAGGTTATTCCATCTTCTTGTTGTTTCAATAGCCAATCTAGGAGAAGAATTGACGATAAATGTTCTTTATACCTTTTATTGTGAATTTGTTATTCACCTCCTAATTTGTTATTCGCGATAAAATTCTTTAATTGATTTTGTACAAGTACTCCTTGTTACTTCCATCTACTACTAATCAGCAATCATATACTCCGTATCAAATTTTATTTATTTCTTTAAGACTGTACCATTTTTTTTTGTCATAAAAAAATTGTTGAAAGACTAGCCGGGAGCTAGCTTAGCAAAGAAATTAGTAAATCAAGAAGATACCAACATTATCCAAGCTATCCATTTAATTGACACTTATATACTTCCACTAGAAATCAATAGACCAAAAATAATAATAATAATAATAATAATAATAATAATAATAATAATAATAATAATAATAATAATAATAATAATAAAATTAACAAAAAAATAATTATAATAAATAAAAAAAGTATTACAATCTGCGAATACTTGAATAGAGCACGGTAGTTTCCACAAAACCATAGTTGTACGTAGATGACTATGCCACAAAGTCTTGCTATTTATACACTCAGTTCATCTACAAGAATAATGGCTTTTTGCATCAACAAATGTAGTCTCTAAATGCTTATATGTCGTCTCTAAAATTCATTGACCAGATATCGACGCAAGTAGTGGCAGAAGGCTCGTGTCTGAAAGTTTATTGTGACATAGATACAAATAGGAATACTTACTCTCATGTCGGAGCTTAATCGTGAGGACCGTCCCCACGGTAAGGCTAACGGTTTACTTTCATTTGTGCAGGGAATTACTCTATCACTTAGATTAGTGCAAAGCCCATAACACAATCAAGCTCAATCTCTACTCATCACACTTTTTCCACTAACAGGCAGGACGTGTCCCCGCCGAAGAGTAACGGCGGGAAAAAAAACCTGGGAACAATTAAGAGCTGCAATTTTGGTCAAAGTTTGTTAAATATCAAAACTACTTTCGGCTGGGACATGTCCCCGCTGAAAGTTTGCGTTGAAAATTTAGTAAACGGTCAGCGAGCTGGTGTGCTAGCTCAGCAGCGCTTTTGTCGTTTATAGACTTTCGCCAGGGACATGGGCGTCTCCGCCGAAAGCCTCCTCGCCCGTCCTACTGAATGTTGTAGTGACATTCTTAGGCGTCATTAGGCATCCCTTCTTTATTATATTCTTCATAACACGTTGTGCATTTAAAAGTGGTCTTTATCATCGTCCATTGTTAGAAGAGAGAAAAAAAAAAAGAAAAAAAAAAAAAAAAAAAAAAAAACCATGCACGAGTTTATTATTTGTTTTTCATAATAATACAATTGGTAAAATAAAAAAATATATATACATGGAAATCCTGAATAATAAAGAATTTAACGAATCAATAAAAATAGCTACAAGTTGTTAAAAAATTAAAGTTATTGCAAAAGGTTAAGTTGTTAATGCTATATATGCATGTCCATCTTTCGCGAGCATCATCAATTGGGAGTTAAAGGATTACCACATCCACCAGTGTTGCAAGTTGCAACAGCCATTTCCTGGTGGTCGAACAGGACGACCTCGTTGTAGAGATGATAACAAAAGGTTTCCTCTCTTCATCCAAGGTTCTTCAAATTCATCACCAAGAAGTCTACATGCTCCATTAGGTTCAATATATATGAAAAGTAGTACAAACAATATCATTACAACTAACGTTTTGGTGTCCGTTCTCATGTTTTTCTTGTGTTGCTTAAAATTCAAATAACAAATTAAAAAAGAGTGAAGAAAAACAGTTGATTTGGTTTTGAGTGAATAATTTGGATGAAAGAATAGAATAGAAAATTATTAATTTATAGGGTAGCGCTAGGCATAAAAGCCTGTACCACAAGGTTTTGACTTTGACTTGATTTTGAATATTTCTAATGTTTTATACTTTTATTATGTTTGGAAATTGAATTGGTCGTATTAGTAGAATAATATGTTAATAGTGAAGGCTTTTATCAACAACCATGTAGTCTAGTGGTTAACACTTAACTTGTTAAGTGTGCCACTAAGAGAGTAGTACCAGATGGGTGACCATCCGGAAAGTCCTCTTTGATCACAAGATCTGTTGATACTAGGCTTTCAAAGTCGTTCAATGAAGGTTTCAACCCACTAGGGTTCGAATCTGGAGAAGGCAGGGTTTACTTTAAATTAAGTGTCGTGCCTTCGGGCGGCTTAAGTTGAAGATTTTCCCCCCATCGGGTTTCAAATTGGTCAAGGATTTCTCCGAAAGAACCGTTCCAAAAAAAAAAAAAAAAAAAAAAAAAAAAAATAGTGAAGGCTTTTAGTCCCATGGTCATCATATACGGATTCATACTTCGTGAATAATTAGTTATAATCCTTGTACACGTGCGCCTTTTTTCTTTTTTTTTTTTTTTTTTTTTTTTTTTTAATCATATATTTTTATTTATTAAAAATAAATAATTTAATTTTTGTTTTGTTTGATTTATGATTTTTAATTATAGTTTTTTATTATTAAAAATAATTATTTAAAAATTTTAATAATATTGTTAATTACATCTTATCTATATTTTTTGTATTTATCTTCTACTTATGTTATAGATAAATATAAAATGTTACCTAATAAGAAAATATATATTTTTTTTAAATAAAATTATTACTAAATAAGTTATGATTTAATTTTTTTGAAATGAAAAAATTCCCACTTGAGATTTTGTGTTATTATATAAAAGATTAATTATATGCAATAAAAAAATATCTTAGAAGTCATGAAAGTGACTGGATATGTTTTACATGTTAATTAATTGCACTTCTTTTTTTGGGGAAAAATAGATATCGAAGATTATCACTATTAATCCAATTACAAAATTTTTATTTGCCCAGCTTGTCATTTTACCACTTCCAAGTCTTTGGTTATCATTATATACATATTGTGACATAATTTTCAAAATAAAAATTGTGACTAATTTAATAATCGTTAAATACATTTTATGAGTCACTGTGTTTAGATTGCCTTGGGCTATGCAATGATGAATATGAATGCGTTTACTATGAACAAACACGCCGCTTGTTTTAAAATTCCTTGCTTTATGGGGTATTATTTTAGCTTAAAGTAGAATAACGTGGTCTACCTGATTATTTTGTAGATTATACTGTAATTCTTATGTAACAGAATTATTAGTTCTTGTATCCAAAGGATGTGAGGCGTACTCAACGGGTCGAGTAATGTCGAAGATAGTATTTCTTATTCATATTTTTGTTTTCCCACTCCCCATCCCTGCCTCCATTTCAATCGGAAATTATTGAAGGATCCCCATACCCGTTCCCAGTGAGGATCGTGGTTTCTAAAGCGAATTCGTGGATTTTCCAACCTCATAAAGTAAACATCAAATTATACAAATTCATCAAAAATATAAGAAATTTTACCCGTGAAGTATCTAAACAAATGAACATCATGCATGGTTTGGTTAGACTAACTATAATGTCAATTCAATGTTAAAGCATCTTAAATATTGAACATCACATATGCTATAAAAATAATGTGCATTATATGTGTGTACTCAGATATATATGGTTGCGTAGTACGCAGTTAGCGCTTATACATTAAAAAATTCGAGTTCGGGTTCAAGAATTTATGCTATCCCATCTCCATCTCCATCTCCATTCCCAATTTCAGAATTTGGTGATTCCCCGTCCCTGTCCTCATCCCTGGTTAACTTAGGGATTGCCCGATCCAATTGGGTTTGAGGATCGGATCTCCGTCAAGTATGGGATTTTTTCCATCCCTAATTTTGTTATCGGTTTCTGATCAAACTAAGTTGAGTTCTTATGTTAGTTAATAAATTTGAACATGTAGATTGCAGCAATAAACAATTGATATCTAAGAAATGCATGCGTAAAAACTTGAACTGATACTAGAAAGAACCCTATGGGTCAAAGCACCGAGTATAACGTCGCGTATATGTAGATAGTTTAACTTTAAATTATAATTTAAAGTCAAACCTTGCATATTGACTGCAATCCGTATCCATACTAGAGTATTACTATTGCCCACTTTTAAACCCTAGTTGCATTAACGGTTTTGTTGTTCATGACTTTTCAGCTGATCGAATGTATGGAGCTACGTGCATATATTTTCTATCTAAAATGCTTTTATTAGTTAAATACTACGTAACACACAGTTTGAAAAACCGTGAATGAAACTAGGCCTAGTGAAACCACCGGAAATGGCCGTGCATGCATATCATTTTAATTTATTTAATGCGAGTACCAGATAGATTGTGTCATTTATTTTTCTTGATCATTCACTACACAATAAATGATACTTAAATGACATTTGCTCACTAAATCAAGAGTGAGCAAAAAATAAGAAAACATTTACTAAATGATAATTTCTCAACTCCTACTAAAGAAAAAAGTGTAAGTAGTAAAAGGATCACTAAAAGTCTTTTGTTACTAAAATTTTAGTAAGCAAAAGTTCAAAACATTTAGTGTCTAAAATTTTTTAGTCACTGAAAGGTACACCATCTTTCTACATAATCACTAAATTGACACAAATTTATTGCCAATTTCAATCAGCAAAAGCTGACTTTGCAATTACAGATACATATTGCATTTTCTGGCAGAAATACATATTTACATTCTCAAATGTGCAGATTGCATTTCTCAACAAAACAAAAAATTTATTGCAAAAATAAAAACTGTACTTCATCTGTCCCATTTTTATTGTCCATCTTCTCTTTTTAGGTTGTCCCAAAAAAATTGTCTACTACTAAACATAGAAGTTGAAATTGTTTAAGCTTACCATATTACCCTTAATTAAATTCTTATTTACAACATTAAATGAAAGCATTAATTAATTGTCAAAGGGTAAAATTGTCTTTTGGTTGCTTTTGTAGAAATCAAAGCAGTAATTAATGCATTTTTCTTAAACTGTGTATTTTTTGTCGGAGGACAATAATTTTAGGATGGAGGGAGTATTTCTCAACAAACACATCAATCTCTAAAACATTCTCAATCCCTAAAACAATCTCAAATCTCAAGCGTATGAAACATGGTAACTGGAAAAGAACTCCGTTTTGTTACCCAAGCCTAGCATTTAAAAAAAATTGGTCAATGTAACTTGCATTTACAACTTTACAACTGGAAAATTGAACTCTGTAACTTGAACTGGAAAAGACCATCTATGGTCTCTGTAACCTGCATTTACAAAATAAAAATTGGTGTATTGATGCCTTATATAAATCTTGAATTAGGAAGAGCATGCTAGCAACATAACACACATGAGAAATAACTCAATTTACACATTTTGACAATAAGAAATAACTCAGTTTCATATACACTGATCAAGCACAACGCCACCATTTAACATCGTGCCCCTTAAACAGTTAACACCAGTAAAAGACTCGATAATATCTAATCATAGAATAAATATACCACAATGTAGGCTCAAGGTGTCCAAAATGAAACATCAATAAGGTATTTAATGTTCAGTTATCTAGCATCGTTATAAACCAACTATTGCTGTAATTATTAAACGGAACCGTCACAAACAAATTGCATTCATGTTTTAAGTAATCCGTAAACTTCGTTAGTTCATTTTTTTCATTGTTAAGCTTAAACGAACACAGCAAGCCGCATTCAAGCTTGTTCAATTCATTACAGCCAAAATCAACTATATTACTTCAGTTAAACTTAAAAGAACGCAATAAACACAAATAACAAGCCGCATTCATGTTCGTTTGATTATTACAGCATATCAACTACATTCGTTAAACTTAAACAAACACAAAAAAAGGCTGAAAACAAACCTCATTCATGTACGTTCAATTCGCTTACAAACACGAATAACAAGTCGTATTCACATTCATCCACAAATAAGCAGATTACAGCATCTAACTGCAACGCACAAAATCCTAAAATTTCCTAAATTCTATGCATATAATCAGCCAATATAAATACTAATTAACATCTAAATTCTTACTAATTTAACTATTAATAAGCATATAATTAGCTGTAAACAACATAACTATTAATAAGCACATAAAATTTTCTTACTAATTCAACTATTAATAAGCACATAATCAGCACAAAATTCAAAATAATACGTAAACAACATATAATCAGTTGTATTAAACCTAACTTGATAACGGTGACGACGGTGACGGAGTTAGAGTTTCGATCGATGACCAAATAGAGTTAGAGGTGGTGACGACGGTGCCGGAGTTAGGGTTTCGGTGGTGGACTGATGACCAGATAGAGACAGATGATTAGGTTGACGAAGGAGTTAGGGTTTCGATTGGCGAAATTACGGTTGTTGTGGATAACGATGGTGGTGCCGGAGTTAGGGTTTCGGCGATAACGCGGTGGAGTGTGGCGATGGAGGTGATAACGATGGTGGAGTGTGTGTGTTTTGGTTAAATCCGGTTTTTAGTTTTTTTACAAATCTGATTTGGATAACATTATTTTTATTTTGGTTTTATTATTTATTTTATTTGGTGTCTTTTACAGGTTTTAGTGAGTAAAAGTTTTATGAGCGGTTACTTTTATAAATTTTAGTAAGCAAAAATGTTAGTGAGTAAATGTCAAAAATTTTGTAGTGATTCCATTATTTTATTCTTCGTGAAGCTGTCAATAGTCATGCATAAACATATGTTGAACGATGATTACCTCCAAAGAGACACATTCGTGCCTTTGAACAGCAGCACCTTGAACTTTATAGATGCCTAAAGCGAATTTTCAAAACAAGGTATTGTTTTGTTGAAGTCATTTGCATAAAAATTGTTTGATGTAAAATTTACTTTGTTTGGTTCTTTTATGCTATATCTTTGATTATGTTTATAAAACAACATCTTTTCTGAATCGATAAAACGAGTAGTAATATATTTTACTAGGGTGTAAGTTCTCTTTTACACAAAAATAAATTGAAAATCCTTACGTATAGTAGAATGTAAAGTACGGAGGTCTACATTTGTATACAACATTTATAAATGCTTGAATTTTAATTCTTTGTTGCAACTAATATACGAGTTTCATCTATCATATGGCGCGAGTGACAGTTTCAAAGACATGTCTTGAATTTGAAGTAAAACACGTTAAGACCAAGTCTAGTTAGCTCTTGAATTCTGTTTTTGAATATATTTCCATTTTTGACTGTAACAACAAATATAGTACTCGTATATTACTAATAGTTATATATTTGAGCGGTATATATTAAGGTTTCACACGATCACGAAAGAGACTGCATATCACCCTCTTTCCCAAGTATCTTTCTAAAAAAGTAATTTCCCAACTTGAGTGGACTTTGTTAAGCTATTTGATTACGTTGAATTGATATCATGATGCGGTAATAGAGTACGTCATGTTAAATCCTAGCTAATATATGACTTGTTAATGTGTTCGGTACGTTATTAACTAGAGAATTGTTATTTGCTCACTAAAATGTATAAACTGATAAAGCAGCATATAACAAATATATAATTGGTGAATGCATAGATTAGAGTGTGTAAATAAGAAATTAGCGTATGCAAATCATTAACCTATTAACAATGACTAGAACGGTACCCGTGCAATGCGGCGGCGGATACCTGTTACTATATTTTGCGTTATTATGTTATTCGGTTACACATTTAGTTGTTTTTATTATTTATAAGTAGAGATGGTAGAGATGGTTAAGCCAAATAATTTTAGTTTGAACAACTAACATGCTTTCTAGCAAAATTCATAACCAACTTGCTTCCTAACTAACAAGCTTTCTAACCAATTAATTTTAAAATTCTTCTATAATAAGTAAATAAAAGTCTGAATTTTAAGCCTTTCGAATTATATAGTAGTCTCAAATGCATTATATAGTAGTATAGATTATTACCATTCTAGTTACTCTCACAATGATTATTAAGAGTTTAATTGTTTTTGAAAAGCCAAAAAAACCCACTTTTTAAAGCATATGTGTTAATTTGACCTTGTTGGCCAATAAACTCACTTTTCATAACTTCATAATCCTCAAAAATTTATCTTATTAAAACTCTAGGTATGATAACTCAAGTTATCAAAAAATAAAATAATTAAAAAATAAAAAATAAAATCCCGCCACCTCAACGTCACATTATCTTTAACATTTCAACATAATAATAATAATAATAATAATAATAATAACTCCTTATCATAGCATCACCTCAACACCATATTTTTGGACCTACATTTATTTTAAAACTTACAAATCACACACACATTACACCACCTTTTTGTTTGTTTCTACGTTTCAACTCAAGTCGGTGGGATAACTTGAGTTATAACGCAAACAAATGGGGTATGGTAACGACATGTTAACACCGGCCACGTGTGCATAATGCCGGATCAAATATTATTGTATTTTACACTCTTACCTTTTTCAAAATCAAATACCAGTAAGTCGGCTAGATGATCGAGCTAACCTAAAAACACCTAAAGATACTTACATATCTTTTTCTGTTGTTTAACTTACGCTAAAGATACTGATTTGAAAATCAGACTATGAGTACGCTTGAACAAATACATGAAGAACTTACCCTATGGGTCAAGGCACCTAGGTCCTAGTAGTATATGTATGTCGCGTAAATGGTTTGCATACAGGATAAAATTAATGCCACCATGCATTGATATTTAATACATTGTGACAGACAAACCATTATATGTTGACTGTTACCTAATAAATTCTATATTCAATCTTCAAAAACCTTAAGCAGAATATTATAACCAATAGCCACCCTAAAGAAACAAGAAATATTCAAGTCAAAATTAAACAATCTGGTCACCAACATACCCTTATAAATAACTCAAAATCCTTCATGCAAGATCATTCATCAGAACGCTACAGATTTGACCCTTTTCTCTCTTATACACAACTCCTTTTTATCATTTTCTTGTTTCTTGTTTTCCAAGGTACACAAGATACGTACATCATGAGACAAGAAACCAAAAGTTTAGCTATAATTGCATCACTAGTTTTGTTATTCATGAGTTTCGAGTGTAATGTGGCTAGTAGACCTTTTGGTGGTGAGCTTGAAAAGGTTTGGATGAACACGGAAAATCTTTTGTTATCATCTCTACCACGAGGCCCGGTGAGACCACCAGGGAACGGTTGCAATAATACGGGAAATGGTGGTAATCCTTGTATTGGTTCCAGGAAGCTTGCAGGTCGTGTTGGTGGTGTGGCTGCTCCAACACAACTATTGGCGACTCGTACTAACGTATAAAATTAAGGTTCTCAAGAATGGCAAAGAATGTATAAAGATCATGTTAATTAGATACGGCATCATTAAACACCAATTAGATTTTAGACACCCATGCTAATTAATTTGTTATTTGCAATTAAATTCTTTAATTGTTTTTGTACAAGTAATCGTTGTTCCATCTATTTACCAGCAATCATATATCAAATTTTATTTAGAAATCTTTATACAAAAGAAGGCATATTACTATCTGCTATAACTCCATAAGAGCACGGTAGTTAATTTCCACATAAACCATAGCTGTGCATAGATGACCATGCCTAGGCAAAGTTTTTAAAAACTGCACTCTGGATCAATATTACTAAATTTAGCAATGCCGAGATCCTGCTATTTACACACTCCGTTCATTTACAGAATAACGGCTTTTTGCGTAGACAAATGTTGTCGCTAAATGATCATATGTAGTCGCTAAAATTCATTTCTGACCAGATATCGTCGCAAGAAGTCGCAGAAGGCTCTTGCCTGAAAGTTTGTGATGACGAGGACAACTTTTTGCGACAATGCAATTTGTATGAATCTTATTTTCATTTGCCAAATCTTCAATCGGACATACATTAATGAAATCCGGCCAGAACCGCGCGATACCTTTGTTGTCTAGACTAACTCGAGTTGCTCCTCGTTTCTTTGTAATGTGTCATGAAGTAATATTGACAATATTGACAAAGCGCTCCAATGTGTCTTTTATGTCATTTTATAGTCTATTTGAAAATGGAGAAATCATACAGTTCACGCTGCTGAGAAAGACGCATTATCAATTCGAGGATATCTTTCCGCAAATCTGGCAACCATCTTTACTTTGGCTTTCAAAAGACGCATTATCAATGGGTTGTTTGTTTCTCTTTTCTATAGGCTGTAGCTTTTTCCCAGCTTCTATCTTGAAAGCACCTTGTAACCCCCCCCCCCCCTGAGATACTGAGATTTGTACATATATTATGTAGCATTTAATTCACACAATCCCTGTAGACAAAGCCACTCATCACGGAACAAAGATGTATATATTCAACTATATTCGTGCATAAAACTTGTAACCATATACAGTATCTGCATGTATAAGATCTTTCATTTATAAATACATTTTTCCTATATTGACTAAGAATAAACTAACTTCATTATTTGACACACTTTGATTTGTCCAGATGATCAACAATCTGAAGGCGATCAATTCAGTGAACGTCGAGCATATATAATATTGAATATAATGGTAGAGGTTCAACAAAGTTTCCTTAGTCACATTTCAGAAAAATTATACTTATTATCTTCAAAGATATTTTCATGCTCTGCTAAGAGATTGGTTAGATGGCAGTTGTTACTTGTTTGTGATTTGGTAATCAAGTATGTTAGCTTGCAGTTATAGCTGTCGACGTCTCAATGTTTGGTTAACGTAACCTTGTAATTACTACATAATTATTTGTTGTCAATTAAATATTGTTTTATAAATTTAAAAACGAAAAAGACAATTTTTAAATGTTAAGAAATATACATCTTTCGGTATTCGTTATTCTGAAGGCCGGTTGTATGAATAACTAACAAATACATAGAAAAGAAAAAGAAGCGATGAAGCACGTCAGGCTGGGCGCACACCTTCAGTGACTTTAACTTTCTCTTCTCAACGACCTATAGAGGATTTTTTACCGCATTAAGACGACCTTTATCCCTTTCTTTTCAATTTTTTTAACAACAAAATTAAATTTCGTTAATAATAAAAAACATTACATAATGCTTCAAATAACATTAAAACATTACTATAATAAAATGACTAAACTAATGTTGATTTTTACAATGCCAAATGTCTTCAACCAAATAGGCTTTTATGCTTAGATGAGTTGTTTTAATGATTATATCTTGAATAACTTCAATCGATTCTTCATGTGTTACAGGATTATCATCACGGTGTTTCTCCTCTCGAAAAAATGTGTGAGATATCGCCAACCCATTGTATGAATTATCATATTATGTAATATGATGCATGTGTATATTATATCCGATATTCTACTCCGCGTCATCCCTCGAGCCGGATGTTTAATCATTTTTCACTTCTTCTTTAATACACCAAAATCTCATTCTACATCTTTATTTGTTGCTTCGTGCTTCCTCTTATACAATATTCTTTTCTGATCATTCGCACCCAGATTTGTAATGGACTTAATAAGAATGGACCATTCCCGATATATCTCGTCAGTAAGATAATATCTCCTTTTATAAGTCACGTTGTTATCCATGAATGGAACATCCAGTGCATTCCCTGCTTTGAGATCATTGAAAGCAGGCGATTGCCGTAGAATATTCACGTCATTATTCATCCTGAATACACCAAAGAACGCATGTCAAATCTGTAACAATTCGTAATTTCAGGTTAATTACTATTCCCGGAAAATTTCACTATTCACTTTTACTATTTATTTTTCCCAAAATTTTTCCCGAAATTTGATTTTTGTTTCTTAGCCTCGAGTGATAAATCATTTTCATGGCAAATTAAAAGTTTGACATTCATCAGATCATTTTCGCGAAAGTTAATAAGGAATTACACGTTTTAGGGTAAAACGTCATTCAAAAATTCTACGCACAACGAAACTCGACCGCGTTAATTTTCCCTGTATCAGAAAAATGTTTGAAACACTCATGATTTATTTGAGAATAAATCATGACTGTGAAAAACATGACCAAATAAACCTCGGCCGTGAAAAACTGGAATTTTTGTTTTTAAGCATTTTTACTCAGCCGTAACCTTAGGCTATACCGGCACCGCGTTTCTAAGACAATTTGAGTTTTCACATTTTTTTAAAAAGTCAACATATTTTTCCTCCTCCTTTAACCAAAAATCATTCCTTGATTTTATAAGTCATTCCGTGATTTTTAGGCTTACGGTTTTATGTCTAAAAGACATTTAATACCAACCGACACTAGACTGAGCCCAGTCTAGACATTATAAGTCATTTTAAATCATTTTTATTCTATTAGAAAAGTAACATATTACTTTTCTCAATTTTACACAATATTCGTACGTTTTACGTATTATGCGTTTTAGACCCGTGTTTCCAGTTTAAGCAGGGTTTTAGCACCCCAATGGAACCTACCACTCATTTTATATTTTATTATGGAGTATTTTGACAAGTTTAATCATTCTTCCAAGTTTCGTATTTTTACGATACCCGGTTTTACGTTTTGTGACGTAACAACTTATGGTTAGCATTTTACGGAGTCGAAACTAGCTCCATAAGCTTGGATAAGATCATCACAAGTCAACACTTCCTCCCCAAGTTAGTAAACCGCCATAGGGGGGGGGGGGTTCACCACCCATGTGTCTTGATCTCATGCTATGTGCTCTTAGATCCTTACATGTGTTCAACTTGGTGAGCAAGTGTTGACAAGTCAAGTTTCTAACCTCCTCCAAGGCATATAAATAGCCCCTCATCCCCTCCTTATTGCCGTCCCACATAACACACACCATCATCTCATCCTTAGCTCATTTGCTTCCAATTCTATGCAAGAATCATGTGCTACAACAACACATAAACACTAGTTTGGTTTTGATTCATCAAAACTACTTCCAATCTTTAGAACTTTGGTGATTTCTCTTGAGTTTGAATCCACTCAAGTCACCTCAACTTTCATCATCTCTCTTTCAAGAATACAAGTGTAGAAAGATTGCTTGAAGTGAAGTAGGGTGAAGCTAAAGTCTATCAAAGTCCTTTTCCTTACATGCTACTTACCTTTCTTTGTAGAAAGCCAAAGTTGTAAGCCAAACCCTAACATGCTTCTTGTTAAATATCATATTCATGCTATTTACATATCATTCATGCTATATATTGTCTTGTTGTCATGTCCATGATGTATAAAAATGAGTAAAACAAGTTATTATAAATGATTGTTAAGATAAGTCATTTAAACAAGTAAACTAGTGACTTTCTTGGTGAAATCTGATCAAAATAGTAAAATTATGATATTGGATCATTACATATTGCAGTAGAGGACCTAACAAGGAAACCATAGCAATTTGAACCACCTAAAACGAGTACACGAGTCAAAAGTTATGACCATTTGAAGTTACCAAAACTTTGCGGCAAAACTGCCAAAATAGTTTCTGTGACAGAACATAAAACACGCAAAAAAAGGCCTTTCTGCTCCGTTTCATGAAAAAGTTAAGGCACGAAAGTTGTCCGGAATCACGTTTTCTTCAAAAACTCAGGAGCACGTCTCCAGAAAACCAATAACGAATGAGATTTTTCTCAGTTTATTAACAACTATTTTACATATATATATATATATGACTATAATGGTTATGTTTTAAAAAGAACAAGAGGTCTAATGACCTAGATTCAAGACCACAACCATGGCTAGAGCCAAGGTTGAGTCTCAAGACCATGGAACAATGACCAAAGGTCATGGCAAAGCCATGACTAAAGACCATATAAACAGGCCAAGGCGAAAACATGAGCTAACGACCATATAAACTTACCAAGGCAAATACATGAACTAGAGAAGTTAGCGATAACTTAAACATGCAATTTGGATCTACTCCATCTAAAGAACCATGAGAACTTACAAGTAATTGTCATACAAGATTTAAGAAACTCATCCTAATAACAATCTTCATGTGAAAATAAACTTTCCTAAGTTTATTCAAGTACTTGGACATGTAACTTTTCGGATCAAAACTTATATACATATATATTTTATCAACTACTACAATAGTAGGGAGCCTCATGTGAGGAGTTCATTATGTAAGCCGTCGAGATGAGTTGTGGATTTACGAATTAAAGTGTCCTGGCTCCTCGAACGTTTACTACATGACTTCTGAATTATGTCGGCCCGAACGGTAGTAAACGATATATAAACTATACATGTTTCATGAATCATTTCTTTTCAAAGACTTACACTATACATCGTACCACATCATGGACTAAATGCAAGACATATATAGGCAATTCTTCATATTCTTAGACATTATTCCAAACCTAAGTTGCAACAATTATTCTAGGTTGCTCGTAGAAGTTCTTACGACATATCCATCATTCTCATTATACATCATCCAACTCAAGGTGAGTTCATAGCCCCACTTTCCATTACTTAATTGTTTTACAAACCCTTGGGGGGAACACATGCTATTTTTAACCGAGCACAATGTTTTTAAATTGTATGCTTGCCTGATTGTTTTATTATCACTAAGTATCATCCTTGCCAAACCGAGATCCGTTATTATGAACCATTTAATCACTAGAAATAGTGAGCGCGAATATTGTGAATAGGCCTATTGGGATTGACGAATCTCATTTATATTGACTAAGTTCAAACAAATGCATTAATATTTGAGACATTAGGTATGACGGCAAAGTACCTACCGGGATAACTCCTCCGATTGATATTGGCACCCGTTAACGTTTTGGTGTCATAAGCTTAGTAATTGATAATAACTGTTCCGGGCATATAACAACATAGCCCATCTTTGTTTTCCAACCATTGGTGTGACCCTATAACTCACACTACCAACATATTGTGTTCAAACATTAAACAAACTCTATGAATATCACTCAACCTTTGTGTTGACCTCTCAAGCATGTAATTCAGGTTCATGATGATCAAGGATGGCACGGAAGGGCACGGATACTCAAGAGGGCTATAAATTTTATTATCATTCAAAAACTCATTTAAATGTAAACTGTAAACATGGAACCATTTGGGACCTCATTTTGTAATCTCTGATGTTTATACAATTTGAATGATAAATCTTTTAAAACGACTCAATTGGAGTTCGTTTTCTATTATTGTGACTATTGTGCCGTCGAGTAACACCCAGTTTGAATTCCGCTGCATCCATGAATTGGGGGTGTTACAGATTGGTACCAGAGCCATGGTTATAGAGAAACGGGTCTAATTGAGACCTAAACTATAACCACACTACAAACAAAAATATTTTATAGCCTTCCGCTCTCCGTGTCTTCCATCCTCCAGACGATTATGGACTTATTAAGTATTTTATACTACACAAACATGTTAGCACATGGATATATGTACCCTTAACATAATTGAGCATTTCCCCGTAAGCATTTTATACTACATATTAGTATATTGATATATAAACTCGATTTATTTTATCTAAACAATGAACTAAACATATCTGCACATGCCTATTCTAGGGCATTTTGGCACAACCACATTCTCCCAATCATGTTCCTACTCCAACATTTTATGTCCAAGACATTGTAACTAATTGCACAATGGTCTAATCTACTTTTGAGACATTGTGATTTGTGCAATGGTCTCTGGAATTGTTCCATCACATCATCAATATCATTTCATATGATATCAAAAACTCATCACAATCTATCGATTTTCAAACAAGAAATATGAGATTTCTAAAGGACAAACTAATCCATCATCGACAAAAGCTGAACTTTCTCTACATTCATCAAAGTTTTCTTCTGAAACCTTCATTGTTAAAAGTTCGTGATCCTCGCCGAGTATGGACTGTTTTAGAACTACTTAAAACTTCCTTTCCATACGTATCTACCCGTACTATCTTCTATGCAATGGAATGTGAAAACATAGGTTACAAGTCTTGTATGGGCGGGACTTGCAACTGAATTGTTTGACATCGCCTTTGTTTAGTGGACAGTTTCCCAAAAGCAACGGACATATCACAAGTATACCTAATTTAGGTACTTGAAAATTTTTATCGAACCTTGGCTAAATATAGACTAGTCACCTATATTTAACCTAGGGATAGTGGAATATAGTCTGACTAACTATATTCGACTTAAAATTTTCAAATACTGAGAATAGTTGTGCTAGGGTTATGTTCAGGTTAATTTCCTACATGAACTCAATAAACCACCAGAATTCATTAAAACAATCTAGAGACATGATAGTGTCTTACCACTCAGCAAGATCTTAACACCTTATTTGTACTACCTAATTTCATTCTTGAAAGTTTTCATTTATGAGATAATCCGAACTACTATCTTGGGATAGTTATCAATTCTTCTCTTCATCCCGTAGAAGTACTATCCTGTTTAGGTCCTAAGGATACCATTCCATTATAAACCTTTAAAATCTCTTAAGATTTTCAAAGCAAACTCAACATCTATACCTAAGAATATTAATGTTAAGCATACACTACATAATTTTGTTCATCAAACATATCACATCATTATCTTCACAACCGTTACTACCACAAGCTCATTAACAGATCTTGATGCACTTTTAAAGCTCAAATCATCCTTAGTTACATCACAAGTACCCTCATCAGCTTTACAAGATTGAATATTCATTTTGTACTTTTGGAACACCAGTATCATCTCGTAATACACTACCTTGTAACTCACCGGCTAATTGTGAATGTTGTGTTGAGAATTCTTAAGTAGGATGATTTGTAATTATTTGAATGGATTGGGATGCCTTTTCATTTAAATAAAGAAATTGTAAATCACCGAACCATAAGTTTATATTTCTCTATTTACATTGTTTGGATGCCTCTCTATGTAAATAAAGAATTATAGACAAGTGGGCTTATTTGTATCCGAAATAACATAAGTATGAAGTCAATAAACACTAGGTACAACAACAGATTACCTACTAGGCTATGATTGCAACTACTATCCCAATTTCTGTTTGATATTCAACAACTATATCAATTTCTGTACAACTACTATATCAATTTCTATTAATATTCGACTTCTATATCAATTTCCTTTGATATTCGACTATTATATGAATCTCTAATAATCACTCTTACCCTACCTACATAAAAGTAAGCCTCATCCTACACCATACACTGAAACGACAAATCAAACTACATCACCGGTAATCCCAGACTTTAGTCCTCATAAGTAACCACACCTGTTCATCGACACCACTCCAACGTATAACACACATAGAACTTCAGGACGAAGTTCCCCGTAAGGGGTAGAGACTGTAACAATTCGCAATTTCAGGTTAATTACTATTCCCGGAAAATTTCACTATTCACTTTTACTATTCATTTTTCCCGAAATTTGATTTTTGTTTCTTGGCCTCGAGTGATAAATCATTTCCATGGCAAATTAAAAGTTTGACATTCATCAGCTCATTTTCGCGAAAGTTAATAAGGAATTACACGTTTTAGGGTAAAACGTCATTCAAAAATACTACGCACAACGAAACTCGACCGCGTTAATTTTCCCCGTATCAAAAAAATGTTTGATACATTCATGATTTATTTCAGAATAAATCATGACTGTGAAAAACATGACCAAATAAACCTCGGCCGTGAAAAACAGGAATTTTCGTTTTTAAGCATTTTTACTCAGCCGTAACCTTAGCCTATACCGGCACCGCGTTTCTAAGACAATTTGAGTTTTCACATTTTTTTAGAAAGTCAACATATTTTTCCTCCTCCTTTGACCAAAAATCATTCCTTGATTTTATAAGTCATTCCGTGATTTTTAGGCTTACGATTTTATGTCTAAAAGACATTTAATACCAACCGACACTAGACTGAGCCCAGTCTAGACATTATAAGTCATTTTAAATCATTTTTATCCTATTAGAAAAGTAACATATTACTTTTCTCAATTTTACACAATATTCGTACATTTTACGTATTACGCGTTTTAGACCCGTGTTTCCAGTTTAAGCAGGGTTTTAGCACCCCAATGGAACCTACCACTCATTTTATATTTTATTATGGAGTATTTTGACAAGTTTAATCATTCTTCCAAGTTTCGTATTTTTACGATACCTGGTTTTACGTTTTGTGACGTAACAACTTACGGTTAGCATCTTACGGAGTTGAAACTAGCTCCATAAGCTTGGATAAGATCATCACAAGTCAACACTTCCTCCCCAAGTTAGTAAACCGCCATAGGGGGGGGGGGATTCACCACCCATGTGTCTTGATCTCATGCTATGTGCTCTTAGATCCTTACATGTGTTCAACTTGGTGAGCAAGTGTTGACAAGTCAAGTTTCTAACCTCCTCCAAGGCATATAAATAGACCCTCATCCCCTCCTTATTGCCGTCCCACATAACACACACCATCATCTCATCCTTAGCTCATTTGCTTCCAATTCTATGCAAGAATCATGTGCTACAACAACACATAAACACTAGTTTGGTTTTGATTCATCAAAACTACTTCCAATCTTTAGAACTTTGGTGATTTCTCTTGAGTTTGAATCCACTCAAGTCACCTCAACTTTCATCATCTCTCTTTCAAGAATACAAGTGTAGAAAGATTGCTTGAAGTGAAGTAGGGTGAAGCTAAAGTCTATCAAAGTCCTTTTCCTTACATGCTACTTACCTTTCTTTGTAGAAAGCCAAAGTTGTAAGCCAAACCCTAACATGCTTCTTGTTAAATATCATATTCATGCTATTTACATATCATTCATGCTATATATTGTCTTGTTGTCATGTCCATGATGTATAAAAATGAGTAAAACAAGTTATTATAAATGATTGTTAAGATAAGTCATTTAAACAAGTAAACTAGTGACTTTCTTGGTGAAATCTGATCAAAATGGTAAAATTATGATATTGGATCATTACATATTGCAGTAGAGGACCTAACAAGGAAACCATAGCAATTTGAACCACCTAAAACGAGTACACGAGTCCAAAGTTATGACCATTTGAAGTTACCAAAACTTTGCGGCAAAACTGCCAAAATAGTTTCTGTGACAGAACATAAAACACGCAAAAAGAGGCCTTTCTGCTCCGTTTCATGAAAATGTTAAAACACGAAAGTTGTCCGGAATCACGTTTTCTTCAAAAAATCAGGAGCACGTCTCCAGAAAACCAATAACGAATGAGATTTTTCTCAGTTTATTAACAGCTATTTTACATATATATATGACTATATAATGGTTATGTTTTAAAAAGAACAAGAGGTCTAATGACCTAGATTCAAGACCACAACCATGGCTAGAGCCAAGGTGGAGTCTCAAGACCATGGAACAATGACCAAAGGTCATGGCAAAGCCATGGCTAAAGACCATATAAACAGGCCAAGGCGAAAACATGAGCTAACGACCATATAAACTTACCAAGACAAATACATGAACTAGAGAAGTTAGCGATAACTTAAACATGCAATTTGGATCTACTCCATCTAAAGAACCATGAGAACTTACAAGTAATTGTCATACAAGATTTAAGAAACTCATCCTAATAACAATCTTCATGTGAAAATAAACTTTTCTAAGTTTATTCAAGTACTTGGACATGTAACTTTTCGGATCAAAACTTATATACATATATATTTTATCAACTACTACAATAGTAGGGAGCCTCATGTGAGGAGTTCATTATGTAAGCCATCAAGATGAGTTGTGGATTTACGAATTAAAGTGTCCTGGCTCCTCGAACGTTTACTACATGACTTCTGAATTATGTCGGCCCGAACGGTAGTAAACGATATATAAACTATACATGTTTCCTGAATCATTTCTTTTCAAAGACTTACACTATACATCGTACCACATCATGGACTAAATGCAAGACATATATAGGCAATTCTTCATATTCTTAGATATTATTCCAAACCTAAGTTGCAACAATTATTCTAGGTTGCTCGTAGAAGTTCTTACGGCATATCCATCATTCTCATTATACATCATCCAACTCAAGGTGAGTTCATAGCCACACTTTCCATTATTTAATTGTTTTACAAACCCTTGGGGGGAATACATGCTATTTTTAACCGAGCACAATGTTTTTAAATTGTATGCTTGCCTGATTGATTTATTATCACTAAGTATCATCCTTGCCAAACCAAGATCCCTTATTATGAACCATTTAATCACTAGAAATAGTGAGCGCGAATATTGTGAATAGGCCTAATGGGATTGACGAATCCCATTTGTATTGACTAAGTTCAAACAAATGCATTAATATTTGAGACATTAGGTATGACGGCAAAGTACCTACCGGGATAACTCCGCCGATTGATATTGGTACCCGTTAACATTTTGGTGTCATAAGCTTAGTAATTGATAATAACTGTTCCGGGCATATAACACATAGCCCATCTTTGTTTTCCAACCATTGGTGTGACCCTATAACTCACACTACCAACATATTGTGTTCAAACATTAAACAAACTCTATGAATATCACTCAACCTTTGTGTTGACCTCTCAAGCATGTATTTCAGGTTCATGATGATCAAGGATGGCAAGGAAGGGCACAGATACTCAAGAGGGCTATAAATTTTATTATCATTCAAAAACTCATTTAAATGTAAACTGTAAACATGGAACCATTTGGGACCTCATTTTGTAATCTCTGATGTTTATACAATTTGAATGATAAATCTTTTAAAACGACTCAATTGGAGTTCGCTTTCTATTATTGTGACTATTGTGCCGTCGAGTAACACCCAGTTTGAATTCCGCTGCATCCATGAATTGGGGGTGTTACAAAATTCATAAATCTTGGAAGGCGATCACTTCCAATAAGAATTGATCTAGCCCGTGATCACCCCTAGCAAATTCAGCTCTCAATGTAACTTGGAAATTCTCCCACGGCCAATATGTACAATTAATGCTTCCTATCATCCCAGGAAACCCATGCTTTTCCTTGTGATGAGCATAGAGTCTTTCAATGTCAGTATATGTTGGCTTTCGCAAAAACTGTTCACCATATAACTCCATGATGGACTTACAAAATAATTGGAGACACTTACGGGCTGTTGTTGCAACCATTTGCACATATTCGTCCAGAGAATTAGGTGTAACAACCGTTTTTTTTTTTTTTTTTTTTTTTTTTTTTTTACTTTTAACTATAAACTTTAACATTTTACTTTAATTACGTAAATTTTAAACTTTATGTATAACCATTAGGTTATTCCGCGCATAATGAAAACCGCATTTAAACATTTTATATCACACTAAGCTAATTTTTAGTCTACTCAAAATCATTTAAATGATCATTTTCATTCAAATCATTATTTCAACTAACTTGCATTTTACACGTTTTAAATTACTTTTTAAGCATTTTAACTTAAATCACGTAAACCGGAAAATGGCCTTTAACGTAAACCGGCATTATAAAAAGTTAAGTTACATAAATTATATGTCATATGACTATTTTAATCACATTTTATAACTTTACACTTTTTATTTTTCAAGTTTCACATAAAACACTATTATTAGGCGTTTTAATATTTACACGCATGCAATACTTACCCAATACCCGCACCACCTTTCTAATAACACTTTAAATACTTATACACTTTCCAAATAACTCATTTTCCCTCCCCTTTATACCATACAAATCAGCCTCCCATTATTTATACTCAAAACAACATAAAAGTCTCATCTTATCTTGTACAATCTTATCCAAGACAAGAATATTGAATCACCATGCTTCAAATCTTCCTACTATCAACTAAGTCAAGTAATTCCACCCTCTCCCTCTTCTCTACACGTTTTTACCATCCCCTCCATGCTTTCCATCCCATCTTGTCCTAACCTTGTCCCCTAAGTCCCATTTTCAAACCAACTAAACTAGTAACTAGCTAGTTACCTTCACATTTGCCCTATAAATAAGACCACTCTTTTCCTTTCATTTTACACACACAAACACTTCATATCACACTCATATCTCAGCTCTCTCTCTATTATCTAGTAAGGTCCAAGGTTTTATAAAAGTTCTTTAATGGTTGATAACAAAAAGCTAGGGTTCTACACTTACTAAAAGTAGGATTCTTAGTGTTCTTGGGTTATTTGGTACACTTCATCTTTCAATCATCACCACCTCTTTGTAAGCATATCATACATGTTTTTCATTCATTATAAGCTTTCCATGATCATTTATGCACTTGTATATACTTGTAGTGTTGAGGAATCTTGAATAAAGTTAGTCAAAATATAATAGTTTCTATCCCAGAAATTCAGCATATGTTTCGATATAAAAACCATACCTAAACATTTCTATGGACCTTTTCAATTTTTTTTATACCTAAATATATGTCTTAGAATAATTCTGTTTGATTTTGTAAAAAACCCTATCTTATGGACCTTTTGGTTAACTGATCTAGTTGAGTGATACGTGGGAATCGCACTAGGCTTTACCTCTCGAGGGATCTCGAAAAGCTTACAACCCCCACCAGGCAGTATACCTGATCGTTGTAGCATAGTATAGTGACAAGTACCGGGGGATTGATCGTTCAACTCAGGAATAGTGTCGCTAGGATTAAAAAGCCTAAAAACTAGGTCTAGAGGTGAGGGATGATTCTTTTTGTATTTTAATATTTTTATAAAGGCAATTAAAATCTCGGTTTTTGGAAGAGTGGGCGGAATTAGTTGCTAGCCAACTAACCCAAGTGACTAAAGATGCAATCAAAATAAAATAACAAAAATGAAAATAAATCTAATTACTAATGTGGTGTAAGCAATAATAGGGAAAGTGTTGTTTACTTAGGTTTCATTACTCCCTAGATATATTTTACAGGTTGACAATTTATTACAATTGCATGGATGACGGGTCGTATTCCTTAATACTAGTCGTAGGGCCATGTACAATATTCCCTAACTCTATAGGATACTACTTCACTCCTATGTCGAGCCGTTAGAAGCTCCTAACATGGGATCATTAGAATTCTCCTACGCATTAAATACAACCAAAAATCATAGTATACCTCTGATCATGTTTCTTAAGACGTTCAAGCATGTTACCAATGGAAGTCTGCCAGTTTTCTTAAGTCTAACATCGAATACAATCATCCGTAACAACTATAAACAAACAATCAACCCATAATTAACATCTAGGTTTCACTACATCTAAGAGAACACATAAGAGATCTAGCCAAGCATGTTAAATTCAAGACAAGCGTAAGATATATTCAAGCAATACATAGACATATTGATTGAATTGAAAGATTACTTATCTTAATTGAACATGAAAGGTTTGAAAGGGTAAAAACCCTTGAAAAAGCTGTGAAAATCGGACTAGGGTTTATCTCCAAAGTTACACCCTAAAAGTTACACCCTAATGAATGAAAATTACAAAACTATATGTAGATTTTACAGGGTGACAGCATCAAGAAGAAAATTCTGACGCCGTCAACTCGCTGCCCATAATGAAATCGGATTGCCTAGATCCACTTTTGACGCCGTCATGTGTAATTCTACTCCGGGTCGTCACTAACAATTGGACCATGACGGCCTATGGTGACGCCGTCATCTCCATAGTGCAAAACTCTTCTGGATCGACACGGACTTTATCCACTTCCACCTCTTGTATTACTCTTGACGCTGTCGTTAAGAAATTCTTGACGCCGTCAGGTACTGTTCCCAGCAAGAAAAATTTAGACTTTGCCGTTTTCTTCACTTTTATGCTCCAAAAACGTCCAAAATGCTTCCTTTTCCAGAATTCACTCCAAAAGTACTTAAAATGACAAAAGGAACGATTTAGGGCAATATTTGATCAAATAAATTCGAATCCGGGCTAAAATGACCCCCTAAAAACGGTTCATTTTTTGCCTCATCAAATACCCTTACACTTGAGATTTGCTTGCCCTCAAGCAAATGCGCTTTTATTCTAGTCAAAATACAAATTAGGTGTCATTTAACACTAATATAAAAGTAATTACAAAAAATAATCGTTCCACTAAAGACCAAAGACAAGCACGGAGGTCATATACTAGCACCTCATAAATAGTGTTTAGATACTCACATCTCTCGTGTGTAACAAAGTATATATCACAATATGAAAATGGAAAACATCTCTCACTACCTGTCATAGCAAAATAGATTACCATAGGCTTGGGAAAGGATCAAACCTCCACCACTTGGCGTAAGCACCTAGGATAAACTATCAAAGAGGTCTTTTAAAGGTTATAACGTTAGGTGTAGGGATATGGAATACACGATTTTGTTGGATAAAGGCAATATTTACTGGTGGCGAGTTAATCATCTTGGTTAATTACATGTACAATATGGCGTTGCTAAGCCAAGACTAGACTCGACTTAAGTTAATAAATCAAAAATAACAAAAACTTAAACAAACATAAAATAAAACGGGATGGTAGTCCGTATGTTTTTTTTCTCTTTCCCTTTTTTTTATTTTTTTATTTTTTTTATTTTTTTTTGCATACACTCTTACCCTACCATCCAAAATAATACATCATAGGGATGAACATTCCCCTTACACTTGAATTTTTACATACTTTACGGTAAACTAATATAATGACTCGAATCAAGATAATCAAAATACTTGGAGTACTTTTAAAATTAACGCACATATGGGGGTAATAAATGATGTTCTTCCCCATTAATCCATAACATAAGTACTTTACCCATGAGTCCCAATCGTCCCAAAACAATATGTACAAGATAAGACTCGACTTAGCAACCATGTTATCAATTAGATAATTAACTAAGGGTTTAAACATGTAACAATAATGCACTAAAGATGAGTGCATACACGGAAGGCTAAGGCAATTTGGGTGTACATTTAAGTGGGTTGTAACAAATTCTTCCTTTAAGTAAGATGCTTAAAGTTAGAAACGAAAAGATAGGCTCGGAGGGGTGTACTAGGGGTTTCGTGTACTAAAAATAAGTACAACGCTAAGGTGTGGGAAAATTAATTGACTTTACTAGCCAAATAATATGACTTAAATGGTCAAGTAATTATGATACGGGTTTAACACAAGGGTGATCCTAATGCCTCTTATCATGTAGTAAATCCTACTACACGAATGTAGTCTCACTAGCGGTCTCGGGATGCATCACTAACGCAAGTTCTAGCATCTAAATGCTACCGGTACCCTCATAAGCACTAATAATGAATGCTTTTCCTATCAAATCTAAAGGCAAACCTCAGGTATTTGGGTGGAAAATTTTTCTGAGTGGTAGTCATACGACTCCTATCCATGAGACGCTTGCTAAGGCTAAAGTTTCACTCCTAAATGTTGTAAAAAATTTTAAATTTGGCGCTAAAATTACACTAACAAGTATTTCTCTTAGTTTTATTACACACCTACCATCAAACAAACAAACTCAAGTGCAATTGTTTCCTATAAGGTATCATCATTTACCCTCCCCTTACACTTAGGATGAACATTGTCCCTAATGTTCAATTAAAGAATGTAAAAGTGATATAGGTAAAAGAATGAAATCAAATACTCCCCTGATTCGTTCGGTGTGGATAGTGTGGTAACAAGGTTAGATCTTTCTCCAAGAAAAAGAACAATCAAAGCTTCCCTTCCAGAAAAATAAATCATCTTCTTGTCATACATAACCTGTTAAACCTGAGAAAACAAACAAGGCAACCTCGCGTAAAATCGGCGGCAATCTATATATACTAATAAACCCTAGAAAGCAAATTAAGATATAATGCTTGTGGAATGAATGTTTGCAGATTTCCTGGAGTTTATAAAACTAAAGAATTAACAAAAACTTTAAGACTCCGTTAGAAAAATAAAACTAGCCAAATTTCCAGAATTTTACACATGACGCCGTCAGGAAATAATTCCTGACACCGTTAGAAGTGACCTGCAGAAATCTTTACGTTAAGTTTCCGGAAAATTTCTGGAAAAACTTATGTCCTACTTCCTGGAAAATCTTGCAAAACATCGTTATGACTCGATACAAGCATTTGACTCTAACAAATACTAATACACATGTTCATTTAATATTGTGGAGAACCACGATCAATTTCGGTTATTAAAAACATATTTGAGGTTTCCCTTACACTTATCTTTTTGCAAAATACCTTTCTATGAAGATAAGACGAAGTTAAACGACAAAATAAAGCATTTTCACAATTTTGTTTTGAAACATGATCTACCAACAATAAAAATAAAGCATGCATACGGAAGCAAATAACAATCAAACAATTAAAAATCACACAAAACATGGGTTGCCTCCCAAGAAGCGCTTTTCTTTATTTACGAGTCTTGTAGCTAGACTCACGGTCATGGGCTATTACATGACCTCATCTCTCGAGATGACGTATCCCATATAATTATGATCCTCACTATTGTGGTGGTGGTGTTTCAGTTGATCGATACTTGCAGACACCTTCCCTCATCCTTTACTGCTCAAGTTAGCTATCCCATCTTGGCCTATGCCTTCAACTGTGAATGGTCCATACCACCCGGGACTCGGTTTATCGGGAGGTATTGTCATCTCTGAGTGTCTTAAGAGTACCAGGTATCCTTTCACGAATGGTACATGATTCTCCATTGGTTGACTACATTCAAACTTGACACGAACTTTGTTGCAGCCTTTGTCTCTTTCATGCTCTGTTTCTTTGTAACTTTTGATCCTTGTTTCCCATTCAAGAATCTTTTCTCAAATACTAATAGGCGATGTGTCAATGTTGTTTTTGAGCTTTCTCTTCATCAAGCTTTCTTGTGCACATCGTGGGGTCATGGGAAAGCTAATCTTTCTTTTTCCTGATTTAAGCTCAATTTCCATTTTTTCATACCTAATAACAGCTCTTGCGTTGGTGAGGAATGGTGCTCCAAGGATTATTGGCATGCATCCACCTCCTTTATCATCGATGATCATAAAATCAACGAGATACATGAATCCTGCAACATTGATCAGCACATCCTCTGCAATTCCCAGAGGGTACACATAAGAGTGTCCAGCGAAGGATAGTCTAACATGGGTGGTGGCTGGCATTTCTGAGGTTAGTTGGGTGTAGACAGTTAGGGGCATAAGATTTACTTCCGTTCTTTGGTCGGCGAAAGCATTCAGACATTGCAAATTCCCAATGCTGACCGGTATCTCAAAGTTCCCACAAGCCATCTGCTTAGTAGCTACTTTTTGTACAAGTAGTTTATCGAATACCGGCCCCCAGGTAATGTATCATACTCATCTTCCCCCTCTTTCTCCTTCTTTGAAACCTGTTTGGAGGATTGGTTACGCCCGTCACCTTTTATCCAATTTGTTATGGTGTTTTCGTTTATATTGTGTTTTAGGTAGTAACCTAATGATTGGGATTTTGGCAATTCATCAATGGTTTGTTCACTAGGGGTTTCTTTCTCCTTATTATTCTCGTAGACAATTGTGATGGAATTAACAAACCGGGTAGTGGGGGTAGCACTTTTTTCCTTAGTAACATCATTTATGGGGTTTTCTGGTTTGCGTACTCCTCCACTAGGCTCATTATCTCCTTCATTTTCTCTTGCATTTCCTCCTTTTGTTTATAAACTGCTTCCTCGAATCTAGCAAGCCGATCAGAATGGGTTGCCATGTATTCTCTCATTCGAGCTTTGAATTCCGGGCTGAGGTTTTCAGGAGGGGAATAAAGTGGGGCATAATTTTGAAAGGTTTCAACATTCTCTCTAGAAGGTGACTCAGACAATGGCGTTGGAATCATTTTTGAGACAGAATTGACAGTTGCCCATCTAGGACTTAAAGGTCTCTTTTGTTTTTCCTCGAGATAGTCAACCTTTGCCTCAAGCTTGCAAAGGAGTTCTTCGGAGATTTGATTAGTCTCTCCAGGTGTCGAGATTGCGTTGATAGCCGCTTTTATAGCATGATTAAATTCCCATAATTCTTGATTATCGGCGGTAAGTTCGTCAATAATTTACCAAGATTCCTCGGCGTTCCTATCACGTAATCTACCTCCGGCGGCTCGATCAATGGTACGTTTGGTGTGAAAGTCGACATGGTCATAGAAGATTTGAACTAATAACCAGAGATTTATACCATGATGAGGGACTTTTTGGAGTAAGTCCTTGAAACGAGCCCATGCTTCGTAGAAAGTTTCACCTTGACGTTGTTGGAACATCAAGATATCATTTCTAAGCATCGTAGTTTTCCTCGGTGGGAAAAATTGAGCAAGGAAACGAGTGGTGAGATCATCCCATGAGGTGATGGATCCCGCGGGTAGACGTTCAAGCCATTGACTAGCTTGATCACGTAGAGAGAATTGGAATAAGCGCAATCGGGTCGACTTTCTAGTTGTAACATCAAGATCTATAGAATCTACGATTTTAAGGAAATCCTTGAGATGTTGATTAGGATCTTTGGAACGAAGTCCATGGAATGCACATCCGCTTTGCACCAACCGGATGGTGTCGGATCGCAAGGGGGACACATTGGCTCCTTGAGTGAGCTCAATAGTGTTTCGATAGCCTTGGTGGCTAGGACGGGAATACTCTCCTAAGGTTCGGGGCCTAAGAGGTTGGTTTGCTAGTTGTGGGATTTGTGGGTGGTTTTGTTGTGGTGGGTTGATGGGTTTAAAGATGTTACCACCTTCCATAATGTCGGATGGTAAAGGTTACGAACAAAGACACGAAGAAATAAGATAGACTAAAGAAAACCTAGAAATAAAAATAAAATCTTACTAGAAAGGAATCTAGCAAGTAGACCTAATAAAAAGAAATCCTAACCTAGACAATAACTATTCCCCGGTAGCGGCGCCAAAAACTTGATATGTGGGAATCGCACCAGGCTTTACCTCTCGAGGGATCTCGAGAAGCTTACAACCCCCACCAGGCAGTGTACCTGATCGTTGTAGTATAGTATAGTGACAAGTACCGGGGGATTGATCGTTCAACTCAGGAATAGTGTCGCTAGGATTAGAAAGCCTAAAAACTAGGTCTAGAGGTGAGGGATGATTCTTTTTGTATTTTTATATTTTTATAAAAGCAATTAAAATCTCGGTTTTTGAAAGAGTGGGCGGAATTAGTTGCTAGCAAACTAACCCAAGTGACTAAAGATGCAATCAAAATAAAATAACAAAAATGAAAATAAATCTAATTACTAATGTGGTGTAAGCAATAATAGGGAAAGTTGTGTTTACTTAGGTTTCATTACTCCCTAGATATTTTTTACAAGTTGACAATTTGTTACAATTGCATGGATGACGGGTCGTATTCCTTAATACTAGTCTTAGAGTGTACAATATTCCCTAACTCTATAGGATCCTACTTCACTCCTATGTCGAGCCGTTAGAAGCTCCTAACATGGGATCATTAGAATTCTCCTACGCATTAAATACAACCAAAAATCATAGTACACCTCTGATCATGTTTCTTAAGACGTTCTAGCTTGTTACCAATGGAAGTCTGCCAGTTTTCTTAAGCCTAACATCGAATACAATCATCCGTAACAACTATAAACAAACAATCAACCCATAATTAACATCTAGGTTTCACTACATCTAAGAAAACACACAAGAGATCTAGCCAAGCTTGTTAAATTCAAGACAAGCGTAAGATATATTCAAGCAACACATAGACATATTGATTGAATTGAAAGATTACTTATCTCAATTGAACATGAAAGCTTTCAAAGGGTAAAAACCCTTGAAAAAGCTGTGAAAATCGGACTAGGGTTTATCTCCAAAGTTACACCCTAAAAGTTACACCCTAATGAATGAAAATTGCAAAACTATATATAGATTTTACAGGGTGACGGCGTCAAGAAGAAAATTCTGACGCCGTCAACTCGCCGCCCATAATGAAATCAGATTGCCTAGATCCACTTTTGAAGCCGTCATGTGTAATTCTACTCTGGGCCGTCACTAACAATTGGACCATGACGGCCTATGGTGACGCCGTCATCTCCATAGTGCAAAACTCTTCTGGATCGTCACGGACTTTATCCACTTCCACCTCTTGTATTACTCTTGACGCCGTCATTAAGAAATTCTTGACGCCGTCAGGTACTGTTCCCGGTAAGGAAAATTAAGACTTTGCCGTTTTCTTCACTTTTATGCTCCAAAAACATCAAAAATGCTTCCTTTTCCAGAATTCACTCCAAAAGTACCTAAAATTACAAAAGGAACGATTTAGGGCAATATTTGATCAAATAAATTCGAATCCGGGCTAAAATGACCCCCTAAAAACGGTTCATTTTTTGCCTCATCATTGAGATATTTTTAGATCACTCTTAGACCTTTCTAGGGATAGTAAATTCACTTTCTAATGATAAATAAGAAAGGAGTTAAGGCCCAGACACCGTAGACATAATTTTCTTAAATTGTGACAGTTTTGATACCTTGTTGCATTTTTGACCTTATAAAATAATTGGAGAACAACCAAATCGAGAGGCTACCATTTTTGGAGAATATACTCAAAATGATGAACCTATGCCCTTTGAAACAATTACTTTCTTTAGAAAATAAGCAACGAATAACCCGATTTAGTGAAAGTTTTTCTAAAAATAAGTCACCACTGTCCCAAATTTTGCTTTAATGAAAACTAACAATTAACACTTGTTTTCTCAAAACAGAACTTTGAAATAATAAAAATGGACATGCTTATCTAGGTTTACAAAGTTCAACGAGGAAAAAAAAAAAGATTTAAAACGAGTTAGAAACACGGTTTCCAAGACGGGTTAAACATGACTTACGTGACTTGAAATTTTAAGAATTTCTAAGTAACTAAAACACGATTTGAAATATACTTCTTAAATGACCGACTTGCGTAAAATGTTAAAACCTCACTACAAGTATATAAAGGTGCTAAACTTCATTAAACTAATATGCATGTAGTAGGTGTTGCATATTTCCTAAAACGACTTATATTTCTAAGTCGCATTAGGATTCCCAGTTGATTTCATTAATTTACACTTTCACGTGTACTTGGAATACCTGAAGTGAGTTTATAGCCCCACTTTTACTCTCATTACTTGTTTATTACAACTTGTGATAAGAAACATGCAAACTTTTATTTGGACCTGAACTGAACTCATGCTTTTATCAAACTATTATGTAAAGATAGCCTAAGCATCAGTATCCCCTTCATGCCCAAACTCATTGTTCGGAATTATTGATTTGATGATAACAAAAGGACCAAGATCGTCAAGATAGAGGATTCTAGAAGACTTGTTTAAGAAGATAAAGATAAATATTAGAAAAGATTTGTTTCCTAATACAATTAGGTTTCCTTTGTAAGTCTAGATGGACTCTATATATAAAGAGATCCCTAGACATAGTTTTTATATGCATGTTTAGTCATGTTTTAGAAATACAACAATGATCTTACCACTTGAGATCGTGTTTCACACCTCAAGGTCAATCCTTGATCCTTGTTATTGTTGAGTAACACGTTCTACCTTGATCAAGTAGAACTGGGGCGTATATGATGTAAAACCTTGTTAATAACATTGTGTTTATGTTTATTCCGCCGTGTAATCTTTGTTATCTTTGTTATTATATCCTAGTTGAGTCTAAAATGATCTTATCAATTGTTATCAGAGCCTGGGGGCTCTTGATCTAGTATCTACAGGGTTTTATTAGTCGAAGAAAGAAGAAAAAAATCGACTTTGGATTTTATTTTCGTAGTTTTCTACAGTGCTCTAGTAAAAAGGGTATATCTCATTCGTTAACCGTTGGATCTTAACAAAATTTTTATTGAAGGTTCTTTACATATAAAGGTATATTCTCACCAGAGAGATCTTCAATCCGAGCTTTAGATTAAGAAATATACATTCTCAAAGTCTGCTACAGAACAGTTAAGTGATTGTCAATTTTAGGGTTTCTAGTAAATTGTTTAGGGTTTGTTAAGGATAAAGCTCTAATGCAATGTTTTATGGGATAACCTGCTGTCGCGAACACCTTTTAACCAGATTTGGATAAGTTCTATGATCGGTTTCTTTAGGGTTTCTTAAGATGTCGAAGTTTCTGGGTTTCTTTGGTATCGATTCTGCTATGGAAGACGGTTAAGATTTTGTTGCTTAATATAATGCCTTTAATTCATCAAAATAAGGGTTTCTGTCTCCTGGTTGTTTGTAATGTTCTGGTGTACGAGGATCTTCAAGTTTATGCTGGATAACCTATCGTTATTGTTATTCTAAACTCTAATATGCTGTCGACATATTTTCTAGGGTTTTAATGATCCAGGGTTTGGTTTTTAATTGTTCATGATAGAAACAAGAAGTATTTTTGATTAAAGAATGGATGCTTGCAAAGTCGAATACAGATTGTTTCTGTTTATGAGATTTCGGTTTGTGGTTATTCAAAAATCGTAATCGCTAGGGTGTAGTTGAATGATCTGGTTCTGGATGAGGAGGAGCAGAATTGGTCGATTCATATTGATGGTAATGAGAGTAAGTTAGTACTGCTATTTCATATATGTTAATACTGCTCTTGTTAGTTACTACTATTCGTTCAAGTTCATACTGCTAAGTTCAAGTTAAGACTGATGCGTTCTACTTAGTATTGCTCGAAGGAACTTAGTGCTGCTCTTTGTATTTTAGTGCTGCTACTCCTTTATTAATGTTGCTACATATAGTGTTTGGTCTGCTGGTTTGTGTGGAGTATAAACACAGGATTGCTGTCGATTTAACTTGCATTTGATTTAGGTGAGAGTTACGTGAGAGAGGGACAGTAAGGAGGGTACATTGGTGCATGACATTGATGAAGTCTTATTAAAAGTTAATGTTTCTCTCTTACATTTGTGCTGCTCATTATAAGTTAATACTGCCAGCTTTAGTTAAATGTTTGTATTGCTCATTGGATGTTAGTACCGCTAGCCTTATGAAATGCTGCTTCATATATTGGAATTTACTACTTGCTAAGAGGGTACAAGTTTGACTAGAATTTCTTTATGATTCAAGGTTGATGCAAGTAAGTTTGTTAGATGATGGTCAACGTTTGGTGAAAAAGAGAGCTTATATACATTCAGTTTGTATGTAAACCCTAGGTTTTGGGCTAATTTGAATCTATTACGACTCCTAGGGTTTCATGGATTCATGGTGTGACCTAATGTTCGTTGATGCTAATTGTTATTATGGGTCAAGTTCGTGTAGAAAGTTTGATTCAAGTAGTCATCATGTTTGTACTGATTGGAAGTTTATATTGCTTTCTACATGGTTTCTACTACTCAACCATAGAGTTGATCTTCATTGTTACTACTGCTTGGTATCGATTACTATTCTAGTCATTTTTAGTAAGCTATTTTGGTGTTCTTTATAGCGGGTACAACATGTTATTTGTTACTATGGTGGTTATTTATTTGTACAGTTCTTATGGTTGCTTCAATGGTTAACATTTTGGTTTCAGGGGAAGCATATGATAAAGCATTTAAGTTTAACCATTTGGAAGGTTTTTACTACTGCTAAGTCATCTATTACTACTGCTAGTTTAAGTTTCTACTGCCTTGAGTTCATTATTCTTATTATGCGTCATGGAGGGTAATTTAAGACATTGGAAAGCTTGTATTAGAAGTGTAATATGTGGCTTGTAGCTGTAAAGATCAAAGTTGTTTGTGTTCTCTGTCCCCTAATAGATAATGACAAAAAGGGGAAGATGTTACAAAGGAAAAAAACAAGTTCATCGAGATCTTAACTTAAGGGGAAGACTAGATTTGAATATGTTCTTATGGGGATTTGAAGATGTTCAAGTGTTGAATCTATTTGTTTTGTCATCATCAAATAAAGGAAGATTGTTCGGAATTATTGATTTGATGATAACAAAAGGACCAAGGTTGCCAATATGGAATTCTAGAAAAGATGGAGGATTCTAGAAGATTTGTTTAAGATGATTAAGATAAAGATTAGGAAAGATTTGTTTCCTAATACAATTAGGTTTCTGTTAAGAATATGTTTACTCATATGAAGACTCGGTCACCCCGAGTATAGTTTAGCATGTTGTAGCTCGTAGTATTTATCTTATTAGTTAGAACGTAGTTTAGTGTTAGTTAGTATTTGTGGAGTCGGGTCGGGTCTTTACCCACTGTCAGCCCGCTCCATAGCCCGTTTCAGGGGGCATTTTATTGTAACTATAAATACCCCTTCCCTAGCCTGGAAGGGGTTGGACCTTCATTCACAATCTAATACATTACTAGTTTTCTCTCAAGGTTCCAACTCTTTCTCTCTCTAACTTCTCACTAGAAACTTTACATAAAATCATCATAAACACAAAACCATCCATGTTCTTACATTAGAATATATTACAATTGGTATCAAGAGCCATGGTTCTATCCTAGGATTCGTGGTATGCTCGAATTTATAGCTTGGTTTTATGTGGTTGGATGATTCGAATAGTTTTAGAGGTTTTCTCACTTGATTGATCTCGTTAGGAGTTTTTATTGGCATTCTTCTTGTACTTTCTTGCTTAGGAGTAGTGTAGACACCTTGTATTGCCTTTGGTTTTATCATTTCATCATCTTATTGGACTGTTGATGAATTTCGTGGCTTATTTCTTGGCAGCGAGTTGTCAATTCCATGTAGAGAGTTGACAGAATTTGTAGCGAGTTGGGAGTAGAGGTTTGGCACTCTGCTATTTTGGGATATAAAGCCAAATCGCTAGACAGTGACATTTTTGTCTTACTGTTCCAGCGAGTTGAGGCTACTGTTCTAGCGAGTTGAGATTTCTGATACTAGAGAGTTGATTTGTTAGCGAGTTGGTGTGGTCAGCGGTTTGATTAAACTAGTGAGTTGAGTTGTTTCAGAGAGTTGATAGTTTCAGTGACTTGGGTAGTCTAGCGAGTTGACCCGTTGTTAGCGTGTTGAGTTGTCTCAACGAGTTGATTCGACATCTTAGCGAGTTGACAGTTTCAGCGACTTGGGTAGTCTAGCGAGTTAGTACACCAGCGAGTTAGATTGTTGTAGCGAGTTGATTAATCCAGCGAGTTGGCCTATTTTTAGCGAGTTGTTCTATTTTGTGGCAAGTTGTGGAGTGATATTAGTGACTTGGTTCAGTAACATTAGTGAAACTTGTGTGCTGTTGCGACTTAAGTTGTTACGACTAATTCAACAGTAACTTGACATTGTGAGGCTACACTTACGACTTGACTTGTTATTCGTTGAGCGGTTGTAATTTGACTTGTTGCAACCAAACACGAATTACACTTGTGTTTAAAACTTGGTACTAAGACTTACTCACTTACCACAGAATGGCAAGCGCTTCCTCTTATGACATTCAAGCTGCAGGGTCGGATACCCGTCCTCTAATGTTGGACAGAACCGACTATGAATCATGGGCATAAAGGATTAGTCTCTATTGTTTGGGAAAGGAAAACGGGGTTAACATTTTGAAATCCATTGATGAAGGACCTTTTCGAATGGGCATCACTAGAGACACTGTTGTAGCTACTGATGATCAACTTGCTGTAGTTGGTCCAGACAGACCTCGCACCTACAATAATTTATCTGATGAAGAAAAGAAACGCTATGATGCCGGCATCAGAGCATCGGACATTGTCATTCAAGGGCTTCCTAAGGATGTCTACAAACTCATCAACTACAACACAGAAGCCGAAGCAGTTTGGGATAATGTAAAAATGCTTCTTGCAGGGTCTGAGTTAACCAAAGAAGATCGTGAGTCTCAGCTATATGATGAATTTGAGAACTTTAAAATGAATCTAGGTGAAAGTATCACTGACTATTACGTCAAGATGACAATGCCCAACATTCAGCTTAACTCCAAATTCGTGAATAATATGGCACCTGAATGGGACAGGTTTGTTATGGCTGTTAAACTCAGCAAAGGTCTCAGGGATACTAATCATGAACAACTCTATGCATATCTCCAACAACACGAGAAACATGCTGCTTATGATCGGTTAATGTGGGAAAAGCTCAATCCTTCAGTAACAAATGACTCTCTTGCATTTGTCTCAAATGTTCAGCAGCTTAATCAATCTTCAAATGATCAATCTCAACCACAACATCCTTTATCCAGGTCTTCTACAACAATTGGTCAATCATCAACACTCTCACCATCTGCTTTAACCACCCATCTGGACTCTGGATACTCCCACACTGACATGATGATTGATAATCTTTCCAACCAAGTTTCATTGCTGGTTCAACAATTCAGGGCAGCACTTCCATCTACTAATAACCAACTTCGGACTTCATCCAATCCTCGTAATCAGGCAGTCATAGAGGATGGTAGAGTTGTGGTGCAAAATGTGCAAGGAAGACAGAATTTGAATCAGAGAAATGCTGGTAGGGGGAATGGGACTTATAGAGTCGGAAATGCTCTTCGAGGACAAGCCAGGCAACCTAAGTGCTACAACTGTGGAGGAATGGGTCACATAGCTAGGAATTGTACTCAACCAAAGCGTCCTCAAAACTCTGAGTACTTCAAAGACAAGATGTTGCTAATGCAGGCACAAGAGAATGGGACTGCTTTGGATGAAGAAGCTCTGCTCTTTCTGGCTGGTGATGACGGGAATACCTTTGATGCTGATGTGGATGATCAACCTGTTCAGGACATGGCACTGAATGACCCAAACATCTTTCAAGTTGAAGACTGTGATGCATTTGACTCAGAAGTTGATGACGAACCCACAGCTCAAACCATCTTCATCGCAAATCTGTCTGTTGCTGTTTCCTCATCACAGCAATCTGGCTCTCCCATCACATCGGCTATCTCTGAGGTACCACACTCACATGATCTGAATAACCCTACCAATTCACATGGGGTTTATAACTCGGTGCAACTCAAGAATGTTGATAACACAGATACCATTGATATGGGAAATAGCAATATTATTTCATATGAAAGGTATGTGAGTGACAATGGCCTGTCAGTTGTACTAAGTGATACACCGTCTATTGATCTAAGTGAACATGAGTTGCATGAGCACATTGTGTATAACCCTGATGACTCCCTGACCACTAGATTTAACATCCTTAAGGATCAAGTAACTATATACGAACAACGTGCTAAATTTGAGCTTATTGAATGTGAGCAGAAGATGGAATGGCAAATGCGTGCTTACATAACAGAAAATAATTCCAAACAAGAAACATTGAAAAGGGAGTTACTATCTTTGCAAAAACAATTGGATCAATCTGTCAAACAGAAACAGGAGATTCAAAAGGGGTTAACCTCGCTCAAACACGATTACAAAGATAAAGAAACAAAACTTCTAAATGATTTCTCTAATCTTAAAATGTTAAAAAATAAACTGGAAGAAAAGTTGTACACGCAAGGCCAAACCATCCAATCTGCTCAAATGATGAATAATCATAGGAAATTAAGTGATGAATTTAGTGAACATGATGTCTCTAAACCAAAAGTAATTTTCCTTAGAAATGGTATAGGTGCTCAACCTGCATTATATGATGCAAACATTATGCTTGAGCCTAATCATGCCCCTCCTGATGTGAGATCCTATGACGAGATTGATGAGATGGAAGATAGAACTAGGGAAAAACTTGTTGAGCAATTAAAGGATCCCCTGTGCATTGCTAATAATATTGTATTTCACTATGATTATACTAATGATAATGATTCAGCCATTTTTGTTCCTCAAAAGAAAATCCTCCCTGAGAAAGTTTTTTGGAATATTGACTTAGAGAAAATGAAAGCTGAAAGACTTGTGGGTAACACACGCACTATTTTTAAGATAGCTGACCCAACTATTTATCCTCTGAACACACCCAAGCACCTTGTACCATTTACTCTTCCCACACAGTGTAATACTCTAATTGGATTATATGTTCTATGTCAACTGTTTAATGATTTTGAGAAAACATGTAAAAAGAGAATTACACCAACGGGGATTACTGAAGGGGAAAGGGGATTTGAGCAAACAAAACGGTGTTACCTAACTGAAGTCATGCCATTTTTTGATCTTCTCAAAGAACATTTTGAGGGTCTTCAAAAAAAAATTAATAATGATGTGACTGAAATCAAAAAGGATTTCAAAGATGTGGAAAATGAGGGTAAACAATTGGCAATTGATCTCAAATATAGTGAAATTGACAAGAAAAACATTCTCATTATGAATGAAAATTTGATTGCTAATTGCATTGCACAAGATGTATTCTACACTGTCACCGACTCTGCATTATCTGCTCGACAATTTCATGAAATGTCGGTTACTTTAAATGTCTTCCAGAACCGTGTGATTGAGCTTGAGGGGGAGAATTTCAAATTACATCAAAAAATTCAAAACGATGACCATGATAACATGGTCAGGCATTTCTCAAAACTAGAAGTTGATAATCTTAACTTAACTCTAAAATATCAACATCTAGAAGAAAGCTTAAAAATCTCAAATGCCAAGACATCTTCGGATGCTCCTGAATTTGACACATGTTTTGAATTAGCCAAAAGGGATGATGTAATTCAAGCTCACTCAAACACGATTCGGAAGTTGAGGGCCCAAATTGCACAATTAAAGTCTAACATGGGCGACGTGACCAATACCAATTACCAAATGTTGTTAGATTCTCAAAGCTTTCAGAAACAAGGCATCATTAATGAATTAAAACATGAAAATGTGTGGCTTCGTGATGAAATGTCAAATGCTAAACAACATTACAAAGAGTTATTTGAGTCTATTAAAATAACATGTGACCAAAACAATGAAAAAGTCACTTCTTTGTTAAACGAAATTGAGAATCTAAAGACTATGGTGAAAGGTAAAATGCCCGTCGTTTCATGTGACCATGCAATTTCCAATGTTCATGTTTGTAAGAAATATGCGTGTGATGCCTTGAATGTTTCTCTTCCCCTTAGGAACAATAAGTTAGTTCACAACAACTATCTTAAACATCTTAAGGATTGCCTTGTCATACTTAGAGAAACCATTGAAGATAATACGATAACTAAACTGCTGGATGATGCTGTTGTTGGTGCTTGCTTCCTCACTAATATAGCTCAGGAATTATTAGAATATGCTATAGGATCATGCCCCAAGAATGATAACAAGTCGGATAGGTATTCTGCATCACACTCTAATGGTAGCAACAAACATGTTACTTTTGATAACCCCCAAACAATGTCACAATCCAACACCATGATCACCGGTAAACAATTAGCAACTAAGCATACTAATGTTCTCATCATTGCTTCTACAGGAGTAAACGGTGCATTTAAAGCTAGCAAGTCACAGCCTAGGTGCAATACAAAGAATGATAGGGCTTTGCCGGCTAAGAGTGCACTTATGAAGAAAGTAGAAGAATCTTCTAGGAATAATAAAGTTATGTTTAATGAAAGGAATCGAGTTGACTCAAACATTTGTGTTAATAATGATGTAATTAATTCGAATTCTGGTGCTATTTGTAAGACTTGTAACGAATGTTTATTTTTTGGTAATCATGATGCTTGTGTTGTGTCTTTCTTAAAATCCTCTATGCAATCTTCAGTTAAGAATGTCTTGAGTGCTAAAAGAGTTAGGCACGTCTGGAATAAAACAGGAAAGGTTTTCACTAATGTTGGTTATCAATGGAGGCCTACTGGAAGGAAATTCACCCAAGGAGAAAAGTGCCCCTTGACTAGGATCACTAACTCCAAAGTAGTGCCAATTAAGAAATGGAGACCTACTGGTAGAAGGTTCCCGGTAGAAGCACTTAGTACCACTCCTAGGTCTAGTGCATCAACTTGTAAAAATACCAACAGTATCTCCGTGACTTATGATAATCATATGTTTATATGTGCTAACCAAACAGACCCCAATTGCTTGTGGGGCTCCAGCTTTTTCCGTTATCCACCATTATCTGGTTTCAAATGCAGGTCGTACAAATCGTCCTTTGGTATTTGGACTCAGGCTGCTCAAAACATATGACCGAGGATCGCTCGCGGCTCAAGAATTTCGTGGAAAAGTTCATTGGTACGGTCAGATTCGGGAACGACCACTTTGGTGCAATAATAGGTTATGGTGACTACGTCTTTGGAGACAGTGTGATATCCAGGGTGTACTATGTGGAAGGACTTGGGCATAATCTATTTTCTGTTGGACAATTTTGCGATTCAGATCTTGAAGTTGCCTTCAGAAAACATACATGTTTTGTTAGAGAATTAGATGGTATAGACCTTCTCAAAGGCATTCGGGGCACTAATCTTTATACCATCTCAATTGAAGACATGATGTGGTCCTCTCCTATTTGCTTGCTCTCAAAGGCATCCAAGAACAAATCATGGCTGTGGCATCATCGTTTAAACCACTTGAACTTCAGAACCATCAATGAACTTACCCGTAAGGATCTTGTTCGAGGTTTGCCCAGACTTAAGTATGAAAAGAATCATCTATGCTCCGCGTATCAAATGGGCAAGAGCAAAAAGCACACCCACAAACCCAAAATTGTCAATTCCATTATGGAGGTTCTACACACTCTTCACATGGATCTTTGTGGACCAATGAGGGTTCAAAGTATCAATGGAAAGAAATATGTGCTAGTTATTGTTGATGACTTCTCTCGCTTCACATGGGTAAAGTTTTTGCGATCAAAGGATGAAACTCCGGAGATCATCATAAGACTCATCAAGCAATTGCAAGTTCGACTCAACAAAACTGTTAGGTTCATTCGCACTGACAATGGAACGGAGTTCGTGAACAAACAACTTACTCAATTTTACGAAAGTGTCGGCATTTGTCACCAAAAGAGCATTCCACGTACTCCTCAACAAAATGGAGTTGTTGAAATGCGTAACCGCACCTTGGTTGAAGCTGCTAGGACTATGCTCATCTTTTCTAAAGCTCCCATGTTCCTTTGGGCAGAGGCTATTGCAACCACTTGCTACACACAAAATCGATCCTTGATACATCCTCTCCATTGCAAGACACCATATGAACTGGTTCATGGCAGAAAACCAGACCTTTCGTTCCTACGAGTATTTGGCGCTTTGTGTTATCCAACGAATGACAGTGAAGATCTTGGGAAACTCAAGGCCAAAGCAGACATTGGTTTCTTCGTTGGATATGCTCCAGAATGAAAGCGGTACCGAATCTACAACAAACGTACCAGAGATGTAATGGAAAGATTTCACGTACATTCGATGAGCTGACCGAGCAACAGGCTCCTGGACAAGCAAGTCCTGGACCCGTACCAACTCTTTTGTCTCCTGGACCAATAAGCTCCGGGCTTGTACATAATCCCACATCTGCTACTCCTTTTGTGCCTCCTACAAGTGAAGATTAGAAGAAACTGTTCGACCCAATGTTTGATGAATACTTTGAACCTCAAAATGTGGCTGCTTCTGAAGCTCCAGTCATTCCACAACTGGCTGGTGCAACACATGTTCCACTCCATAATGCTGGACCATCCACATCACTGTCATTAGATTCAGAAGCCCCCACTATCAGTCACTCAGTTTCTACATCGAATGTTCACTCTTCATCTGTACGAAGAGAAGCAGCTATGGACAATTCTTTTGAAGTAAATCCTTTCGCTCCACCTGATGACGAGCCGTTTGTAAACATCTTTGCTCCTGAATCCTCTAATGATGCAACATCCTCAGAAGAATCAAACACGGCGAGCTCAATTCACTATCCTCAACCCCATGAGCATCTCAGGAAATGGACAAATGATCACCCAATTGACAACATCATTGGAAACCCTTCTCGTCCGGTATCAACCCGTAAACAGCTTGCTACTGATGCATTATGGTGCTTTTTCAATTCCATCCTCTCCAAAGCTGAGCCCAAGGAAGTCAAAGATGCATTGTCTAAACACTCATGGTTCACCGCTATGGTAGAAGAGATTCATGAGTTTGATCGACTTGATGTGTGGGAATTAGTACCACCTCCCGATTGTGCTATGATCATTGCTCTCAAGTGGATATTTAAAGTAAAGTTTGATGAGCATGGAGATGTATTGAAGAACAAGGCAAGGCTTGTAGCAAAAGGATACCGTCAAGAAGAAGGAATAGACTTTGAAGAATCCTTCGCACCTATTGCTAGAATTGAAGCCATAAGAATATTTCTTGCTAATGCTGCCAGTCAGAATATGGTGGTATATCAAATGGACATTAAGACTGCATTCTTAAATGGCTATCTAAAGGAGGTGGTGTATGTTAGTCAACCTGAAGGATTCGTAGATCTGGAACGTCTTAACCATGTCTATCGTTTGAAGAAGGCTCTTTATGGGCTTAAGCAATGATGGATCTAAACACCTTGATATGTGTTAGAATGATACTTTGAGTTATACCACAAAGTATGTGGAATCTACTTAGTAATACTTAGAAGTTTGATTGTAAATAAAACAGTTGTATATGAATGAGAATAATGAGTGAATCAAACTATTAGCTCCAATATTATTAATAATAATAATACGAGTGATCTTTGTATCACTAGGGTTACAACCTTGAAGCTCTAAGAAAAACGTATATAAAACCATAACCTAGGACATCCTTTTATAGCACAAGGAGTCCTCTTCTACAAGATACGTATAATGATAATAGAATAAGATATACACAAAATCCATTCTATATTTATCTATACAAGTTTCCTAACAGTTATCCTAACAGTAGTGGTAATAATATGTACTAGCAGTGTTAATGAGTTTCCACTACTAGTGCATTCTTCAGCAGTTGTAATCTCCATACTAGCCGTGGTAACTGTTAATGTAATTCCCAACAATCCTCCCCTAAACTTATGATTACTATGTAAATCAATAAGTTTCTCCAAGTTGTCAACATATGTAAGGATATGGGAATTCTTCCAAATACTTATCTCCTTTTTCTCAACTCCTTATCAACTTTCACACTTTGATCATAAATCCTTTGTAGCAAATCTTCTATGATTTCACTTCTTTCCCAACATCTAAGCTTAACAAACATCATAACAGTAATAACACCTGCTCTCAATGGATATTCCTTTTCAGCTAACATAAACACATCAAATCCATCTTGAGTAGAAACATGATGTACAACACTTGAATCATAGAATTTCCACAAAGTATTCATATTATGAGCTTCAAATCTCCAATATCTGTCACTAGAGTCAGGTTCATATAATCTTCTTAAGTGAACCCACAACTCTTTAGCTTTGACATCAACAAGTTCATCTTTCTTGAACTGATCTTGTATTATCCTCCACAAAGTATCCAGATCTTCTCTATCACAAGATCTAACAACATCTTCAAAATCTCTGCAAATGCTTGAGCATTACTAGTTCTGATAATCTTCCATGCAACTCCAAAATCATCATAATAGACTTCCCAACCAACTACTGGATATTTTGATTGTAAAGGTTCTACATTCAGCGCATCAGTTTCAATAAATACCATATTTGTGACTTGTTCTTCAGTTAACTTGCTAACACCTTCCATTGCTTGAGATAACTACCGAGTCTTTAATTTCTTAGCATCTTTGGATTCAAGACTCATACCTGACCTTTTTGATTTCTTAGCTTCTGGTTCTTTATCCATAGGAATGAAATTACTATCCTGCCTTTTAACCCTGTAATAAATTCCTTCAATCTGATCATGGGACATTCCTTTAAAATGTGCCATTTTCCAGTTGCCAACATGACAGCAATAGGTCTTCATCTTAGCAATAATCTGTGCCTTTATAGGTTGTCTTGACTTCTTTTGACCTTTTCTTACTGTGCCAATAATATCATCAAGAGCCTGTTGATTCTTCATCTAAATAAATTCCTTTAATTGAGCAGACCTTTGATCTTTTTTCAAAGTTGTATTTGCAATGAGTTCTACTGCCTTCTTCCTAATCACTGGATCATTTGCAATCATAAACTCAATCTCTTCTTCAGTAGGCACATAAGTAAACATTGGCAGTTTCTCTTTTAGCACAGTTGGTGGAACAATGGAAGTTGGTTCTTCAAGCACTGTTTCCAACTTATCCAACCTCTGAGCCTCAATGAAACTTCTTGCTTTTTCTTCTTTGCAATTTCAACTGCTTCTAATTCCAGTGCCAAGTTTGCATCATAATCTATCTGAGCTTGCTCACTTTTGGAAATCTTCCTTGACAGTTGCTCAGATGATTCTTCAAAAATGTGAACTTTTCCTTTTTCAACTCTTTTTCTTTGAAATTCTACATCAGAAACATCCACTGTGTCTTGATTTGTTTCCACTAAGTCTTTATTAGTTTCAACTGCTTCATCAAAAATTTCCTTAGATCCCATTGCTTCTTCCTTTTCTTGAACATCATCAACATCATCAAGTTCAGCAAATTCTTGTTCAAAGTTAAGTCTCCTCCCCTTAAATGTAGCATCAGTTTTAATCCTCCCCTGTTTGGGAGAACTTCCCAAATCATCACTAACATATGTTGAGTCTTCATCATAAGGTGAAGGGGAAGATGAAAGCACAAGAATGACAAATCTATGCTTCTTTAGCCCCTCAACTTATTCCTATAAATGCTTGATCTCTGCTTTCATCTGAGCAAGCTCTGTGGCATGTTGTTGCTTAGTCTATGCCAGTTCTTTCTCCATAGCTTGAACCTGTTTGACTAAATTGGTACAAAGTCCCATTAATTCATTAGGTTGCACACTGCCCTCAACACTTCCAACTGTGTTACCTGTTGGGAGAGGTGAATCATAGGGCATTGATTCAGGCTCTTCTCTAGTTGGACTAGAATGAAGCCTAGAACCACCACTGCTTGTTCCTAAACCAAAAGTCTCAGAATCAGGCAATGTTGTAATGGGAGGAGGTGGCTGTTTGTGCCTCCTCTCATAAGTGTGAGTAACTACTGGGGTGTGTTGAATAGGTGGAACAACAATATTGGGTGTGGGATGGGATACAACTGGGATAAGATGATGCCCAACAAGAATTTGATAAGTAATTTTGTAGGAAGAGTGAAAGGATTGCATGTGATTGTTGGAAACTTCACTTATGAGACCGACTTTGTGATAGTGGAGGATACTCGTCCAGTGATAGATGATTGCCTAAGTCAAGTAGTGTTCGGAAAATCGTTCGTTGAGGCCTCTAAGATGAGTTATGATCCGACTCTAGGGATAGTTAGATTCAAGGAAGAGAATGATGAGATTGCCTACCAAATGCCCTATAAGATTGAACAATACCACCTCTTATCAAACATAGAAAAGGAACACAAACAAGCGGTTTACTATAGAAATGATGAGGATAGACGTAGAGGAGTAGAATATGTTATGAATAGAATACTTGGTTTCTACAAAGAATGCTTGCAACTAGGTCCGGAATACAAAACTAATATAGGAGATGACCTAGAAAGTGAAACCAACGATGAGGTCACGTAATTGCCCATGACCTTGAGTCTAGCTACAAGACTCGTAAATAAAGAAAAGCGCTTCTTGGGAGGCAACCCATGCTTTGTGTGATTTTTATTTGTTTGATTGTTATTTGTTTCCGTATGCATGCTTTATTTTTATTGTTGGTAGATCATGTTTCAAAAATAAAATGGTGAAAATACTTTATTTTGTCGTTCGACTTCGTCTTAACTTCATCCAAAGGTATTTCGCAAAAGATAAGTGTAAGGGGAAACCCCAAATATTATTTTAAGAAACAAAATTGATCATGATTCTCCACAATATTAAATGGACATGTATATTCGTATTTGTTAGAGTCAAATGCTTGTATTGAGTCATAATGATGTTTTGCAGGATTTTCCAGGAAGTAGGACATAAGTTTTTCCAGAAATTTTCCAGAAACTTAATGTAAATATTTCTGCAGGTCACTTTTGATGGCGTCAGGAATTAATTCCTGACGGCGTCATGTGTAAAATTCTGGAAATTTTGCTAGCTTTCTTTTTCTAACGGAGTCTTAAAGTTTTTGTTAAATCTTTAGTTTTATAAACTCCAGGAAATCTGCAAACATTCATTCCACAAGCATTATATCTTACATTGCTTTCTAGGACTTATTAGTATATATAGATTGCCGCCGATTTTACGCGAAGTTGCCTTGTTTGTTTTCTCAGGTTTAACAGGTTACGTATGACAAGAAGATGATTTATATTCTGGAAGGGAAGCTTTGATTGTTCATTTTCTTGGAGGAAGATCTAACCTTGTTAACACACTATCCACACCGAACGAATCAGGGGAGTATTTGATTTCATTCTTTTACCTGTTTTACTTTTACATTCTTTAATTGAACATTGGGGACAATGTTCATCCTAAGTGTAAGGGGAGGGTAAATGATGATACCTTATAGGATACAATTGCACTTGAGTTTGTTTGTTTGATGGTAGGTGTGTAATAAAACTATGAGAAATACATGTTAGTGTAATTTTAGCGCCAAATTTAAAATTTTTTGCAACATTTAGGAGTGAAACTTTAGCCTTAGCAAGCATCTCATGGATAGGAGTCGTATGACTAGCACAAAACCGTATCATTCAGAAAAATTTTCCACCCAAATATGTGAGGTTCGCCTTTAGATTTGATAGGAAAAGCATTCATTATTAGTGCTTATGAGTGTACCGGTAGCATTTAGATTCTAGAACTTGCGTTAGTAATGCATCCCGAGACCGCTAGTGAGACTACATTTCCTGTGGTAGGATTTACTACATGATAAGAGGCATTAGGATCACCCTTGTGTTAAACCCGTATCATAATTACTTGACCATTTAAGTCATAATACTTGGCTAGTAAAGTCAATTAATTTTTCCCACACCTTAGCGTTGTACTCATTTTTAGTACATGAAACCCCTAGTATACCCCTCCGAGCCTATCTTTTCGTTTCTAACTTTAAGCATCTTACTTAAAAGAAGAATTTGTTACAACCCACTTAAATGTAAACCCAAATCGCCTTAGCCTTCCGTGTATGCACTCATCTTTAGTGCATTATTGTTACATGTTTAAACCCTTAGTTAATTATCTAATTGATTACATGGTTGCTAAGTCGAGTTTGCAGCATTCTTTACATGGTTCCCATATCCTCATGTTTGCAGCATTCTTGAAGAAACTTATTGATTTATGTATTAATCATAAGTTAGGGGAGGATTGTTGGGAATTATACTAACAGTTACCACGGCTAAGAGAAGATGTTACAACTGCATAAGATTGTACCTGCAGTGGAAATTCATTACCACTGCAAGAACATATATTACCACTGCTTATTAGATAACTGTTAGGAAACGTGTTTAGATAAATATAGAATAGATTTTGTGTATATCTTATTCTATTAGCTTTATACTTATCTTGTAGAAGAGGACTCCTTGTGCTATAAAAGGAGATCCTAGGTTAAAGGTTTGATATACGTTTTCTAGAGCTTCAAGGTGTAACCCTAGTGATATCAAGATCACTCGTATTATTATCATTAATAATATTGGAGCTAATAGTTTGTTTGAAAAAAAAAAAAAATCCCTACGCCTAGGTTCCCACACACACACACCTTTGGTGTTTTACATCTTGTACGTACTTTGAAACTAATGACCCTATGTCTCTTTATATACTAGAGACATCAAGGGTTTACAAGAGGAATCATAATACAATTAGGAAACTAAATATTCTTCTAGAATCTTCCAAATCCTCCATCCTTTTGTAGTTTCCCTTCTGTAAGCTTCAATCCCTTCATGTTTCATTCTTCTTGTTTTGTATCATCAAATCAATAAAACCCAACAATATCCTTGTACATATTGTTTTGGGACGATTGGGACTCATGGGTAAAGTACTAGTGTTATGGAGTAATGGGGAAGAACATCATATATTACCCCCATATGTGCATTAATCTTAAAAGTACTCCAAGTGTTTTGATTATCTTAATTCGAGTCATTAGATTAGTTTATTGTAAAGTATGTAAAAATTCAAGTGTAAGGTGAATATTCATTCCCTATGATGTATTATTTTGGATGGTAGGGTAAGAGTGTATGCAGCAAAAAAAAAAAAAAAAAAAAAAAAAAAAAAAAAAAAAAATTGAAAAAATATAAAAAAAAAATTAAAAATTAAAAAAAAAAAAAAAAAAAAAAAAGAGAGAAAAGAGAAACAAAACATACGGACTACCATCCCGTTTCATTCTATGTTTATTTTAAGTTGATTAGCGTAAGTCGAGTCTAGTCTTGGCTTAGCAACGCCTTATTGTACATGTAATTAACCAAGATGATTAACTCGCCACCAATAAAGATTGCCTTTATCCAACAAAACCGTGTTTTCCATATCCCTACACCTAACGTTATAACCCTTTAAAAAGACCTCTTTGATAGGTTATCCTAGGTGCTTACGCCATGTGGTGGAGGTTTGATCCTTTCCCAAGCCTATGGTAATCTATTTTGGTATGACAGGTAGTGAGAGATGTTTTCCATTTCCATATTGTGATATATACTTTATTACACCCGAGAGATGTGAGTATCTAAACACTATTTGTGAGGTGCTAGTGTATGACCTCCGTGCTTATCTTTGGTCTTTAGTGGAACAATAATTTGTTGTAATTACTTTTATATTAGTATTAAATGACCCCTAACTTGTATTTTGATTAGAATAAAAGCACATTTGCTTGAGGACAAGCAAATCTCAAGTGTAAGGGTATATGATGAGGCGAAAAATGATCCGTTTTTAGGGGGTCATTTAAGCCTGGAATTGAATTTATTTGATCAAATATTGCCCTAAATCGTTCCTTTTGTTATTTTAGGTACTTTGGAGTGAATTCTGGAAAAGGAAGCATTTTGGACGTTTTTGAAGCATAAAAGTGAAGAAAACGGCAAAGTCTTAATTTTACTTGCTGGGAACAGTACTTGACGGCGTCACAAAATTCTTCATGACGGCGTCAAGAGTAAAACAAGAGGTGAAGTGGATAGAGTCCGTGGCGATCCAGAGAGTTTTTACACTAGGGGCATGACGGCGTCACCATAGGCCGTCATGGTCCCGTTACACGTGACGGCCTAGAGGAAATTTACACTTGACGGCATCAGATCTGGATCTAGGCAATATGATATTACTATGGGCGGCGAGTTGACGGCGTCAGATTTTTCTTCTTGACGCCGTCACGAGGGAAAATCTATATATAGTTTTGTAATTTTCATTCATTAAAATAGGACAATTAGAGGGATCACTTCAAGAAACCATAGCACGATTTTCACTGTACTTTCAAGGGTTTTTACCCTTTGAAACATTTCATGTTCAATTAAGATAAGTATCATTTCAATTCATTCAATATTTCTATGTGTTGTTTGAATATATCTTACGCTTGTCTTGATTTTAACATGCTAGGCTAGATCTCTTGTGTGTTTGCTTAGATGTAGTGAAACCTAGATGTTGATTATGGGTTGATTGCTTGTTTATAATTGTTACGGATGAATGATTTCAATGTTAGGCTTAAGAAAACTGGCAGACTTCCATAGGGTAGCATGCTTGAACATCCTAAGAAACATGAACCAATACGTACTAGGTTTTTATGGTTGTATTTAATGCATGAGCGAATTCTAGTGATCCCATGTTAGGAGCTTCTTGCAGGCTCGACATAGGAGTGAAGTAGGAGCTTATAGAGTTGGGGAAGTACGTACGCCACCCCACGAATGGTATTAAGGAATATAACCCGTCATCCATGCAATTGTAACAAACTATCAACCTGTAAAAGATATTTAGGGAGTAATGAAATCTAAGTAAACACAATTTTCCCATTTATTGTTCACACCACTAGTTTAATTAGCTTTATTTACATTTTTGTTATTTTATTTTGATTGCATCTTTAGTTATTGGGTTAGTTGATTAGCAACTAATTCCGCCTACTCTTCCAATACCCGAGATTTTAATTGCTTTTATAAAAAATATAAAAATACAAATAGAATCATCCCTCACCTCTAGACTTAATTTTTAGGCTTTCTAATCCTAGCAACACTATTCCTGAGTTGAACGATCAATCCCCCGGTACTTGTCACTATACTATACTACAACGATCAGGTACACTGCCTGGTAGGGGTTGTAAGCTTCTCGAGATCCCTCGAGAGGTAAAGCCTGGTGCAATTCCCACGCATCAATAAGTATGCACATCAACATCTGCTCCACTAGCATTTTTCAACAATAGATGAGTAGTCTTATCAGCAGGGGTATTTGAAGATTTTGCATCTGTAAAGTGAAACTTTCTTAGAATCTCAGCCACATATTTATCTTGACTGATAAATATGCCATCTTTTCTTTGTTGTACTTGCAGTCCCAAAAAGAAAGTAAGTTCTCCCATAGAACTCATTTGGAATTCATCTTTCATCAGTTTTTCAAACTCTTTGCACATCTCTTGTCTAGTTGCTCCAAAGATGATATCATCAACATACACTTGAACAAGTAGAATATCACCCTTGTCTTTCTTGATGAACAAAGTTCGATCAATCTTTCCTCTATGAAACCCGTTGTTCATTAAATATGTAGCTAAGGTTTCATGCCACTTCCTTGGAGCTTGATGTAAGCCATAAAGAGCCTTGACCACTTTATACACTTTATTGGGGTGTTGAGGATCTTCAAAGCCTGGGGGTTGAGAGACATAAACCTCCTCATCAATCTTTCCATACAGGAAGGTACTATTGACATCCATTTGATAGACAGTAAAGCCCATAAAGGATGCACAGGCTAAAAACAATCTAATAGCCTCAATCCTTGCAACAGGAGCAAAAACTTCTTCATAGTCAATACCCTCCTCCTGAGTGTATCCTTGAGCAACCAATCTAGCTTTGTTACTGATAACAATACCACTTTCATCTTTCTTGTTTCTAAAAACCCACTTAGTACCAATCACCTTCATTCAATCAGGTAAATCACAAAGAACCCAAACCTTCTGAAGTTTGAATTGCAACAACTCCTCTTGCATTGCTTCAACCCAGCTTGATTATTCTAAAGCCTTATAAACATTTTTAGGCTCCACTTGTGATTGAAAACAGACAAACAAACATTCATTCTTGTTTTTGTGCATCTTGGACTCATAAACATCACTAATGAACCCATGAGCATCATTCATCTTTGTCTGCCTTCTTGTCTTCACACCTGATTGTAGCTCACCGTTTACATTTTCAAGTTGATGCACTTTGTGAACTGAAGTCTGTGATTTGCTAGGAATATCATATGTTGTAGGCATGTTAGTGATTTCAACATCATCACTGGGTGATTCCTGAGTTGAATTTTCCACATTTGGACCATCAGTGGAAACTTCTGATGGAGCAGTGGGAAGTAGATTACCACTGCTTTCAGGAATTTCTTTATTCAAAACATCAAAATTCACAACATTTGCATCACTTTCCTTTTCAGAATTCTTTGAAGGTTGAGAGTCTTCATTATTGTCAACAAAGTCCCAAAGTGGCATAACAATTTGATCTTTATCATCTTCATCATCTTTGCAAGATTCATCTTCATCAATGAATTCTTCTGATTCTTCAAGATTATTGTCTCCTGTACCCGAGGTAATAGGTACATAATTCATTGTATTTGATAAAGTCTTAAGATCAAATAGCCATTCTGGTCCTGAACATGCTATGTTAGTTCTATTTTCAAGGAACTCAACATGCAAATTTTCTTCAATCTTCTTTGTTCTCAAGTTGTAGACTCTAAAATCCTTACTAGTCATAGAATATCCAAAAAAGAAGCCTTCATCTGACTTTTCTTCAAACTTTCCTAGATTATCAATGGTATTGAGAATTGTGACATGACATCCAAATGGCCTCATAAAATCCAGGATTGGGGGTCTTCCTTTGAATAGCTCATAAGGTGTCTTGTTCTTTGTCTTCACCACTAAAACCCTGTTCTGAATATAACAAGCAGTGTTAACTGCTTCAGCCCAAAAAGTCACTGGTAGCTTGGAATCAGCTAACATGGTTCTAGCAGCCTCAATTAGTGTCCTGTTTCTTCTTTCAGCAACACCATTTTGCTGAGGTGTTCTTGCAACACTAAATTCTCTTTTAATACCTTTGTCTCTACAAAAGTCATCCATAACTTTATTCTTGAACTCTGTCCCATTGTCACACCTGATTATCTTGATCTTCTTATCAACTTGGTTTTCAACTTCAGTGATGAAAGTCTTAAGAATGCCAGTGGTTTCATCCTTAGTTCTTAGAAAGAAAACCCATGTAAATCTACTGAAATCATCAGTTACAACAAGACAATACTTCTTCAAATTTATGCTGCTCACTGAAGTAGGACCAAACAAGTCCATATGCAGCATGTAAAGTGGATGATCAATAGAGTTATATGCCTTGGTCTTGCATGAAGGTCTATGTTGCTTTTCCTTAAGACAGGCAACACATGTTTGGTTATTCTCAAATCTCTTCTCTGGTAGACCTCTGACTAGACCATCTTTCACAATCTTGTTAATGGTCTTGAAGTTAACATGAACAAGTCTTCTGTGCCAAAGCATGGATTCATCCAAAGTGGCTTTTGCAAGCAAGCAAGTAACATCATCTTTAGCCACTATGTTCTTCATGTCTATGCTATATAAGTTGCCTTTTCTAGGGATTTTAAGCAAAACCTCACTTTCATCAGGTAGCTTATAATCCTTGGACAGGATATAGCATTCATCTTCTATGAATAGAACTCTATGTTTCTTGTCACACATCTGTGACACACTGAAGAGATTGTACTTGAGTTCTTTCACATAATACACATTCTCAAAGTCCAAGTTTCCAGCCTTGATTGTTCCTTTGCCAGAAACTTTTCCACAAATACCACCTCCAAAGCTGACAAACTGTCCATCATAAGGTTTGAAATCTGAAAGATAGGACTTATTGCCAGTCATGTGCCTGGAACATCCACTTTCTGAGTATCCTTGATCTTCGCTTTGAATGTCCCTGCACATAAAATAAAGGAATTAGTTCCTTTTGAGGACCCAAGCCACAAATGACTTGGATCTGCCTCGTGTATCAATACAATTACATCTGTCAAAAGTCATTGATACATCATTGGGATTGTTTGAGGTGATAATTCCTTTTGGTTTCCACTCCCAACGTACTGAGGCCTTCACAGCATTTCCCACATTTACCCTTTTGTTGTTCACAGAACCACCAGTGGAAACTTTTGGCCTAGCAGTGGCAACTGCTGGTTTTGAAATTTTAGGTGCCCACTTGTGGTTATTGTAAACTTTCTTTTCATAATAGGTCTTTTTCCCTATTTGTGCAGATTTAACTAAAATTGTAATTGTTTTTGCACTCTTAACAGGAGACTTAGGGTAAACTCTGTTCATTTTTCTGGCAGTGGCAACTGCTGGTTTAGCAGTGGAAAGAGATTTGATGCCAGAGTTTAACAAAACAGACCTGGGAATCATTTTACTTAATGGATTTGGGTGAGTATTCTTATTGACATTGATTTCATTCACCCTTGTATTCCCAAACACTTCCCTTCTACCCATGTGATAGTTACAATTATAATGAAGGTGCTCAAAACTACCACATAGGTGACAAGGTTTGTTGTTAAACATAAAGTCACTACCAAATTGTCTAGATTTAACATGATTCCAACTCCTTTTGTTGCCCCTAGGAGTTGTTGACCTGCTTCTGTACATCTCAGCATATCTAGTAGTGGGCTTAGTGAAATTAGCTTGTGTCTTAGGCTTCTCTTTGTCAACTTCAGGAATACTTTTTCTAACTTCCACTTGAACACTCTCAGGAACACTAGTTTTAGACTCAACATTCATATTTTCATCTTTAAGAGATGAGTCACTAGCACTATCAAATGTATCAACCTCAACCTTAACCCTCTCAATAGCAACTTCTTTAACAAATTTTGGGCCATAGGTCATGGTTGGTTCTTGGAAATCTTCTAACGCTGTGTGTGCTAAGTCAATACCAGGAGGAGATGGAACACCTCTTAGGGGTGGTGGAACAGATTTATATCGTACTCCTGATTTGGCTTTATTTACAACTTGGGCCTCCTAAATTTTGTCAATGCACTTAGATTGATGATCTAGTGTATTACAAGTTATCTGTATGTTTTCATTGGCCTTTTTAACCTTCTCTAACTCTTCCCTAAGAGCCTCATTCATAGCTATCTTATAATCTAAGTCTCTTTTTAAAACAACAATATCATCATTGAACTTAGATTCATTGGCTCTATAGTGCTCTAACTGTGCCTCTAAAACAGCAAGACCTCTTTTATGATTTGCTAGGTTATAATTAGTTTGATTTAACTCTAACAATTGTTCATCATATTGCTCTTTAAGTTTCTCATAATCTTTTAAAGCCTTACAGGTTTTAGAACAAGCATTGTTAATATGTACCTCAGAGTTAGAAAAAGCCATAAGTGCAAGCTCTGTTGCAATCATTGCAGACTCTGGATCTTCTTCTTCATCCTCAGCCATATAGCTCCAATCATAGCTCACTCCATCAATGGCCAAAAGCACCTTTGGTTCTTCAACTGTGGGCTCTTTCTTCTTGTTCTGCTTGTACCAAGTTGACCTATTATCAGGCTTCTTTGGTTTCCTGCATTCCTTGGCAAAGTGCCCCTTCTTGTGACAGTTGTAGCAATCCGCCTTCTTCTTATCAAAACCTACAGTTTCATTGCCATTAATGATGATCTTCCTACCAGTCTTCTTCCAGAACTTCTTTGCCTTTAAGCATAGCAATGCAACTTTCCATTTAATATCTATCTCTTCCATGTCATCTTCATCAGTTTGATCCAAGTCTTCATGTGTCAGAATTGAACCATTTGCTTGACTTGAAAGAAAGGCATAAAAAGTAGAATCTCTAAGACCAGCAACTTGCCTTTTTGAACTAGCAGTGGTAACACCTCCACTGCCAGTGGAAACAACAATGTTAACAACATCATCATCACTATCACTTTCTTCATCTAAGCTATCATCAACAGATGATGATATAAGTGCTAAGTTCCCTGATCCTGAACTTAGTTTGCCAGCCTTCTTCAACCTCTGTTCAATAACTTTAAAGTTATTGTACAAATCATTAAGCTTCATATTCTCCAGTTCTGGCTTGTCTTCCCACACTGCAACGTTTGTACAAAACTCAGAGGGTAGACTGCTTAAAAACTTTAAATTGAGGTCTTCCCTTTCCACCTCAATTCCAAACACAGTGAGTTGAGTAACAATCTTTTGAAGCCTTGTGAAGATGTTGTCAATTGATTCATTACTTGTTGAACCAAAGTTTTCATAAGTCTGTTTCAACAAGGTCTTCTGTGTCATATTGGTGGAATCATTACCACCAAAAACATTGCAGATCTCCTCAGATAAAGTCTTTGCAGTCTTGTACTTGCTGAAGGCTAACACTTGATCCCTAGGAAGGGTCATTAGCAACAATCCTCTAGCCTTCAGATCATTCTTTTTCTGAAGTCTTTCATCAGTTGTGACTGGTCCAGTGTTTATCTTTTGCACTACCTTGCCATCAATAGTTTCTGAGGTAGTACCAGGTTTAAAAGAATCACCAAACATAATGATTTCCCAAAGTGCATAGTCTTGCACCATGAAGAATTGTTCAATCATTAGTCTCCACGTCTCATAGTCATTCAACTTAAGCTTAGGAAGCTTAGCAACAATGTTGGACTGACTAGTCTCTGTCTCTATTGAATCTTGTGAGTGAACTTCGGATCTTCTAAATCAAAGTATCAAAGCCTAGCTCTGATACCACTTGATGGATCTAAACACCTTGATATGTGTTAGAATGATACTTTGAGTTATACCACCAAGTATGCGGAATCTACTTAGTAATACTTAGAAGTTTGATTGTAAATAAAACAGTTGTATATGAATGAGAATAATGAGTGAATCAAACTATTAGCTCCAATATTATTAATAATAATAATATGAGTGATCTTTGTATCACTAGTGTTACAACCTTGAAGCTCTAAGAAAAACGTATATAAAACCATAACCTAGGACCTCCTTTTATAGCACAAGGAGTCCTCTTCTACAAGATACGTATAATGATAATAGAATAAGATATACACAAAATCCAATCAATATTTATCTATACAAGTTTCCTAATAGTTATCCTAATAGCAGTGGTAATAATATGTACTAGCAGTGGTAATGAGTTTCCACTGCTAGTGCATTCTTCAGCAGTTGTAATCTCCATACTAGCTATGGTAACGGTTAATGTAATTCCTAACAAGAAAGATCCTAGGGTGTGGTATGATACTTTGTCAAAATTCCTTCTTGCCAACAAGTTTACCAAGGGTGCTGTTGATCCTACACTCTTTACCAGAAAAACAGGCAAAAACTACCTTCATGTACAAATCTATGTTGATGATATCATATCTGCCTCCTCTAATCCTAAAGAGTGTAATCGTTTCTCCCAAGAGATGAGCTCTATGTTTTAGATGTCCATGATGGGACAAATGTCGTTCTTTTTGGGCTTGCAAGTATCTCAAAATCCCAATGGCATATTCATTAATCAAATCCAAGTATGCTCATGAAATCTTGAAGAAATTTGGATTCGAATCCTGTGACTCTATTGATACTCCCATGATCGAAAGATCAAAACTCAATGAAGACAATGTTGGGATTCCGGTCGACCAAACCAAGTATCGGAGTATGATTGGCTCCTTAATGTACCTCACTGCTAGCAGACCGGACCTCTTTTTTGCTGTCTGCATGTGTGCTCGATATCAATCCAAACCAACCAAGAAGCACTTGGAAGCAGTCAAGAGGGTCTTTTGGTATCTTAAAGTAACAATCCACATGGGTCTCTGGTATCCTAAGGACACCGCTATGGCGCTCACGGCTTATTCCGACGCTGACCATGCGGGATGTCAAGACACACGTCGAAGCACATCTGGAGGTGCACAGTTTTTGGGTGATAAGCTGGTTAGTTGGTCTTCAAAGAAACAGATGAGTACTTCGATCTCCTCCACAGAAGCTGAATACATTGCCATGTCATCTTGTTGTGCTCAAATCCTATGGATGAGATCACAACTTTCGGACTATGGTCTTGTGTTTAACAAGATTCCCATGTACTATGACAACAAAAGTGCTATTGCTCTCTGCTGCAACAATGTCGAACACTCCAGATCCAAGCACATTGATATTTGATGCGTGGGAATCGCAACAGGCTTTACCTCTCGAGGGATCTCGAGAAGCTTACAACCCCCACCAGGCAGTGTACCTGATCGTTGTAGTATAGTATAGTGAGAAGTACCGGGGGATTGATCGTTCAGCTTAGGAATAGTGTCGCTAGGATTAGAAAGCCTAAATACTAGTTCTAAAGGTGAGGGATGATTATTTTTGTGTTTTTATATTTTTTTAGAAAGCAAATTAAAATCTCGGGTTTTGGAAGAGTGGGCGGAATTAGTTGCTATTCAACTAACCCAATACTAAGATGCAATCAAAATAAAATAATAAAAATGAAAATAAACTAAATTATATTAAAGTTGTGAGCAGTAATTGGAGAAAATGTGTTTACTTAGATTTCACTACTCCCTAGATATCTTTTACACATTAATTACTTGTTATAAATGCATGGATGACGGATCGTATTCCTTAATACCATTCATGGGGTGGCACACATAACTCCCCAATTCTATGAGCTCTTATCTCCTCCTACACCATGCCCAGCACAACTATAGGGATTGTAAACAGTGGCTCATGCATTAAATACAACCAATAAAGACCTAGTGCGCCTCGGTTCATGTTTCTTAAGACGTTCAAGCATGTTACCATTTGGAGATCTGCCAGTTTTCTTAAGCCTAACATATAAATCATTCATCCAAGACAAGAATAAACAAGTAATCAACACATAATCAATATCTAGGTTTCATTAGATCTAAGCAAACACAAAAGAGATCTAGCCTAGGATGATAGAATTAAGACAAGAACAAGATATAGACAACCAACACATAGACATATTGATTGAATTAGAAGAACACTTATCTTGATTAATCATGCAAGGTATCAAGGGGTTAGAACCCTTGAAAAACCTGTAAAGTTACACCAAAATCGTACTTAGGGTTTCTCCCAAAACTCCTCTCTTTAAATGTGAAAAACTAGAAAACTATATATAGGAAAATAGGGATGACGGCGTCAAGAACAAAGGTGTGACGCCGTCATCTCGCCGCCAAATACTTCCTCGGACGGCCTTGATCTACTTCTAACGCTTTCAAGGCCTAGGCCGTCACACAAATTACTCTTGACGCCCTGTGTGTGACGCCGTCATCAACTACGGATTTTAATTCTTGGGGTTTGACGCCGTCAGGACAACTCTTGACGCCTTCATGAACTCTCGGATTTTATTATTGAGGTTTGACGCCGTCAGGAAATTACTCTTGACGCCGTCACCTACTGTTTCCAGCATGGAAAATTGAGACTTTGCCGTTTTCTTCACTTTTATGCTTCAAAAACATCCAAAATGGCTTCTTTTCCAGAATTCACTCTCCAAGTACCTAAAATCACAAAAGGAACGATTTAGGGCAATATTTGATCAAATAAATTCGAATTCAGGCTTAAATGACCCCCTAAAAGTGGTTCATTTTTCGCCTTATCATATACCCTTACACTTGAGATTTGCTTGTCCTCAAGCAAATGCGCTTTTATTCTAGTCAAAAGACAAGTTAGAGGTCATTTAACACTAATATAAAAGTAATTACAACAAATAATCGTTCCACTAAAGACCAATAGACAAGCTCGGAGGTCATACACTAGCACCTCACAAATAGTGTTTAGATACTCACATCTCTCGGGTGTAATAAAGTAATATAACATTATGAAAATGGAAGATATCTCTCACTACCTGTCATATCCTAATAGATTACCATAGGCTTGGGAAAGGATCAAACCTCCACCACATGGCGTAAGCACCTAGGATAAACTATCAAAGAGGTCTTTTAAAAGGGTTGTAACGTTAGGTATAGGGATATGAATTACACGGTTTTGTTGGATAAAGGAAGTTTTACTGGTGGCGAGTTAACAATCTTGGTTAATTACATGTACAATATGGCGTTGCTAAGCCAAGACTAGACTCGACTTAAGCTAATAAATGAGAAATAACAAAAACATAAAATGAACATAGAATAAAAATGGATGGTAGTCCGTATGTTTTTTTTCTCTTTTTTTTTATTTTTATTTTATTTTATTTTTTTATTTTTTTGCATACACTCTTACCCTACCATCCAAAATAATACATCATAGGGGATGAAAATTCCCCTTACACTTGAATCTTTACATACTTTACATTTAAACTAATCTAATGACTCGAATTAAGAAAATCAAAACACTTGGAGTACTTTTAAGATTAACGTACATATGGGGGTAATAAATGATGTTCTTCCCCATTACTCCATAAAATAAGTACTTACCCATAAGTCCAATCGTCCCAAAACAATATGTACAAGTATGTGACTCGACTTAGCAACCATGTAATCAATTAGATAGTTAACTTAGGGTTTAACAAATAACAATAATGCACTAAAAATGAGCGCATACACGGAAGGCTAAGGCGATTTGGGTGTACATTTAAGTAGGGTGTAACAAATTCTTTCTTTAAGTAAAATGCTTAAAGTTAGAAACGAAAAGATAGGCTCGGAGGGGTGTACTAGGGGTTTCGTGTACTAAAAATGAGTACAACGCTAAGGGTGTGGGAAAAATTAGTTGACTTAACTAGTTAAGTAATATGACTTAAATGGTCAAGTAATTATAATACGGGTTTAACACAAGGGTGATCCTAATGCCTCTTATCATGTAGTAAATCCTACCACACGAATGTAGTCTCACTAACGGTCTCGGGATGCATCACTAACGCAAGTTCTAGAATCTAAATGCTACCGGTACACTCATAAGCACTAATAATGAATGCTTTTCCTATCAAATCTAAAGGCGAACCTCACATATTTGGGTGGAAAATTTTTCTGAATATACGGTTATGTGCTAGTCATACAATCTCCTATCCATTAGACGCTTGCTATGGCTAAAGTTTCACTCCTAAATGTTGTAAAAAAATTTAAATTTGGCGCTAAAATTACACTAACAAGTATTTCTCATAGTTTTATTACACATCTACTATCAAACAAAACAAACTCAAGCGAAAGTGCATATGTACGGTATCATCTTTTTACCCTCCCCTTACACTTAAGATGAACATTGTTCCCAATGTTCAAGTAAAGAATGTAAAGGTAAAAAAGTAAGGAGAATGAAATCAAATACTCCCCTGATTCACTCGGTATGGATTATAGGTTGGCCAGATTAGATCTTCCTCCAAGAAAATGAACAATCAAAGCTTCCCTTCCAGAATATAAATCATCTCCTTGTCGAACATAACCTGTAAATCCTGACAAAAATAGACAAGACAACCTCGCGTAAAATCGGCGGCATCCTATATAAGTTACTAAATCCTAGAAAACAAAGTGATATATAATGCTTGTGGAATGAAGTTTGCAGATTTCCTAGAGATTATAAAACTTAATAATTCACAAAAACCATAAGACTCCGTTAGAAAAACAAAACCGGTAAAATTTCCAGATTTTTACTCCTGACGCCGTCAAGAGTAAACTCGTGACGCCGTCAGAATGGACCTGCAGAAATTCTTATGTTAAGTTTCCGGAAAATTTCTGGAAAAACTCGGTCCTACTTCCTGGAAAATCCTGCAAAACTTCATTAAGACTCAATACAAGCATTTGACTCTAACAAATACGAATATACATGCTCGCTTAAAATTGTGGAGAATCATGATCGTGTGTTTCTTGAAAACATATTTGGGGTTTCCCCTTACACTTATCTTTTGCAAAAATACTTTTAGGTTGGAGTTAAGACTAGGCCAAACAACATAGTAAAGTATTTCCACATTTTAATTTAGAGACATGATCTACCAACAATAAAAATAAAACATGCATACGGAAGCAAATAACAATCAAACAAATAAAATCACACAAAACATGGGTTGCCTCCCAAGAAGCGCTTGTTTTTGTTCGAGTCACGAGCCTGACTCTACCCTTATTTAACGGATAAAGGGGAGGTTATCCCTACACTTAGGATTAAGTGTGGGTGATAGTAGCGATACACACCAACTTGGTAATAGTATGCCTCGTGAGAAAAGAGTGGTGGATGAATTATATGCTCAAAGGGGTGTGCTCCTATCATCATAACCTTACCTAATTCAATCGGGTTAATGGATGGATTAAGATTTTCTCCTAGAAAGGGATCATTTTCAATCAACTTCAAGAGATTACTAGTTGGGGATCCATCTTGACCTAATAAACCCGGTTTAAACCCATAATGTTTCTTATGATCAATCATAAATAGGTGATGTAAGCATGTAAGGTCAATTTCCACTCCTATATTGGTTTCCTCTCTACAAGGCTTAGAGTCCACTACCTTTATCCTAAGACTACCCGAACTATATGGTTTGATGGGTAGATCGGAACCTATCTCAATTCCTAAATTCACATCCAAGAATGGAAGATTAGGTAACGGTTTTGGTTGAGGCTCCGGTTCATCAAAACTAGGAACTTCCCTAGAACTAAGAGTAAGGTTATCATTATAAGTATTCAAACATATATCCTCTAGTTGTGTTTGATCCAAGGGTTCTACCTCTATTGGGGTTCCTATAGTCTCTTCTACTTCTTCCGGGTAAGTCACGGGCGGTGCGTGTGCCTCAAATGATGGTTGAGTATTTTGTGGGCTTATGTTGTTCACCTCATCATTCCATGTGTCGGATCTAGCCCTAACATTCTCCCAAGTATCTCACGTGCTTCTCTAGGCATCTCAACTTCTATGTCCGAATCATAAGGGTCATCCTCAATATTCTGACTGCTATATACAAATTGCCCAAAAGATTCATCATCTGTTTCTTGAGATTCATCATCATCGATCATAAAACCTAGGTCTTTTTGATCAATGTGATCATGTTCGGCTACATCCTCCATCACATCAAGGTCACCTATGTGTTCATCCTGTATTCTGGTAGGGCCTAACCATGACATGCAGCTAGGTGGCTCATACGAAACTTTCCTAGGTGAAGGCTCATATGGTGCATAGGTTTCACTAAGTGAGGCATTTTGAGGGGTTGATGGAGCTCCTAAGGTGAATTCTTTAAAAGTCTTATGCACTTGGCCTCTTTTCTCAAGGTATTCAATAAAATCAACATAAGATCCTGTCCTCCTCATTTCATTCGTCCATCTTGGTATATCCAAACTGGTGTAATTATATTTTTTCTGGTAAAACTCTAGTGTCAGACTTGGTGGATTCGCGTTCTCCATAATGGCTAACGGAATAGTTAATGGAAAGGTTTTTACAAACAAAGACACAAGGAAGAGATAGACTAAAGAAGACCTAAAAATAAAAATAAAATCTTACTAGAAAGGAATCTAGCAAGTAGACCTAATAAAAAGAAATTCTAACCTAGACAATAACTATTCCCCGGCAGCGGCGCCAAAAACTTGATGCGTGGGAATCGCAACAGGCTTTACCTCTCGAGGGATCTCGAGAAGCTTACAACCCCCACCAGGCAGTGTACCTGATCGTTGTAGTATAGTATAGTGAGAAGTACCGGGGGATTGATCGTTCAGCTTAGGAATAGTGTCGCTAGGATTAGAAAGCCTAAATACTAGTTCTAAAGGTGAGGGATGATTATTTTTGTGTTTTTATATTTTTTTAGAAAGCAAATTAAAATCTCGGGTTTTGGAAGAGTGGGCGGAATTAGTTGCTATTCAACTAACCCAATACTAAGATGCAATCAAAATAAAATAATAAAAATGAAAATAAACTAAATTATATTAAAGTTGTGAGCAGTAATTGGAGAAAATGTGTTTACTTAGATTTCACTACTCCCTAGATATCTTTTACACGTTAATTACTTGTTATAATTGCATGGATGACGGATCGTATTCCTTAATACCATTCATGGGGTGGCACACATAACTCCCCAATTCTATGAGCTCTTATCTCCTCCTACACCATGCCCAGCACAACTATAGGGATTGTAAACAGTGGCTCATGCATTAAATACAACCAATAAAGACCTAGTGCGCCTCGGTTCATGTTTCTTAAGACGTTCAAGCATGTTACCATTTGGAGATCTGCCAGTTTTCTTAAGCCTAACATATAAATCATTCATCCAAGACAAGAATAAACAAGTAATCAACACATAATCAATATCTAGGTTTCATTAGATCTAAGAAACACAAAAGAGATCTAGCCTAGCATGATAGAATTAAGACAAGAACAAGATATAGACAACCAACACATAGACATATTGATTGAATTAGAAGAACACTTATCTTGATTACTCATGCAAGGTATCAAGGGGTTAGAACCCTTGAAAAACCTGTAAAGTTACACCAAAATCGTACTTAGGGTTTCTCCCAAAACTCCTCTCTTTAAATGTGAAAAACTAGAAAACTATATATAGGAAAATAGGGATGACGGCGTCAAGAACAAAGGTGTGATGCCGTCATCTCGCCGCCAAATACTTCCTCGGACGGCCTTGATCTACTTCTGACGCCGTCAAGGCCTAGGCCGTCACACAAATTACTCTTGACGCCCTGTGTGTGACGCCGTCATCAACTACGGATTTTAATTCTTGGGGTTTGACACCGTCAGGACAACTCTTGACGCCTTTATGAACTCTCGGATTTTATTATTGAGGTTTGACGCCGTCAGGAAATTACTCTTGACGCCGTCACCTACTGTTTCCAGCATGGAAAATTGAGACTTTGCCGTTTTCTTCACTTTTATGCTCCAAAAACGTCCAAAATGGCTTCTTTTCCAGAATTCACTCTCCAAGTACCTAAAATCACAAAAGGAACGATTTAGGGCAATATTTGATCAAATAAATTCGGATTCGGGCTTAAATGACCCCCTAAAAGTGGTTCATTTTTCGCCTTATCAATATTCGACATCACTTCATCAGGGAACAAGTAGAGAAGGGGATTGTGGAACTTTACTTCGTGAGGACTGAGTTCCAGCTTGCTGATATCTTCACCAAAGCACTTCCTAGGGATCGATTTCAATTCATTCTCCCTAGTCTTGTAATGAAGAGTTTCACGCCTGAGGATCTCAAAAGTCTTCAGGAAGATCAGGAGGAGTAAAGGGGTTGCTTCACATATCCTTTGTACATAGTTTATATCAAAAAGAAAATAGAAAAATATAAAACCTACAAAAACCATAAAAATCTAAAAAATCATAAAACCCAAAAATATTATTCTCTCGACATGTCTCATGTGTATTCAATATTATGTACGATTCTAGAAATGCCATTCAATAATGACACGGAATCATATATATGCTTGAACATGAGTGTTTCCTTTACTCCAAATAATGTTAAAAAAAAAAAAAAAAAAAAAAAAAAAAATGTCGTTTCCCAAAAACTCCTTCAAAATGGTTTGCTATTACTTTAGATAGCAACCCGGTCTTATTATTGGGGAAAGTTCGTCGCCAAAAAAATGACTGTTCCTAACAAAGGCATGAATTACTTTATATTCATGCCTTTCCGATCAGATGTACGCTTAAGTGCATCATTTCTGGTAAAAGAAGAGAAGTCTTCTTTACATCTCAAATTCTTTTCCTTCAATGATTCTTCGAGAAAGTATTTGCTTCAAAATTGGTGGTACCATGGTTTTTGAAGATCAAACAAAACTTGAAACTTTGTTTAAAAACTTGACTTAATCGATGATAACAGATTAATCCTTTTTGCAAAATGATAAATTAAACATGCGTCATTAATTGAGGGGGAGAATGATTTCAAAAACCATATATCATCAAAACAAGGTCTTTGTGCATATATACTGTGTATTAAGTGTGATTGTTATGTGTTAGTATATGAACTTTTCATGAGTTTCTCGTTAAACTCTAAATCATTTATAAACTCATCATTTCTAACACATAACACACTCCCTCAAGGATTGAGGGGGAGCTAATGTATCATCTGAAAATCAGTCATTCTTAAATCTGACACATCTTTCCCCCAAAATCTTTAAACTCATTTAAATCACTTGGGATCACAAATCTCAATTGGTTTGAAATTTTTGATCGGGGGAGAAAATGTGATTTAAACATGAAAAAACTGATTAAAATGTGATGTTTTGAATCTAAATGTAGGCTTTCCCCTATGTGCTAAACTCTTTTGTATATCAATGCACATATTGAGGGGGAGCAAATGGTTTGTGAAAACGGATCCGTGTATCTCATGTGAGTGCATCTCAGTCTTGACTCATGAATTGACGAAACACAACTGTCTTGAATCAAAAGAACTAGTCTTGGATGGGTAATAACTTCAAGCTGGTCCAACCAGTGATGTAAGCGTGTCTCGAAGAGGACTTGTCTGAGTAGAGTGTACCGTCTTGAGAAACTCTTAGTAGTCTTGACCAGGCCGGGTAATAATTTCAAGCTAGTCTAACTAGTGATGTAAACGTGTCTCGAATCGGTCATGATCTCTAAGAGTGGATCAATTCAAAAGTGCATCTCTTCCCGACATGTGCAAAATTTCAAATCAAATCATATGAGCACATGTTAAGGGGGAGCATTTGAAAATGACAAAACTCTCAACGTGTTAACAAAATGTGCTTCTCAATCATAAACACGTTGAGAAAATTTTCAATGATTTGGTTTATGGCAACATAGGATAGTCATGAAGTTATAAGGTAGCTAAGGTTAGGAAAACCGTTCTATGATCCGCTAGAGCTGGAGGGATCTACCCATGGACAATACCCAATAGATAGTATTAGAAAGTCTGTAGGTATGATTATGAAAAAAGGAGAAATGTGAGAATGGAGAAAGAATGGGTTGAAGAATTAAAAAGAAATGAAATAAGAAAGGGTGAAAAGAAATAGCCCTCCAATTATTCAACCTTAGGGCAGAAACCGGGTTTAATTCATATACTACTGGTGGTTACCAAGGTAACACCGGTATTGAAGAAAAGACGTCATAGACCCAGTGACGCACTGCACTAAACCTTCTAGCTACTCAAGTTCTCTTAAAAGGACTTGTTTCATTCTCACGGAGAACCGGTGTAATCTATCAACTTATCTCTTAGAGATGGTTGATATTGAAGCAGGAGACCTCTCCCTAGTCTCCGCATAAGAAAACCAAATTATGCACTTATCGAGTCTAGAGCCACGAGAAGCATCAAAAGATCTCAATAGGAACACTGAATACTTTTGCACTGGTGGTTCATTATCAAGGACACCAGTTGCACATTTGAGAGTCCTACGTAGATCTTAGCAATCTACCAGAACATTCATGAGAAATTACTGATGTGATTTTTAGTGATTGAATGGAAATTCCTGCCAAGGTCAACATCAAACAGCCCTGAAACCAGGTCAATTCGGTAATTCCTTATGGATTACGCTTAGTGGTCGTGGTGGTTACCAATGGTCTACAGTCGTGGAGTGAACTCCAGCGTCTAACCTAGTCGTTGATTTACTTAGGTAGATCGTGTAAATCCTCTCTAGGGTTTGCTAATTGGGAACGGTCTTGATAAGTATTAGAAGGAGTCTTCACACTAAGCTGTTGACAATCTCTAATTCCAAACCTATAAGTACCGGATGATTTATTGCTAACTGTCTACTTGCATGAATTTTTGACGGTTGCAGTTGATTGCTGAAAAGATGTTGATCCATCAACACATGCTCACACTTCGACATCACAATCTAAGAAATCATGATCATTAATTGGGCTTCATTTATGCTTCCACAACTCTGATGCAGAAGATCATGATCCTGAAAAGTGTGAGCATGCCAACACAAAGATGTTCTTATCACATGGAGACGTTACTACTCAAAGATGACTTTCAGACACTCATTTGGATGATGTACTTGAAGTAATTTCCAAAGACCATCCATCACATTGAACAAGTCATCTAGACTCTACCGCTTAAAGCACAAAGATCTCAACAATGAAGAATCAAAAGGCTACGAGCTACAAAGATGTCTACAAAGACTTGAATGCTATGATTCAATATTTATTTTCCGGGGTGACCTCCCTTAGGGGGAGATTGTTAAGAATATGTTTATTTATATGAAGACTCGGTTACCCCGAGTATAGTTTAGCATGTTGTAGCTCGTAGTATTTATCTTATTAGTTAGAACGTAGTTTTGTGTTAGTTAGTATTTGTGGAGTCGGGTTGGGTCTTTTCCCACTGTCAGCCCGCTCCACAGCCCGTTTCAGGGGGTGTTTTATTGTAACTATAAATACCCCTTCCCTAGCTTGGAAGGGGTTGGACCTTCATTCACAATCTAATACATTACTAGTTTTCCCTCAAGGTTCCAACTCTTTCTCTCTCTAACTTCTCACTAGAAACTTTACATAAAATCATCATAAACACAAAACCATCCATGTTCTTACATTAGAGTATATAACAGTTTCCTTTTTAAGTCTAGATGGACTCTATATATAAAGAGATCCATGGACATAGTTTTTATGTGTGTGTTTAGTCATGTTTTAGAAACACAACAA